>OU015499.1:76317026-76332026 GCA_907164885.2 Dolomedes plantarius
CAAAAACAAATAAATGAGTTGTTAAAAGCAGGATTTATTAAATCATCCCATTCACCATTTGCATCACCAGTCTGCTTAGTAAAAAAGAGAGGAGAAGGAAAAACTCGTTTATGCATAGATTATCGTAAATTAAACTCAATCACAAAATTTGATTCAGAACCTATTCCAAGAATAGATGACATCTTAGACCAACTAACACATGCAAGATACTTTTCAACACTTGACTTAACTTCGGGATATTGGCATATTGCAATACATGACAAAGACACAGAAAAATTAGCTTTCACTACAAATTTTGGACTATATGAGTGGCTCAGGCTCCCCTTTGGTTGGAAGAATGCTCCCAGCGTTTTTCAACGAGCAATTAGACAAATTTTAAACAAGTATCAAATAAAATATGCACTAAATTACTTTGACGACATAATAATTTTTTCTCAAAATTTTAATGAACATATGCAACACTTAGAAGAAATTTTTCAAATCTGTAAACAAGAAAATATCAAACTAAAAAAATCAAAGTGTCAATTTGCAAAGAAGGAAATAAATTTCTTAGGTTATGAGGTGTCACAAGGACAATATTCTCCACAAAATACAAACATTGAGACAATAAAAAAATTGTTACCACCCAAAAATGTAAAAGAACTCCAAAGATTTTTAGGTTCCATAAATGTATACCAAAAGTTCATTCAAGATTATGCAAAGTTAAGATTACCACTCAACAAATTATTAAAGAAAGATGTAAAATGGAACTGGTCTCCTGAATGTCAAATATCATATCAAAAATTAAAAGATGAGTTAATTTCAAAACCAATTTTGACTTTATATAATCCAAATTATCCATGCCACTTGTACGTTGATGCCAGTCAAGAAGCAATAGCTGCAGTTTTGAAACAAAAACATCCAAATGGACAATTGCACCCAATAGCTTTTTATTCCAGACAATTAAGAAAACATGAGAAAAATTATGCCATAACAGAGCTTGAATGCTTGGCAATTGTTGATTCGATTGACAAATATCACTGTTATTTACATGGCCAGAAATTTACAATACATTCAGATCACTCTGCATTACAATGGCTAAAAAATGTAAAGAATTTAACTGGCAGGCTATTTAGATGGTCATTAAAATTATCAATGTATGATTATGATATAGTGTATATTAAGGGAAAATGCAATCATGAGGCTGATATGTTATCCAGAAACCCTGTGAGTCATTTTGTTAATCAATATTGTTATTTCCTAAGCACAGATGAAATAATTAAAGGACAGTGGGATGATAATATAAATAACATTAAGTATAAAAAATATAATGGAGTCTTAACTATAAAAAAGAAAAACTTAGTCAAAATTGTAGTTCCGCCATCACTAAGAGTAAAGTTAATAAATTCAGCTCATGAAAGGTTCGGTCACCCAGGTGTAAAAAAGATGTTAAAGTTAATTTCCCCAATTTACTATTGGCAAGACATAATTGTAGACATAGCAAATTTTGTTCGTTGTTGTGAAACCTGTCAAAAGAATAAAAAATCAACTCAGAAAAAATTTGGACTGATGGAGCAAGTGCCTGTGGCGAATGAACCATTTGACTTAATTTCAGTCGATACTGTTGGGGGTTTCAATTATTACAATTCAACAAAAAAATATCTTCATCTTGTAATTGATCATGCAACCAGGTACATATGGACATTCCCCTCAAAGAGTGTAACCAGTGAGACTTACACAAACTGCTTGAGACAAGTTTTCAATATAAAGGTTCCAAAACAAATACTCAGTGACAGAAATGCTGCATTCACTTCTTCCAGATTTAAGAAATTTTTAAAGCATCACAATGTACGACAATTATTAACCAGTTCGCATAGACCTCAGACAAACGGCAAGAATGAAAGATGTAATCAAACAATAGTAGCAAAATTAAGATGTAAAGTAAATTCTTCTTCGAAAAAAATTCCCTGGACAAAAATTTTAGAACAGGTAACTTCTGAATACAATAATCAACCCCATTCTGTGACTGGTTTTACCCCAAACTACCTTTTATTTGGAATACTACCATATGATTCACCTTTGCCCAAAACAACTTCATTAAATTACCCACCTGTTGAGGAAGCTAGGAAAATTGCAGTACAAAGAACTATTCAACACCATAAAATTAATAAACAAAGATATGATAAACATTTTGTTCAGTCAAATTTTAAAATTGGTGACTTAGTGATGTACGAAGAATTTAAATACCCAAATTCAAGAAAACTAGATCCACCTTATTCAGGCCCCTACACAATTTTAAATCAACTATCTAATGTAAATTTTGAAATTAACAGACCAAATCAATATACTGGAAAAGCCACCGACATTGTACATTCAACAAGATTAAGACATTTTCATCCACAAAATGAGTTTAAATTAAAATAAATTTCAGTTCCTGCAGCATTTCTTGGGGGAGGGGGGAAAATAAGGAAAGTTTTGTACTAATTGCAAATAAAATTGAAATTGTAAATTTTGAATGTTAATAATAAAACTATGAAAATTAAATTGTATTTCTGAAAGCAAAGAAAAGCTATAATATGATTGTATTGATTTTTGACTTTAACAATTGTATGATATGAGTTAAAATTTAAATAACTGTTGAAAGAACTTTTTCTAAATCTACAAAATCTGAGTATGTTGAAATGTTTATCACTAATTTATAATGTTTTGAATTGTCTTAAAGCTGAACTGTATGTGATATTTGCCCAATTATGACAAGTCTAATTCTTTTACCTTTTTAATTTCCCTCTTTCTTGAAGTCTATACTATCTCCCACTTCTAACCACGCGCTGGAAGTCATCCCAATTACCTAATCACTTGTATATAAGCAATTCTACGTGTCAGTCACTTTAGGTGCTGAGTTAATCCAAGATAAACAAATAATGACCAAAGACAGGCTGTGGGATGACCGCTCCTTTGTCCTCCCTTTTCCTTCAGGTTTCTGTTGACTCATGTTTTCCCCATTGGAATTCATGAGTGAACGGATTACCCTTTTCCTCTTGGTTGGCTGGGTGTTAAATCCTTTCCTTTTTCTGGAGTCAGTGAGTGAATACTGATCTCTTTTGAGCCTTTCCCAACCTAGAGTTTCAGTGTCGTGCACTATACGCACCAATTTTTCACTCTGAATTTTGTTTAGAGTTGTCGGTTGTGGTTAAGACGGCGGGAAATTGTTGAACCTGCTCTCCTCTGACCCAACCATGCACTTCTTCACTCAACTACACAAACACACACAAACAAAAACATACACCTTGAATTAAACAGAATGTACACAGATGAAGGAGTGGTACACCAGTACCAGAAGTGAATTTTTTTTACATAATGAATCTATCATTATGAAATATTAAGGCGAATGAAGTGTAAATTATGAAATGTTTGATAACTTTGAATTGTGATAAATTTGAATCAGAGTTTTGTGTTATGGAAAAATTTTGAAGTATAAATAATATGTAGAGTATTTTGAATTTCATGTGTAATTTCATATGTTTGTATTTCACAAGTAAGTCGAAGGTAAAAGAGCTCTAAATGAAAAATAAGTGAGTTGAATCGATGTAAAAATTTTGTAAAATTCAATAAATAGAGGTAAATGAGAAAATTCCCATGGAAAAAAAAAAAAAAGGATAAAATGTTTATATTCTTTTTCAACCACTAATATGTTTTTGTCTTTGAGTCTTGCAGGGTCATATGGTTCCAGGAGGCCTCCAAGGAAGACGGTCGACCGCAGTTTCTTTTGTTTTTCATAGTTAATTGTTCTTTTCATGTTACGTCCATTTTCATATTACCATAATCTGTGTAAATAAATTCAATATTTGTAGCAATGTAAACTGGAACTGTTGTAAAATAGAGGGCGAGTGGACAGCTCACAGGACTGTCAATTACATTACCACTCAAAGAATTTGATGAAAATCTTAAAGCATGGACTTTAAATTGTAAAATACTACTGACAGTCCACGTTAATGGTCAACATTTTTATTCTATTAATTTAATTTAATAATAATAATAATAATAATAAAAGGCCCCTAAATGAGATTTGAAGCGACATTATTTTCAAGTGATGTCTTATTGAGATGATATTTTGGTAAAATTAAGGTGATATTTTGAATATTTATGGTGATATATTTTGATATAATGTTGTAATATCTTCCTATTTTGTTTCAAGTCATCAGTGATATAATAATATACTGTACAACTCAAGAATCTTTTAATGTAACTTGTAAAGTATTGTAAACTGTGTATTTTTTAAAAAACCACTGCTCCAGGTCTCACAGCTCAGAAAGAGATTATCCAGGTGTTATAACGAGGGGCATTTGGTTTTAATAATGGGGTTCATTGGGATCCTTGTTGTGTGGGGAGACGTCCCTACTCAGCATGTTTTTCCAGTTGGCGGATTTGATGATTTTGCTCTTCTGAGGCGTTGCCACATGGAATTAGCTACTCCTTGTGTGCGCGCCTTCAGGGGGACGGGGGGGAAAGTTGTAAAGGATTTAGTGGGAAAAGAATGATTATTCTAAATTTAAAGGGGGCTTGGGAATTAAATTATATTCGTGGCGTAATTCGCCTCTAATTGTTCGTATTCAAAGACGCGAATTGGGAAAGGGAATTTCCCTTTTATTATATAATCTTCGTGCGCCTCTGAGTTCTGCGGTCGAGGACAAACGTTTACATTTTATTTAGCCTTGAAAGATGTCTGTTTTGGGCTCTGCGCATGTCCAAGGAGAGTTGGCGCGCTGAGATTCCCGCGAATTTGGAGAGAGCGGGCATAGAAGTCGATGCTATCAGATGTGTTTTCGCCACGGCTCTAAAAAAGAAATGGCGAATAATGAAATGCGTAGATCTGGAGAGGTGGTATTATGACATTGAAATGAATAAACTCTACTTAATTTAGACGATGCTGAGTACTTTTTGAGTGTATGCCTTCCCTCGATGCCATGGACTATAAAACAAGAAGACTGCAAACGACACATTACCAGGCGAAAGCCAACGCCTGTCATATATATATATATATATATATATATATATATATATATATATATATATATATATATATATATATATATATATATATATATATATACATATATATATATAGGGTATTTAATTACCTTAAAACAATGGATGCATGCATGGGTTGGAACAAGCATGGAAGACAAAGCATTGTCCTTAAACATATATTTATTTGATAATGCACAAATTTCAATTAAATTGTCATAGCCATTAATATAACAATCTCTTTCATATTAACATTTTCAACATTGAGAACCCAGAAGCAGAGGCAAACTTTATTGTCAAAGATGATTTTTAGAGTCTATTGGGGAGGCACTTACTATAGCTGATGTATGCAGCGATGATGGTAGCAATTACGACAGGGACCCAGAATCATCTCCAGTATAGGAACATCTTAGCGGGATATTCGCACTTCCCCAAGACTCTGGGGCAGACGAGAGACTCTATCGTCTCACTCTGAGGAACCAAGTCTGAGATCGATCTCCTTCTTCTCCAATTCCTTCCGTTCTTGGCGAAGCTGTTGTCCGTTTACAGGGGGGCCATTCTTGCCCGCCCCTCACTTTCATTGGACAGTGGGCTGTATTTCTTTCAGTGGTACCTGCCCTAATTGGTTCTTTATTAAACAGCCTCTGTCGCCTCTGTCCATAGTCTATAAAGTACCTCCCCCACCATAATTTTATTTTGCAAAACAACTTTGACCCTTCTCATCTGACGTTTTTACTGTGGGCCATAAAATAACGACCATCCATCTTGTAAAATTTAGACTTTAGATCGCTATCACTGGCCACACCGACAGCTATTCTTCTATTTTTTATTTTTTTACAAGCCTGTATTTACCCCTGCCTCTGCATCCTTTATAATACATTCGTTATTGGCCACACATCGTGGGGAATTATACCATTCCACTTGTACAATATATATATATATATATATATATATATATATATATATATATATATATATATATATATATATATATATATATATATGTATATATATATATATATATATATATATATATATATAAACGGAACTTCTCTAAGGCGACCAGTCATGGTTCCAAAATAGGTGGCCGATTTGAGGGGTAGCCATCGGATAGGGGTTGATCTCTGTATGGCGGCCACTAATGGTACCAAAACACCCCAAAAATAATAGTCTTAAAAATATTAATATCTCAGATCGAACTGTTGCCAAACCAGTTGTAACTACCTGTCGATAATTTTTTTAAATTAAAATTTAGGTCCGTGATGTGAAAAATTGTGTTGCCGTGCAAGTGGTGACTATCTAGTGTAACAATTTTAATAAAAGGCAAAAAAAAAAGGTACAAGAAATTAAATTTAGGATTTCGAATTTAGGATTTGTTGCCCTAGCTGTTATGACTTCATAGCGAACAAATCAGAGAAAAAAATAACCATATCGAGGAATAATTATTGTGTTGCAAAGCCACTGGTGACTAACTAGTACAAAAAAAATAATTGAAGGCAAAAAGAAAAAATAGGTAGATGAAGATAAATTTATGAATTCGAGGGAAAAGTGTTGCCACACCAGTTGCGACAACCTAGCGAAACGATAAAGAAAATAAATTTCGGTGCCTCATTAAAAAGTGGTGATGACTATCTAGTCCAGGGGTGGGCAGACTTTTTCAGGGTAGGGGCTACTTCTAATTTTTTTCAAGATGTTGCGGTCCACCCAGTGGTGTAGGTGTGGTGAGCTAAAAAAAAAGGTCTACAATATTTATTATAACTTAAAGGGACTCACGACACCTTAAGTCGAGGAAATAAGGCTTATTTTCATACTTTTTGACTCTTATTTAACTATTTCAATTTACATCCAATTTTTCCAAATTTTATGTATATGATAAGTTGATATATTAATTTAAATAATTTCAAAAGTTTAAATAATTTTTTTTAAACTGCTTTAGATATACCATGCTTTTTAAGTAGTTTATATTGTATACTGGCTTGCGCGCAGAACTATGAAATTAATTTTACACTTAAATGTATAATTCCTGCTTTATATTTAAAACAAATAATGCAAAATACAATTGAACATAAAACATTCAACATCAAAATATTTTTTCAATTTTTTTAAAACTGCTCAATATATACTTAAAATTTTCTTTAATTTGTGCATTAATTTACCCCTGAAAAATAACAAAATGCTCAGTGATTGCAATAACTGTAGTTCAGACGCAATAAAATAACATGATTATGCAGTGATAAAAATTTCATGGAATTATGTTTCATAGATTTTGAGATATCAGTTGCGGAATGATGCAAAATTACATTTTGAGAAACATGAGTTTAAAATTTTTCTTACCATAAACTTTATCAGTAATTAAATATTTAGAATATCAATATCTCCGGAACTAAAAGGAATATTTTCATGCGGTTTGCTTTATTTTGTTCAGAAATGATTAGGCTTTAACATATAATTTTTTCAAAAATCAAATGTTTTAAAGATTTAAGGGTAGTGAGTCCCCTTAATGATAAATACGGAATATGTACTTACCTACATAACTACTATAGAAAAAAAGCTTACTCTTTTAAAACTACGTTTAAAGCAAAACGCAAGATACAAGCATAATAATATGTCCATAAATATGTTTCTTTTTGTATGCGCGTCTTAGGTCTTAGTAAAGGCGATCACCCCAAAATGTCTTGGTGGTCCACCGGTCGATCGCGATCGACTTAATGCCCACCCCTGATCTAGTCCAAAAGTTTGAAAAACAGAATGAAGAAAAAAAATTATCATGGTGAAAAAAAGATAATGTAAATATTAAGAGGAAAAGAAAAAAGAAAATCTATATATATAAAACAGTTCCGTAACTGACTCACTGACTGACTCACTGACATACAACGCACAGACCAAACCGCTGGACCTAAAGGGCCGAAATTTTGCATGGCGATTCTTCTTATAGTGTAGGGATGCACTAAGAGAGATTTTTGAAAAATTCTTCTTAGATTTTTTTAAATTAAAATTTTAACCTGTTTTTGTAACTTTTTTAAGTTTGCATTTAAAATAATAATTTGAGGGTTATAAAATTTATATCAAGAGAAAGATCCTAAATATTTCTTTAAAATGAAATCTTTTTCGAACCTTTACCTCGATTTTCTGATTTTTGGTGAATATTTAAAGATTCATTTTTAGAATTTCATTTATTAAATGCCGATCACGTGATTTCCTTTTCTGATATTTTATATAAATTTTTCGTTACGTGCATAACAACTAAATAGACAAAAAAAATATTTTTTTCTTTTTAATGCAGCAGACGATTGGATATTACCCAAAAAAATAAATATCCCTTACGGTTTGTTTATAAATATATATATATATATATATATATATATATATATATATATATATATATATATATATATATATATTACATCAATTGTATACATTGATCGTCGCATTTATTATAAATATATATATTTATTTATTTTTGCATTAATTGCATACATTGACCGTTGTATTTAATTTGAATGTACTCCGTAGCGAAGCGCGGGTTTTCAGTTACTATCTATATAAAAGATAAAATTTAACCGACAAGAAAAATAAAAAAAATGTTGTACACAGTGGTATATCACTATCTCGTTTTTTGTCTGATCCGCTCGCAAAGTTTACCCTTTGTCTTACTAAGGAATATATTTTCAGACGCAGGATTACAGTGTTATAGAAAACATTACATTTCTGCGGCGCAATGCAAGAATTTCCTCGCAGACATCTAATAAAAATACCGCAGGCGGATATTTTGTGTCGATGCATTTGGCGACGGATACTAGGTATTTGTGAAGAATATATGTAAAAGAAATGCGATATGTTATTTTTCTCTCTCCTAAGTATCCCCAAAGTATAGTCGGTATATTGGATAAGAAGTTTCCGTTAGATTGGATTTGTGGATTTACAAAGAGTAGAATTGTGTAGTTCCAGCGCATATTGCTTTCGTCCGACACTGGGTCAACAAGTGCGGAGGGTGGAATAGGTGCTGTCTTAATAAATTGAAAGTGTTTTCTCTGCTGCGATAAAAAAATGAAAATAAAAATTAAATAAATAACAAAAAGGTGAGAAAAATGTAATGTTCCATTAGATATAATCTTCTCAAAAACCAGGCAAGATTTAACCAGTAACAAAAACACTCATGAAAAGGTATTACCATTAGATAATTATAGTTTTAAATAATATTTTTTGTTTTATTTATTTCTTTATGATTTTCAAAAATAGTCAGAATATTTAGGTTGTCTGGAGCAAAAAAAAAATCGATTTTTAAAAAATTTATTTTTAAGTAACCTTTATTTATCGTAATATCGTTACGGGTACAAATTAGTTCAATAATTTAAAAATTTGTTTGGAAATTTTAAAATTCGCTGTCTGATTCCAACAAACTGTCATCCAACTATTTTCTACATTTGGTGTCTTAAAATTTTATGTCAAAGGTTCATATATATATATATATATATATATATATATATATATATATATATACACTCTGTCACAAAAAAATATATGGTCCTAGAAGGGGACGGGCTACCATCACGAAACGTAACATGTATGTAGTGAATGGGGGGATAAGCAAATGGTTACAAATCCAAAAGAACAGACCGTTTTATTAAGAAGATATGGCATGAAAAAGGTTGCAAATCAGTAAGAAGTAAATCCACATCTGGCAGCTGTACAAGCCGAAACAGGGCGTGGCATCGAATGAATGAGGTCACCTATGACCTCCTGCGGAAGATCATGCCATAATCTTTGCAAATGGGCAGTTAATTATACCAGTATTCCGGTACTGCTGCAGTTGCCTTCCAAGCACGTCCCAGACGTGCTCTATTGGCGAGAGGTCTCGTGACCTGGCAGGCCATGGGAGTACGTCATATTCTTGAAGACATTGAGAGTCGCGCAGTATGTGGACGAGCGTTGTCTTGCTGATAAATGGCACCTGTGGGACTTGATAGCATAGGCAGTACAACTGGCGTTAAAATCTCGTCAAATTGTGTTGAAGGACGACTAGAGGTCATCGTGTGTCCCAACAAATTAATCCCCACACTGTCACAACTTCTGCAATCGTCGTATGCCTCTCGACAACAAATGCCGCATCGGGCCGTTGGCCTGGCCGCCTCCACACGCGTATTAATCTAATTAATTTAATTAATGCGTTTTAATTTAATTGCATTTGTTAATAGCTAGCTTGTTTTGATGTAAAAATAGAATGTTATTTTGGAGGTGACGTCAGAGTCTAAACTTAATTCAGTTTAATATCGGGAGCAATAAACCCATACTTTATACTGATGATACCCACCCAAGTTTCACTGAAGAGCAGGTAAAACTTTGGTACAACTATGGGATTTGGGCACTTAAAACTTTTTCTGACGACACTTCCCAATTAGTTTGCATTATACATTATAAATTTCTGTGGAGTTTTGGACTACTGAATTAAAATTTTGCCGTTCATGTGTAGGATTTTCATTAGAATATTGGGAGTTTTGATAGACTTATTTCATGTCTTTAATAAATGTCAAAGGTGTCAAAGGTTTTATGTCAAAGGTTCATATATATATATATATATATATATATATATATATATATATATATATATATATATATATATATATATATATATATACTGTCACAAAAAAATATATGCACCTAGAAGGGGACGAGCTACCATCACGAAATTTAACATGTATGTAGTGAATGAGGGGATAAGCAAATGGTTACAAATTCAAAATAACAGACCCTTTTATTAAAAAGATATGGCATGAAAAAGGTTGCAAATCAGTAAGAAGTAAATCCACATCTGGCAGCTGTACAAGCCGAAACACAGCGTGGCATCGAATGAATGAGGTGCAATAAATAAAACAAAAAATATTATTTATAAACTATAATTATCTAATGGCAATACCTTTTTATGAGTGTTTTTGTTACTGGTTAGATCTTGCCTGGTTTTTGAGAAGATTTATTACTGGAAAAAGTTTTATTATTGTTATTCTACGAAACTAAAAAATTCAATCCAGCTTTTTGTTGTTTTGAAGGGGGGGGGGGACAAAGTAGACTATCAGATTTTGAGCATTTGTAACCTTAGTTACAGACTTATTTTTTGTGTTTGTTAAAGACTTATTTCATGTCTTTAACAAATTTTTAAATTATTGAACTATTTTGTACCCGTAACGATATTACGATAAATAAAGATTACTTAAAAATAAATTTTTAAAAAATAAATTTTTTCTGTCTCCAGACAACCTAAATATTCTGACTATTTTTGAAAATCATAAACAAATAAATAAAACAAAAAATTTTATTTAAAACTATAATTATCTAATGCCAATACCTTTTTATGAGTGTTTTTGTTACTGGTTAGATCTTGCCTGGTTTTTGAGAAGATTTATTACTGGAAAAAGTTTTATTATTGTTATTCTACGAAACTAAAAAATTCAATCCAGCTTTTTGTTGTTTTGAAGGGGGGGGGGACAAAGTAGACTATCAGATTTTGAGCATTTGTAAAAGAAAAAGTAAATTCTGCATATTCTTCAGAGCTGGTGATGGGCCATGTTTTTTATCATGTGATTTTTGTGTTTTAATATTTTGATTTTTGAAGTGCTTTATTTTGATCTACGTTTAATAAAATATATTTTGAGTGTTTTATGTAGTTCTAAAATTTATAATGATATATGTGATATTTTTTTAAAATAAGGTATGGCAATCATAGTACTATTGTTTTTCTTATTCATATAGAGTGAGGGATTTTGATATGTTTAAATTTTTGTAATGGTAGGATTGTATAAGCAATATTGATTAAAATATCAGTAAGTAAACATATTTTAGCAATTCAGAGAAGTATTTAAGTTTTGAACAAGCATAAGCAGTTTTACGTGTTTCTTTCAATTCACATATTGGTTAGAGTTTTTAGTTGGTTATTGATTGATTATGAAAAGTACATGAATAATAATGAGAAAGAAAGGTAGTTGTTTGGAAGATTGTAAAGAAATTTGAAGGATGATTAATTTTGATTCCATACTTTTTAAGATACAACTTACTGTTTTTCTGATATTTTAATAATCTCATTTATTTTGTATTTTTAGTTCTATTGAGTGATTTTTAACATTTTCATTTTAGTTTTAATGTTATGGTGAGATTCAGAACGATTGTTTTCTAGTGATTTAGTGTTTCTTTTTGGTTTTGTACACAGATAAAGTAATGTTTAGTGTTCTTTTATGTGAAATTATGTCTCAAATGGAGACTTATGTATCCTGTAACAACACCTCATTTTGGTCCAGCTAATCGCATGTAGGGATTAATTTTAGGTTAGGGTTAAAATTTTTAGCTAGTAAAATTTAGGAATAATGCTTTTGGATTTCTCTGGGTTGTTGTGTGGGGAAGGTACCGCCATGCACTGCAATTTTCAGTTGTTGATTGGAAATTAATTTTAATTGTTTTTTCTCTTCTGGGGACGAGCTGCAGAGAATTAGCTACTCTTTGTGTGCACGCCTTCAGGGGGAAGGGGGGGGAATTGTGATGGTAAAAGCATAAGCTATATTAAATTACATTAATGAGCGTTAAACGGTAATTTACAATTAGAGTCCTTGTGTGATCTTTAGTTCAAGAAGTAGGACTGTGTTTCGCAGCGAAAAGTTCAGGGTCAATCGAATCGCTCCCACGCGCGTTATCTTACATAATCATCGGATGTTCGAAATGGGGATCTGGAAGAGGGCATATGCCTTATGTGACTTATATAACGGAAGAGGAAGAAATTACGCAGTTTAGGGAAATCTTTGATAGAGTCAAGATGCGCGTCTATCGCGTGGGCTGTGAGATGATGGAACATGTCGATTTAGCTGGATTAATTGGGTTCTTGATAAATGTTAATTAATAAAGGAGCCTGTAAATGTTATTTCAGTATTAGTTCTTCCACCGGCCTACGGTTCGATAACTGCATTAAGAGTAATAAGATAAGAGTGTTTTAGATGGATGCACGGCGAAAGAGCCGTGACATATATATATATATATATATATATATATATATATATACAGGGTGTCCCAAAACGACCGCATAAACTCTGCACAGCTAGATTCCTCGTTGGGAGTACATAAAAACTGTCCAAAGAAGCGTTCCTGTACGATCCATAGTTTATGAGAAAAATACGAAAAACAAAGTATGACGTCACTGCCAGTACAAGAAAAAACACTTTATTGAACATATCAACAGCATGCACAATTTAAAGCAGATGTTCAAAGTGTCCGCCGTGCATGTCGAGGCAGGGATTGACAACGCCATGGAATGGCTGTCATCACACGTTGCAGCATCGCGGGGTCCACCGAAGTACAAGCAGCATGCAGACGAGCAACTAAGTCCATTTGTGTTGTCACTACGTCTCGATACACCAGTTCCTTGAGATGGCCCCATAGGAAAAAATCCAACGGTGTAAGATCTGGCGAACGTGGCGGCCATAGAACCAGACCCCCACGTCCGATCCAGCGGCCGGGGTATTCCATATCCAGCCAACCACGTACAGAAGCACAGAAATGCGCCGGAGCCCCATCATGCTGGAACCAAAGTCCCTGTATTGCCGCTAATGATATGTCATCGAGGAACTCGGTTAAGACCTCATTGAGGAACACCAAGTACGACTGTCCCGAGAGCCGTTCAGGCAACAGATATGGTCCAAGCAGGCGATCCCCGAGTATGCCGGCCCACACGTTAAGAGACCAACGTTCCTGGTGTTTCTGCGGCCGGATTGCATGCGGATTGACCTTGGACCACATATGGCTATTGTGATGGTTGTATATCCCATCACGAGTGAAACATGATTCATCAGTCCACAGGATATGTGTAATGAAACCATTATCTGTGTTCTGTTGCTGCAACAGCCATTCACAGAAGGCCACGCGTTTCTGAAAGTCATCTGGTTTCAGACCTTGCACGGTTGTGTACCGAAATGGGTGTAGCCTCTCAGACAGTAAAAGCCTGTGCACAGTACTTTTACTCGAAGTCATCTCACGGGCTAATGCGCGTGTGCTTACCTCGGGCGTCTCTTCTACCCTCTGCAGTATTGCATCCGCCTGTACCGTCAGGCCGCTCCGCGGTCTTCCAGTATCGTGAAGATTGGCTGTAGGCAAGACGCTTCCCGTATTTCGCAGTCTGTCGTCCAGCCTAGAGATGACGTTGACATCGGGAGGACGGCGGGACGGATATCGACGGGCGTACTCCCTAGCAGTTCGTAAGGCATTTCCATTACATCGGCCGTACATCAAGTACATATCGCAGTAGTCACGAGCGGAGTACGTGGCCACCATACGAAGACTACCGGTAGCTGCAAGATGCAGCCTTTTAAATACCAGTTCAACGGCGGCTTAACGTCATTCCATGGCGCGCGCGTATGCATAACGCGATATGCGTGGCGAACATTTTAAACATTATCGTCTGGAAAGATATGCAAATAGTGTTGTTGATATGTCCAATAAAGTGTTTTTTTCTTGCACCGGCAGTGACGTCATACTTTGTTTTTCGTATTTTTCTCGTAAACTATGGATCGTACAGGAACGCTTCTTTGGGCAGTTTTTATGTACTCCCAACGAGGAATCTAGCTGTGCAGAGTTTATGCGGTCGTTTTGGGACACCCTGTATTTATATATATATATATATATATATATGAAATAAATTTCAAATCCTTATAATCCCTAACACGCTTTTTCCAAATTCGTTTATCTTATTGCAACAGAATACCGTCCCTTAATCTTGAATTGCGACCTATATCCAAACAATATAAATCTATTTTTCCACTAAATGCCACGTGCGTACAGAGAGTCTTATATAAGCATTATATAACGGACATGGCGCGATCATCACACCATATGACGCGACTTAATCACGTGTCCGTTTCTGGTGAAATAGAAGTTTTATAGACCCGTACTCGGGCGAGAGAAATTTCGCGCTTCTGTAGTCTGTTGTTTGTCTGCTCTCGGCGTGGAAACATGTAGTTTTCGTTC
>OU015499.1:76333241-76358241 GCA_907164885.2 Dolomedes plantarius
TAAGGAGGGTACGAAACTGTATATATACACTGAAGTGCCACTGAATTAGGGATAGCAAAGCCTATGCAAATTGTGTAGCGCTGCGCATCATGCATGCGCAAGTGAGGGCGCTGTTGTAACTGCATATATAGCGCGTACTGTGGTTCTTCTGAATTAGTTGTTGGAATTGCCAGTATGGGTGAACTGCCTGATTTAGACGCCTTCGATCGCGGATAAATCGTACGTGCGCGACGTATAGGCCCGTCAATTTCCTAAATCGTCAGACAGCTAGGATTTTCAAGGTCGACAGTATCAAGAATATACGAAGAATACATGGATGATGGAAAAAAAAACTAGCGATAGGGCAAACTGCAAAGGACAATTAGCCTTGACAGTGCGTGGTCAGAGACGGCTCAGACGTATTGCAAGTAGCCAGCGAAGCCAAGCATTAGTTCATATTACCACCCAGTTTAATGACGGTGCCAGTCGTACAGTCAGTAAACGGACTGTGCAACGCTCGCTTCACCGTATGGGTTTCGGGAGCCGTCGACCTACGAGAGTATCATTGCTCTATACTCGCCATCGGGCTGCAAGTCTTGCCTGAGCAAGAGAGCACAGACACTGGAGTGTAGTGGACTGGAAACGAGTAGCATGGAGTGATGAGTCTCGATTCCGACTACTTAACTCCGACGGGAGGCTGAGAATATGGCGTCAGGCTCATGAAGCCATGGATCCTGCATGCCTGGCTGGAACTGTACAAGGGCATGGTGGCTCAATCATGATCTGGGGTGTTTTTTCGTGGCTCTGTTTAGGATCTTTGGTGCGTGTACCAACAGCCCTCAATGCAATTTGGTACGTAGAGTTGCTGGGTGCTCACCTCCATCCGTTTATGCTGTTCTGTTATCCGCACTGTAATGGAGTTTTCCAGCAAAACAACTGTACCTCTCACAAGTCCCGGTTGGCTACTGGCTGGTTGGATGAGCATTCCTCTGACTTCTCTGTCATTAATTGGCCACCTAGAAGCCCAGACTTAAATCCTATTGAGCATCTTTGGGATGTTTTGGGATAAGGCGTGAAAGGCCATCACACAGCACCAAAGAACCTTACTGAATTATGGACAGCTTTAGCCAATAATTGGCAAGCCATTCCCGTGGAACGTTTCCAGAAACTTGTTGAATCTATGCCTCGTCGTGTGGCGGCCGTTATCAAGGCCAGAGGAGGCCCAACTCGTTACTAGGTAGGTATCACTAATTCAGTGGCACTTCAGTGTATATATATATATATATATATATGTGTGTGTGTGTGTGTGTGTGTGTCGGACTTGCTCTTCACACCTATATTTTTAACCACTGTATTCCGAACAAGTTGACCATACCAAACCCATAAAACAGCAGTTGACTCCCGAAAATTCTCCATCTTCTTCTGTCATCAGTCAGATGAGGCGAGTGGAACAAACATCAAACCATTATTCTTCTGAAATATATTTATAATTCCACATTCTATAGTTCAGCTCCATATCCTTAATTATTTCCCGACCCTTTCCAAAACGCGTGCCCGCCAAGCGGCACGTCTTTCCTAGCTAGTTATCCCATTGTCTCTAGCAACCCCCCCTTTAAAGTTTCTTACTGTTAGCCCCCAAAAATAATTCCTTACACACATACACACACACAGACGCACACACACACACACACACATATACCGGGTGGCCATAATTAAACTGACAGTGCTCACAGTGTTCTGTAGCGCGATCTATTTGCGAGAATGACGCCACATTTTGTAGGAAGATTAAACAAGACGGAGGACGAAAGATTCCGTGAAAAAATAAATTAGTTCCAAAAGTCACCGCTAGGGGAATATTTGGCACTGTGTAATAGAAAATAGAGTGTTAACAAATGCAAATCAATACGGAAATTACCTTTTATTTTGCACTCAAATGAGGTTCAATGTGGCTGCCGTTGTTGTGGACCACATATTGCATTCTGTGCACAGTATGCACAACAGCAGAAAGTAACATGTCTGCAGGAATCTCCCGTACAGTCCGTGATATGTTATCCTTCAACGTAGCCAGGTCCTGGACCACTCCTTGATAGACCTTGGACTTAAGGTAACCCCATAGCCAGAAGTCGCATTGGGTAAGATCAGGCGACCGAGGTGGCCATGGAGTTGAAAAGTAGCGGCTAATGACTCTTTCTGTTGTAAATTTCTGTCGTAGCAGCTGTTGCCTCCGTACAGCAACGTGTGGAGGGGCTCTATCTTGCATGAAAATGATTTCCCCCAGGCATTGTCTTTGCTTAAGTGCCGGAATGACAAAGCTGTTCAACATGTGGCGATATTTCTCTCCGGTAGCAGAACAGGTTTCCGGTCCTGTCGGGGTAATGTTCTCATAGAAGAATGGACCTACGATAAATTCCGCTGTGAACCCACACCAAACACTTACCTTTGGTGAATGTAAGGGAATTTCTCTGACTGCATGTGGTGATTTGTCATCCCAAATTCGGAAGTTCTGGGTATTCACAGTTCCATGCAGGTAAAAGTGGGCCTCGTCTCCCCATAAGATTTTCCACTGCCAAGCATCATCCACCTCCATTCTGGCAAGAAAGGTGAGAGCAATAGTCAATCGCTTATCATGGTCGGGGTACAGTAACTCCTGTACACGGCTGATCTTGTACGGATAGAAGTTGATAATCTTTCGTACGATTTTGCATACCGTACTGTAAGGCATATCCATATTCCGAGCTAATCCACGAGCACTAGAGGTGGCAGCAATATTGTCTGGTCCTCTGTCGACAATCGCCGTGGCAACTGCTTCGATTGTATCTCTGTGGTACAGGTTTTCGTCCTCTGCCTGACTGAACCTTCAGAGAACCTGTTTTCTCAAACGTCGCAACCATTGCTTTTAGCCCATTAACTGACACAGGACCGTTACCTTTACGCATTTTTTTGTGCGTTCTAAAAGCACGAAGAGCGGCTGACGCGTTGCACTGGTTGAGGTAAAAGAATTTGACCAGTAACGCACGCTCGACTAAAGAAGGAGACATTGCACATATACTTTCAATCCGATTGATTCGAAACGTAACACATTGCCTTTTAAAACCCAAGCAGCTGGCACTGTGCCAATGGATGTAACGTGAAATTTGAATAAAGAACTTCTTCTTCTGCTCATCGTACGTGATATTGCAGATCACGAGACTTTATCGGTGTTTATGTAGATTTTACGCTTTTTTAAAAGTGTTGCCATATTGCACTTGAACTAAATAAGAAAATGTGCATAATAAAAGGTAATCTTATTCCGTATTAATTTGCATTTGTTAACACTCTGTTTTCTATTACACAACGCCAAATGTTCCCCTAGCGGTGACTTTTGGAACTAATTTATTTTTTCGCTGAATCCTTCGTCCCCCGTCTTGTTTAATATTCCTACAGAATGTGGCGTCATTCTCGCAAATAGATCGCGCTACAGAACATTGTGAGCACTGTCAGTTTAATTATGGCCACCCGGTATATATATATATATATATATCTTGTAAAATAAAAAGCTTTGTCAGAACAGTCCACAAAAGCTTCCGGGGAAAAACTCCTTCCATACAATGCTACTTTCGGCCAAGAAAAATAAGACATGTATCGAGTGTTTGTAATTCTCTGAACTTAGCGTCTAATCGCCATTTTTTGGCTATATTAAATCGGGAAAAAAATGTGTGGCTTTTATCATGGAAAAAATAATATTTGGACAAACGAAGTAAAAGTTGATTGGGCGTTAGATTCTATCAAAAGATTGTGCAAATATTGAAACCGGTAAGATGATACATTAATAAATTCTTATCAGGATGAATTGTGGACTGTACTTACATACATACATACATACATACACACACACACACACACACACACACACACACACATATATATATATATATATATATATATATATATATATATATTGCGAGATTAAACTATAATTAACTAGATTAGCGTTAAACGGGAATTTACGATCAGAAATTCGAGTGTTTTCGAATTCAGGGAATAGCGTTGATATTTAATGCAGTGGAAAATTCATAAGACTATGTAGTCCTCAATGATTAATTGCCTAAGACGCGCTCGGACCGCCGCAGTCATCAAATGTCCGGAATCACGCTAGTCTGACTCACGATACTTCGCCCGCGTAATTGCAGCGCGCGAAAACGAACAAAGCATCGATTTTATTTTATTTTCAGACATTCAAGACGCATATGTCGTGGGGAAAGAGAGATGATGGAAACTTGGCAGAGATTGAATTGGTTTTTAAGTAATAAAACAAGTCCTTAATTGATATTTAAGTATGAATTGTTTCACCGGCATTTTGTTAATTACTGTCATTATGTGTTAATTATTAGATAAATGTTACGTGGTGTAAGTAGCGTGTCATATACATACATACATACATACATACACACACATATACACACACACACACACACACACACACATATATATATATATATATATATATATATTTATATATATATATATATATATATATATATATATATATATATATTTATATATATATATATATATATATATATATATATATATATATTTATTTATATATATATATATATATATATATATATATATATATATTTATTTATATATATATATATATATATATATATATATATATATATATATATATTTAACCTTTATAGCACTCAAAATCTTTATGAAATTTTACATACAATATTTAGCCTATGTATCTTTCTTAAACATACATCTTTGCCTATGACTCTCGATTTCATACAAAAATAACCGTAAGGAATTCCAAAATTATGCCACCACCCGCGTCCAAGCACAAAGATATATTGTGAAAGAAAAATATCCATCTGCAGACACAGCGAGAAAAGTTGCCCCTGTTTTAATGCTTACTTTTTCCAGGAGACAAGCCACCAAATACGCTTGCAGAGATTCGAAACCTAATCCGTGAAAGTAAGCCCTAACTCCCTTCAGGACGTGCTTCCACTGCAGAAATGGCGATCTCCAGAGCCAGATTTTTGTGTTTTTCGCTGATAACTGTTTGACACAGATAGCTAGATTCATTTTTTGGCGTAAACGGGATTTCCCTCTTTCCTGAATTTTTTTTATTATGAGGATTAAAGAAAGAATCTGCAAATAATATTTATCTTTCATAATCCTCAGGTTTGATATTGTTTTTACTTAACGGCATGTTTTTTATTTGTGGTTACAATTTTCTTATTTTCTCCCCTCTCCTCATTTTGTGTTTCAGAATGATGATATCACATTCGGTAGCATTATTATAGAATGTAGGGCAAAAAAGGGAAACAGATCTCTTGAAGATTTGTGTAGTGATATATTCCGAGAAATATGAGAAAATAACCTAAATATCGAAATGTGACGGGGTTACTTTGTGACATATTGACACTGTCATAAAATAACCCGCAAATTCAATCCACCTCCTTCATACGCTGAATTTTTCATTTTTCTGTCCTCTAAAATACCACTGGAGAGAGAGAAGTATTGACTATCTGGAAAAAAACTACCCGAAGGAACAAAATGTGCAGAAAGACTAATTCCCTCATCTTCTCAAAGAACTGATGGCTGCCCTGGGCATCCGAGACCTCTTTGATGTCAAAGATAAAGATAAAGCTATCCAATATTTGTAATAGATTTATATAATTGTGTATCAAGTATTTAATAAGCGTTTTATTGTCTAACTTTGTGTGGAGAACTTTTTCTTCCTGGATTTCAAGGCAAAAACAGATGTCACAAAGTTGCTCCACTCGGCGGGGCAACTTTCTGATGCATTTCAACTTTAATTTCTCAATGGTAATTAAAGATCCGGGTTAGCGCAATATATTACTACGTAAGGAAATTATCTACCAATGGTTTGCAATTGCTTGTTTTGTTCTACTTTTAAAACTAATCGGCTGGCACAGGAAAGTAACATAAAATCCGTCACAAAGTAACCCCATCTTACGGTATATACACACATTATATATATATATATATATATATATATATATATATATATATATATATATATATATATATATATATATATATATATATATATATATATATATATATATATATATGTGTGTGTGTGTGTGTGTGTGTGTGTGTGTGTGTGTGTGTGTTACCGCTAAAGTGCAGAAATCAGTTAATGTGCACATTACCTACCTAATCTGCAGATTAACTGATTTGCTCCGTTAAAGTACGGAAAATTCTTTCATTTCTGAAATTACCTAGGTAATCTGCAAATTACCTAGATAATCTGCACATTACCTAATAGGTACTCGTTAGAGTGTAAGAAAATAAGATCTTTGCTGGAACAACAGCAACGTTTCTGTACGCTTAAATTTACATAATGTTATTTATTTATTTTTCAATGTCTAAAGAATCAATTTAATACAATCAAGCAATCAACAAATCAGTCCATAGAATTAATCATCATGAATTAAAAAACTATAATAAAAAGAATCAAACGGTTTGAAATATTATCAAAATCAAGGAAATTAATTTGCAAAATATATGATAAAATTATAGTTACTTATTAGTGCAATCTAAAGATTGTTGAAACTTTCAATTACATAGCAGTTGGTTTTTGAGACAACCGCACCTATTTGTTGTATATTTAGATTTGCAGTCACATTTTCTGAAACTCTGCCTGGTACCAAAGGAATGTTTTATTGCTGTTTGACGTAAAGATTTTTCAACAGCAGGGACAACTTCTTTTGTAAAAAATCTCTCTTTGCAAACACTGAATTCAGATCTTGCAAACAATTGTTTTAAAATACCCGCTTTAGTACCCAGTTTATGAAAGCCATCGTCTGTTTTACTAAGAACCACACCTAAAATCGAGCGGGCATCTGCTTTTGCTCTTTCTACATCGGGCACATTATTACTCTTGAAGATCCTTTTCTTCATTTTACTCACCAATTCGGTGCTTGCTTGCATAATAGGAGCTAAATTTATCTGCTTTAAAAAAATCACGACACAAATTCACGCGCTAACTGGCAGAGACGAATTTGAAAACGTAATTACTTATGCTACGGTCTGGCAACGGACGCAAATTATGAGGAATAGAAACAACAGGCGACTACAAGAAGCTGGCGAAACCAAACTAAAAGTGGAAGGAGAGAAGAACGGAGTAGGGAAAGGAGATGACAGAAACATACTTTTCAACTTTAACGGTACGGAAGCCATTAATGTGCACATTACCTAGGTAAAATGCGGGAAACTCTTGATTCCGCACCTTAACGGAGCAAATCAGTTAATCTGGAAATTAGCTAGTTAATGTGAACATTAACGGCTTTTGAGCTTTAGCGGTAACATATGTTTATATATATATCTGTGGCTATATATATCCGGTACTTTAAAATTGTTTTTTAAATCATTGCATACACTTGGGTTGTTCTTGCATTGGAATAATATTTTTTTAAAGAGACATAAGCAAACAATTTTATCTTGGAGAAAACTTGTCACGTCTTGTACCAAGCCACACACACACACACACACACACACATATATATATATATATATATATATATATATATATATATATATATATACATATATATATATATATAAATTTATATATATATATATATATATATACATAAATATATATATAAATATATATATATATACATATACAGGGTGGGTGAAAAGTCCTTGACACATTTCAGAAAATAATATATAAAATAGAAATTGCCATAAAAGAGTTCAGTTTGCGGTCACTTCTTTAATAGAATGTTAAGTTTTTTTATCAACAGAAAATTTCGAACTGCTACCAAAAGAGGGCGCCACAGGACCAAAAGCTTATAGAATGACATTTTATATGAAAAACTTTTTAATAGTTACCCTTACAGAATAAGTTTCTTGTTACCAAATTTCGATATGGGCATCTTTCGTAGGTCGTGTCACATCTAGAAGTGACATCTAGCTCGTGTGACTTCGATGATCCGTGTCTTGAGCTGTGTAATGTCGGTCATTTTCGAAGCGAAGACTTTGTCCTTGACATATCCCCACAAGAAAAAATCAAGCGGAGTTAAATCTGGAGACCTAGGTGGCCATACTAGAGGACCATCTCGTCCAATTCATCGCTGAGGGAATTGTGTATCGAGGTAGCTGAAATGTGTCAAGGACTTTTCGCCCACCCTATATATATATATATATATATATATATATATATATATATATATGTATGTATAATATATATAATATATAGTTGAAAGAGAAAATCCAGTATGAGCACTAAAGCCAGGAGCCAAAAACATGAAAAGATAAGATTGACAGAGAATTTAGACAATATCTCATCATCAGTGGTGTCAATACTGTCTAAAAACCTAATGGACTGTTTCAGATAAGTATGATCTATACAATAAACATACTCAGACACCATACAGTCCATGAAAAACAGAAGAATTGAATTAAGAGTTACTAACCATATAACACCAAGACTGGCGCTAGACAGAGTGGAAATTAAGAATAATTAACCGCAAGATGACTGCACAAAACTTGCAACCTGCAACAAACTTGCAACTCACAAAACTTACAACCATGGAGATTATGGAAACACAGAAACTGACCTACTATGGATACAGTGTTTTAGGGCTATTAATTCTTTATTAATTTAGTTTTTTTTAATTACTAAAATTTACTTATCTTATTTTTATTTTATTTATTTATTTTTTAATTTTAAGTAGTTATTTTTTATTTTTAGTAGCTATTTTTTCGAATTTTACTTCTTATTATGATTTACTTATTAATTACAACAGAACAAACTAATCATTAAAACTAAAACACCCAATTGTGTGTTTGGATAGACTATTGGGGTAATAATTACATGTTATCACAGCTATCAAGTCTAAAATATGCTTATTCCTATTGTCGTTAGAACATAGCCTATTTATACGAACTAACTGATTTACAATAATGTTATTAAAAACAGATTTATGTAAACAGGTTAGGTAATTTTGAAATTTAACAATATTAAAATCATAATCATATCTTTTGTCGTATAAGTCAAAAGTAAATTTGCTTTCAGAATTTAATTTAATGTTAATATCTAAAACGTTTACATTAATATTATCTTTGCTACTTTTAATATATATATATATATATATATATATATATATATATATATATATATATATATGTTCACGATATTACACCATATGATATGGATGATTCACGTCAGAGTCTATCGATTCGTTTCAGGTGTAATCGATCTTTATATCATCGATTCATTATTCTCTTCATTTCGACAGTTTCAACTAAATTGAGCCGTTTCTTTTCTTTAGGAAATATGTGTAAACCTTGTCTGTATATCATGTTTCTGATGGCGTACTTTCTTTAGGAAACTTTTTTTCTTTATTGAAAATGTCTTTTAACTATAACTGTCTTTTTTCCGTAATTTAACATCTGTCCGTTTGGGGTCTGAAACATTAAGTTCCATTTTCGCTTTCGGATAATAGAAATAAATAAAAAAAAGCTTTACTTTGATAGTAGATAGTATTATCGACAACTTATGGTATATTTACCAACTTGACCAGATAAAGTGGAAGTACGTTTAGGATGTTTTGCTTGCGGGAAAAGAAGGATTTGCTATAGTTAAGATGAATAGTTTAAACAGAGATTATTACATTATATGGCAAATAATATCTATATCTATATCTATCTATCTATCTATCTATCTCTCTCTCTCTCTCTCTCTCTCTCTCTCTCTATATATATATATATATATATATATATATATATATATATATATATATATATATATTCACTGGTTATCAAAAATTAAGGAAAAGTCACAAAAATAGCGATTACTGAAAAAGTTATGGGTAGAACTTAATGAAACTTATGCACATTATACAACACGGAGGTAGGTATAAAATAGCATAAAAAGATATCTTCAGACAATTATGGTGTTACAGAAACTAGCATATGTATACAATGAACGAATCGGATGTGTCAGTTTGGTATCGGAAAAGTACCTTTAATATGGCGTATGATTCCCCCCCCCTTCGATAAGCAATACAACACATACAGCGACGTGTGATGCTGTCAATTATATGGTCTATGATTTCGATACGAAGTGAAAGCCATTGATCTTGCAAAGCAGTTGAAAGCGTGGCTAGGGTCCTAGGAGGAGGATTCAGAGCAGCTATACGTTGTCCTAAGGCGTCCCAAACATGCTCGATAAGATTCAGGTCCGGTGATCGAGCTGGCCACTCCATGCGCTGAATTGTTTCCTGCTCAATATAAGCATCCACGATGCGAGACCTGTGCGGTCTTGCGTTATCGTCCTGTAGCACGAAAGCATCACCTATTTCCCCGGCATAAGGGAGCACATAAGCATCAAGTATGTACTCTCTATAGGTGTGAGTATTCACATTTCCACGGCGAAAGACATGGAGGTCTGAATGCCCACCCAAAAAGATACCACCCCAAACACAGACACTGCCTGATCCGTATGCATCTCTTTCACAGATGTGTGATGGATGGAAACGAGTTCCAGGTTCTCTCCAAATCAAAATACGCCTACTATCTCTTTGGAAGCTAAACCTGGACTCATCCGTACCTGCCCTCCATTGATCATGCGTCCAGTGGACATGTTGACGTGCCCACTGCAAACTTCCCGCCTATGGCATGACGTGAGCGGGACGCAAATGGCTGGTCGCCTCGCAAAAAGACCACCTTCGTGAAGCCTTCTACGCACGGTTGACGTTGATATCAGCCTACCAGAGTTTGCAATGAGGGAGGATCTGCAGACAGAGGTTGCAGACGGAGTTGCGGTTCTATTCCTTCGTGTGCATAATGACAAATATCGGTCATCGGCACTCGTCGTAGCGTATGGTCGTCCTTGGCTGAACCTCCTGGATGCCGAATCCGAGGATAGAAATTGCTGCCAAAGTCTATGAACCACAGACGGACTCACATTAAGCCATCTGGCCACTTCTGTCTGACTTTGTTCTGCTTCTAGTCTCCCAATAGCTCGCCATTGCAGTTCTTCCGTCAAATGATGCCTGCAGGTCATTGTTACAATTTGGCTGTGCCAGATGTCTAATCTCAGCTTCGCAGCAACAATTGTTGCCTTGCTCTAAGCCATGCACTTTTATGGTCCTCGCAAATGACGAATTTGAACTGCAGCGCCACTATTTTGCATAATGTAGTATTGGTCAGCACCTTTACTTAACATTATATTCAAATTTTAAACAGATTGGTCTAGTTTTGAACGTGTTATTCCTCTTTTTGTGATTTTTCCTTAATTTTTGAAAACTAGTGTATATACATACATACATATATATATATATATATATATATATATATATATATATATATATATATATGACACGATGTCTTATATCACGTTACTCCATGTTAACTTTTTCCCTAAATAATAATTATTATTCTAAACAGCGATCAGTGAATAAAGGTCTGTAGCAAAAACAACAACAATTTAAATACACCTAAGAGTTAATTTCCGAATGTTAAACTACCTCCATTCAATCCATATTAATTATCTGCCAAGCCATCATCTCGTCCCACGCGATGCGTGACCAATCCATTCGGAAATCAATCCCTCCCTGTCCTAAAACTATTTTGTTTCAAACCGGCTAATGCTATTGCGCATACTCATGACGTCTGCGCCGAAGATGGGCAATGGGCGGTACGAAATTTGATACTATATTTAGATTCTCAAAAGGGGAATTTCCCTTCCTTAGGATTGATTATTGGCGCGTTTCGAAATACGATAAATAATGATATTTAATGCGAGAAATTAGATTCTTCTGAAGCCCCCCTGTAAATTGTTTAATTATTAATGTTTTTCTAATTAATTCTTAACACATATATATATATATATGTGTGTATATATATATATATATATATATGTATATATGTGTATATATATGTATATATAACACACACACACACACACATATATATATAGTGAAACCTCGATCTATCTTCTTCAGGCCGAATGATGGCAGAAAGGCTAGGTGGCTGGCAATCAGTACCAGAGTTCGAATCCCCCTCTTGGCGTGGACGTTTGTAGCCGTTCGGAATCGGCTTTAAGCAGTAGGTCACGGTTTAATTAGCCCTCGTGTAGCAAAAAATGACTGTAAAATCTGAAACCAAATCTTAAATATGGTATCGGGACCATGAAGTGTTCATTTTAGTGCGGCGTGGGGCTAAAACGTTCTACAGCTCTAAATGTAAAATAATATTCATTAAAATTTAAGCAAATATTCGACAGGGAGTTTTTTCACGACTTTCGTCTGACACGTGCATTTCTACCGAACAAAATCAGTCTTTAACAGACTATTTTCACAGAGTGACTGGATATACAGTTGTGCAAAATGTATGAGAATACAGAATTAACACAGAATTTATTATAACGATAAATGTGAGAAAACGATAAATGCGGGAACATAACAAAGCAATAGGATCGTCGGGGCTGGGTGAAATAAACGACACATATGGGAAAATGATGATTCGGAAAACGATCGATCGAGATTCAAATGTACGTACAAAATAGGTCAACAATAATTAATCCAACGTATATAGCCTGCGGTAGTTTCGTGAGAAGAGATTATCTGAAATTCTTTTAATTATACATTATATATATATATATATATATATATATATATATATATATATATATATATATATATATATATATATATATGACAGGGTTATGGTTTCCTGTTATAATACCTTTAAAATGAAGTCATCATCATTTAGCACTGGTGGCTAGTGGAAGGAATAGAATAACATCAATCCATAATTCGAAGCAATTTATTATAAATAAAGGAAATTTATTTAATAAAGGAAATTCGCTTTATTTCCTTTTCATTCTAACCAAAGCTCCAAATCAGCGCGTTCAGTTTTCGCCATTTTGTATTTAGAAACGCGACGTACCCAAGTCCGTCGGCATTGAATTCAATCCCATGCTCTGCCGATTTCGAGATCAAAACCTCACGTTCACTCTCCCGGCACATGCGCAGAGCCAAATTTAGAATTTTCTCGAAGTTTCTTTTCGCGCCCAATCCTGTACATTATCTAAAAATAAATTTTCTTTGCGAGACTCAGTTCCGCGAATCGAAGGTCAATCTCAAAACGGGGAAAATAATCTACTTTTCAACCCGCGCGTCTGGAAATATGAATTCTAGTGGCTTTTTTGCGCCACGAAAATGATTAATCCCTAAGCTCCATTTAAATTTAACTTAATTATTCCTTTACCAATTAATTTCTTGACATATATATATATATATATATATATATATATATGTGTGTGTGTGTGTGTGTGTAAGTACACACATACATATATATGGATAGATAGATAGATAGAGAGAGAGAGAGAGTGAGTGAGAGACAGAGAAACATGCATAAATATATATAGAAACTCTTGCCGTAAAAGTCAAATAACCAATGCCGAAAAAGTATAACATTTTCCTGGCAGATTCTATTAGAAATGTCCGTACATCAGGAGTTTATTTCTTATGACTTTCCTTCACAAACTATAGTTCACCAAAGAAGCAGTTAATTGAAATTAAAAGCCAGCCTTAATGGATTTGGAATTTAAAATTCGAAAGTTGTGGTGACAGAAAATCGGTAACTTTCTCGCAACCGTCACTTTTCTTCCAATCAGAAGCGGTGGAAAAACCAAGGAACCGCAAGCATTTTGTTTTCCGGAAACTGGATGACAAGTCAACCTTGGATATTCCATTAATACCGGCAGCACGTGTGTGTTATGCTCTCAATAGCAACTGCAGATGGCAGATGAGTGTTCAATGACAAACTGTGCAAAACAGTTTTTCTTGCAAAAAACAGTTTTTTCACCATAGGAGGAATTAGTGAGCTAAAATTTCGACATAGTCCTTCCCATTCAATCTCCCTCTTCAGAGTTACAATAGGGCCTGGAGAAAACCATGAGATGTCATCCCAAACCCTGACAGATCTACCTCCATTATTGACAGTTGAGATGAGACAGCCAGAATCATACGCTTGTGTAGGTGTTCTCCAGACATACGCACGTCCTGTTGCAAGGAACAATGTGAACAATGATTGTCGAACCAAATGCCATTTTTGGACATTTTTCGCGACCGGGATTTGTGCTCGTGACACCAGTGTGGTCGATATTTTGCATTGACACATCTATTCCATGTGGCTTGTGTACTCTTCCGTAAATGCTTTGTTTGTGAAGTTCCCTTCTACCTCTAATGGTTGATACTGGAACATGAAAATGAAGATTGAGCTCTTCGGTTATTTTGGATGCAGTTGTTTTCTTTCTTCATGTCGTAATCTGTTTCAATACCTTGTCCGTCTCTTAGCTCTTCCTTTCGTCCACTATTCTCTTTGGTAAAGGATGTTTTTCTGTGCACTCTGTATACTATCCTGACTTTCGAACCATAACTCGAAAACCACCCATAAGCCTGGGGGTTGCAGTAAAAGATAATCCAATTTAAACGCGCTCCAACAATTCACCCTTTTTGGAAGGTGTGCAAGGTTTGATATTTTACGCTGTCCCCCCCCCCCCCCAAAAAAAAAAGCACGATGCCCTTAGCTTTATTACTGCTAGCTGACAGTAGAATAATACATACACTATATTATGTAAAAAAATACCTGTGGTCAAGCTTAATTTTTAAGGAATAAGAAGCACATTCATAAACACCACAAATATTCATAGGTGTTTCCGTTATTTTGATAACCACCTGTATATATATATATATATATATATATATATATATATATATATATATATATATATATATATATATATATATATATATATATATACATATATATATATATACATATATATATATATATATATGTATGTATATATATATATACATATATATATATATATTTATATATTTATTTATTTATATATATATATATATATATATATATATATATATATATATATATATATATATATATATATATATATATAAAGAGAGTATTAACCAGTTCATCACAAGAATATATGTGTTTGGGACTACGACGAGTAGTATCGAATTATGTATAATTTAAAAATTTCTCCCTGTTTAAAATGGAAAATTTAAATTTTTTAAAAATGTTTTCATATGTAATTTAATTGTAGTGCTGTCCAAAACAAATCAGTGACAGGGCGAACACTGAATTTGACTTTAAGTGTATGAATTTTTAAGTGTATGAATTTTCAACAAGATGTAAAGCAACTATTTAGCGTTAAGGGGACAGTGGACCTTCACACCTAACTTTTTTTGTTTTGAATGGATTTGCTTGAAATTTGAATATGTGATTAGTACCATAGATATGTAAAAGTGGTTAAAATTTAATGATGAAATATTAATAATTTATGAATCATTAATTTTTAATTATATCAAAAATTGGCCTAATTAAAAATGTTCCATGCGCATTTCTTTTGCATATAATATGGTAAATTTTATTTACAGGATACCTTATAGAACTAACAATGAAACTTACTGCCTATTTTAAGCATTCATTAAAAATATAAAGAGAAAAAATAATAATAGTGAAAACACCCTTTTTATTACGCAAAATACCTATAAATTCTCTTTTAAAGTACAAAATTTAGAAATTCTGAGCAACAAAGCATAATTTTTTTCAATAAGATTTATTTGATATAGCGTTAAGTATATAAAACTTAAATTTCAAAGCAATACGATAATTAGAAATGCGCCTGGAGCAGTTTGAATATTCGTAAGGCATGAAAATTTTTATTTTGAGAAAAACACATTTAAAGTTATTGCTATTAGTTACCACATAATATCTAAATTTAATACCAATGCCTATAACTAGGAAAGTAATCACAGAAATTAAAAATTATTTTCGCAACACATTCCTACTCGTCCGTAGTTTCACAATTCAATAAAATAAAAAAAATCGAATTTTTGTGACAACTTTCACAAATTTGAAAGTCTACTGCCCCCTTAATATCTGAACTTTCGTTCAACTCGTCGATTCCTAGCGATTAAAACCAGTTTCTTACATTGAAATATACAAATTACACACATGGAAAAATTAAAAAATCTTTCCATTCACTTTCAGTATTAAATAAATGAAATTAATGTAATGTATATACATACATACATACATACATACATTCATACATACATCAATTTTCGACCAATCATAAGTAATTACTGTAACCTATAGTATTAGATAAATGAAACTAATATTCAGAATAAATGGGTTTAAAATTTAAAATTCAAAAATTCCTTGGTAGAAAATTGGGGACTTTCTTCCAACTCGTCACTTTTCGTCCAATCAAAAGTTATTTGACGGCTTTCGTCCAACAAGTCACTTGATACAGTGTCAAAGAAACCTTTAACAAACTATTTTCACTGAGTTACAGAAATGAGTAAGAATGGGTTTAAAATTCAAATTCGGAAGTTGTAAGAGCGAAAATTTTCTTAAATTATATTCCAAATACATATATATACAATATATATATATATATATATATATATATATATATATATATATATATATATATATATATATATATACACATACAATATTTGCTGCAGGACCAGCATGGTCGCTTTTAGATTTAGATTTTCTTTTGAAGATCAACTCAACTGAAAGTAACATATGTAAGGATTGTTACCATTACCTGTCATCATAAATATACGTTGTTAAGGGGTATTCTCTGTAAGGCTGATTCTAAAACATCGTGATTAAAAATGTGAATTTCCATTACTTCAGAACAGAGTTTAAGATAAGACTGAGAAACCCAACACCAATGAATTTAAAAATTATCTCCCTCTTTGCATGTACAATTTTTCAAAATTAATATAGCTGCACTTTATCATTACGTCAAATAAGAAATTATTGGGGAAATTCTTTTCACTTAAAACATGGAGTAAAAATTCAGCAAATACTAAAATATAGCGTGGATTACATCACTTTCTGTATGTACTATTGTTCCCAATTCATATATCTATACTTAATCATATCAAATAATAAATTGGTGGGAAAATTTCTTCACTTATAAAATGGAGTAAACATTCACCAAGTACTGAAAAAAGTGTGGGAAATTAACTATTACTGGCTATCAATTCCTATGCCGGCTACGATTAAGCCTAACCTAGCGATCATTTATGCTCTCTCTTTCACGCCTCTCTCTTAATGAATTATTTCTTCTTCGCTTTCTTTCTTGAGACTGCTCCGAATTTTCACTTGATCGTGTAGCTCGCTTTCGAGCATTCCTGTTTTCAGTGCGTAAATCCACGTTGACACGCGGTTGCGAATTGCTGACAGCAGCTAATATTTACATCTGGTAGTTGCTGCCGTTGCCATTCGAAGTGTAGAAATATCGTCGATGTTTGTGCCGCCTACCTACGCGTTTTATATATATATATATAGATATACATATTGTTATGAGGGGTACCAGAGATACCCCATTGTGTTGTGTAAAATTGGGAGGCGCACTCCAATGGTAACGATTCATTTACATAAATAAAATAAGAACATTTATTTTGCAATATTATACAAAGGTTAGTTTACATATTATAAATGAAATTCTTGGCTATATGTATTATATTTATAAAGAATTAGGCCATGTTGTATCTGCGTCCTGCGGAAGAACCGTTACGGGTCAAGCGAAATAAAGTTCAATTCATCAAAATTGATAAAAACACCAGTTCTAATTTAGCACTATTTGAAAGGGGAGAAATGACCAACTTGGGGAACATTGAGGAGGCAACAAGGCATAGAACGAAGATGACGGGGCACTTGATGGGGCACCTCTATCGGTGGAAGCAGCAGGCATGTCGCGGAGGTTGAAAATGAACATCTCTACCGTACTTTATCGGGACGAATCACTCCTCTCCTTGTCATTGCGCAGCAGTTATCGGATTTTCCCACAGCTCGTCAAACCCCCAAAAAAACTCCGACCCTCTGCCTCAGCTCTCGTCGCCGATCCTCTAAACAAAGTCGGGGTTCATTTTTCCCCTTTTTGGTATTGGCCCCTCCCAAGGCTGATCACCCACGTAAATTTTTTGTCGTTCCGTGCATTTTATTCGTGGGCAGGATGACACGACATCCCCAGGGTGGACTCACTTGGTATTTTTATTTCCGTGAATATTGGATGTCCCTTGAGTCTTTCCTGGAATTTTCTTCCTCCCATTCTACGGAAATCTGGGGTGCGATATTTCTCGGAATTTGGTGCAGGTGCATGCCAGGCCAACGTTTTTCCAATATGGCCGTTTTATGACCCATAAATGTGTTGACTGAAAAAATGGCCATACTGTTGGAAGGAGATAAAATGTTAAAATTGTGGATCCTTCACAACACATATATACTCTGGCACTAAAATTTAGTCTAGGGATCGAAAAATAGTTTCGACGCTGAATTAAAGTGACGTCCACGAGGTATATCATAAGAGATAATTACAGATGTAACATTCTCCTTTAATCACCATCATAATGCAAATTACGTTTTAATAATAATATGATTTAGAACATTTTAATTATATATATAACAATCATTTATCATTAATATTGCATCCGTCTGCAACATTCCATTTGTATAAAATTTTAAATACCCTTCCAGGAGCTATTAACAGCGACTCAGTATTTTCATCTTGCGTGTTGACATTGCGCATTAGGGCTTCATTAAGAAGAAAAAAAAGCGAAATTTCCACACCACTCTAAAGCTTTCTGTGCAAAAATTTCTTTACTATCACCATATCATAAGCCACAGGAAAATTAAATATTAATACACCTTTCGGCCGACATCTCGAATATTAAACTGCAGACTTCAATCGGTCCTTTCCCCGCCATAATGCGCTTTTAGTAAGTTCGCAGTCCTATTCATCACTCTCCTTGTTTGACAAGCGACTAAAAATATTCCCGCCTTTTCGATCGTTATCGAGGGGAACCTTAACGATACCTTTATTAACGAAATGTGCGCATACATTGGAATGATCCTGTGTGAGTGCAGCTGTCTAGATAGACTTCAATTATTCTGTGGCAGCGCAAATGTACACAGAAGCAAATTATTGTTGTGTCTGTGTATATATGAAATATTAAAAAAGGAGATGTTGTATGACAGGAAGAGACCTCGCATCATTACTCAGTCGTGGAGAGTGGCTGGGGAAAGGCTTAGGCAGAGAGTCCAGTCGAGGAACACAGGATCCACATAGTTGGTTACATAGATCATTTATTCTTTTGTAATATTCCGATGCTTAGATACATTTCATTCTATTCATACTGTATAATTACTATAGGACCATCATATGCGAAAAATATCCTCCTGGGGCTGCCGGAACACCACAGGATAAAACAAAAGAACGTAGAGCTAAACGTTGGGCATGTTTGTCGGACTCGAGCAGAACACAGAAGACCGGGAAAACACTAGGTTCACGCACTCATTACGGGCGCTCTGAACTTTTAATTGGTCAAAAGGTGACACCTGACCCAAGCACATCATATGGGGTGATAGTTTTCAAATGTCCACGACATTCGACCTTATATAACTGTTGGCCGCACGTGGCTTTTTGAGCCACGTGCGGCCAACGCAAGAAAAATACACTTTATTGGACATATCAACAACATTTGCATATCTTTCCAGACAATAATGTTTAAAACGTTCGCCGCGCATATCGCGTCATGCATACGTGCGCGCCATGGAATGACGTTAAGACGTTGAACTGGTATTTAAAAGGCTGCATCTTGCAGCTACCGGTAGTCTTCGTATGGTGGCCATGTACTCCGTTCGTGACTACTGCGACATGTACTTGATGTACGGCCGATGTAATGGAAATGCCTTACGAACTGCTAGGGAGTATGCCCGTCGATATCCGTGCCGCTGTCCTCCCGATGTCAACGTCATCCGTAGGCTGGACGACAGACTGCGAAATACGGGAAGAGTCTTGCCAACAGCCAATCTTCACGATACGGAAGACCGCGGAGCGGCCTGACGGTAGCACAGGAGGATGCAATACTGCAGCGGGTAGAAGAGACGCCCGAGGTAAGCACACGCGCATTAGCCCGTGAGATGACTTCGAGTAAAAGTACTAAACACAGGCTTTTACGGTCTGAGAGGCTACACCCATTTCGGTACACAACCGTGCAAGGTCTGAAACCAGATGACTTTCAGAAACGCGTGGCCTTCTATGAATGGCTGTTGCAGCAACAGAACACAGATAATGGTTTCATTGCACATATCCTGTGGACTGATGAATCATGTTTCAATCGTGATGGGGTAATCAACCATCACAACAGACATATGTGGTCCCACGTCAATTCGCATGCAATCCGGTCGCAGAAACATCAGGAACGTTGGTCTCTTAATGTGTGGGCCCGCATACTCGGGGATCGCCTGCTTGGACCATATCTGTTGCCTGAACGGCTCTCGGGACAGTCGTACTTGGTGTTTCTCAGAGAGGTCTTAACCGAGTTCCTCGATGACATACCATTAGCGGCAATACAGGGACTTTGGTTCCAGCATGATGGGGCTCCGGCGCATTTCTGTGCTCCTGTACGTGGTTGGCTGGATATGGAATACCCCGGCCGCTGGATCGGACGTGGGGGTCCGGTTCTATGGCCGCCACGTTCGCCAGATCTTACACCGTTGGATTTTTTTCTATGGGGCCATCTCAAGGAACTGGTGTATCGAGACGTAGTGACAACACAAATGGACTTAGTTGCTCGTCTGCATGCTGCTTGTACTTTGGTGGACCCCGCGATGCTGCAACGTGTGATGACAGCCATTCCACGGCGTGCTCAAGCCTTCCTCGACATGTACGGCGGACACTTTGAACATCTGCTTTAAACTGTGCATGCTGTTGATATGTTCAATAAAGTGTTTTTTCTTGCACTGGCAGTGACGTCATACTTTTTTTTTCGTATTTTTCTCGTAAACTATGGATCGTACAGGAACGCTTCTTTGGGCAGCTTTTATGTACTCCCATCGAGGAATCTAGCTGTGCAGAGTTTATGCGGTCGTTTTGGGACACCCTGTATATATAAATATATATATATATATATATATATATATATATATATATATATATATAACCCCAAAACCCTTTGAAAATTCCGAATTTCATTTAAATATGCTTGGGCGTAACGCATTTAAAAGTAATTGAGCAGTTCGATTTCAAGAACAAAGGAATTGAATTAAATCAGGCATCTTATATACAACCCCTGTAACCTCTTATACAATACCTGTTGTTTTCCATTTTGTCAGACCCCAGATTCCAGGGTTCCAGCCAATTTCTGAAAGAGTTTTAGCATCACATGACTATACTTCTATTAGGTTATAAATAGGAGCGCCTCAGTGTACATGCGGGATTTTGGGAATTGTCGCTGCTCCACTTGCATGTGAATTGAGAGGCAATGAAACGTTTGTCCAAAAAATCACGCGTGTAATTGTGTGTGTAGGAAGCTGTAACGACCAGTGAGATATTTGGTTACAATGATCATTGAGATGTCGACATGGCACGACTCCCAGCGTGGGAACTGTCAAATATCGACTATACGCCAAACAGATCATTTCCGTGACACCCGGCCGACCGACAATATCAGCTTTTCATCCAATCCCACGCAGAGCCGCCGCTGTGATGCTACACACACACACACACACACATATATATATATATATATATATATATATATATATATATATATATATATATATATATATCTTATATATATATTTCTTCTGTCCGTGTGTATGTAACTGAACTCCTCCTAAACGACTGGACTGATTTTTATGAAATTTTGTGTGTGCAATTTAGTTGATTCGAGAATGGTTTATATTCACAATTTAATCCGATAGAATATGTTTTTATATTTTTAATTAATTAATAAAAAGCCAACAATTTATAAGGGGATGCGTCCGGTAAATGGAAGCTGTTACACTTTGTGAAATCATCCCTCTAGATAGTGGCGTCCACGTTAGGTTTACTTAGCAAACAGCGAGCGAAAAAATAAAAATAAATAAAATCAAAAAGTTTCAAGTCATATATTAAACCAGAATAATAAATGAAAATAATAATCTTTCAAGTCATTTTATACTCTAAAATGGATCAGATCCAACGGCATATTGATACTCTCGACACGCGATGGAAAATTCGAATCAACCACGTTAAGTGACACGAGATCTTTTTTAATCGCTACTGCAATCCTCCTCGCCTATATCTTTGTGTCTATTGAAGAGCTAAAGACTAAGCTTCTATCCTACTAATTTATTTCTGACTAAAAACTCCTCTGACATGTATAATCACCAGCCCACAACAACTTTCCAATAGCGAATATGTTTCACTTTACCCACTAGAACGCCGTGTCATCGTGGAGCATTCGGAATGTCGCCAATTTAGAAAGTACCATTCTTTCGACCCGGGTTCGAATCCAGAGTTGTGTAAATTTTGCTAGACCTGTTATTTCAGCTTTTTTTTTTAAGGCTTTTTTATTTCAGCTTTTATTTTATTATTTTTAAAATTATTTAATTATTATTTTATTTTATTTTATTATTTTTTTATTTTAATTTTTTTAAATTATTATTTTTTAAAATTATTATTTTTATTTATTTTTATTTTTTCAGCTTTTTTATGATGAAATACCGAATATAGCTGAAATCTGAGGAGTTTATTATACATTTATACATTTTTAATTGGGTTTTCATATTATTAATATGTATAACATTTCGTATGCTTTTTTTTCTATGTTATTTATACTGTGTTAATTTTTAAATTGATTTTGGTTAACAAACATTCTTAAAATCCCGGGCATCGCCGGGTACTTCAGCTAGAATTACAACGTTTGAACAGGACAACGTCTGTCGGGTCCGCTAGTATATATATATATATATATATATATATATATATATATATATATATATATATATATATATATATATATATATATATATATATATATATATATATATGTATATATGTGTGTGTGTGTGTGTGAATAATTACAAGATAAAAAGAACTTTTTATGTACCCTGTTTATATTTTCTGTTGAATCATATAAACTTGACAATTCTATGTATTAATAAATACTTTTAAAAAAAATTTTTGATGAATTATCCCATCAACTTGAAAGAAAATGAAGCTAGAAGTTAACTTGCGTTTAACTTTTCGTTCCCGTCCCGGTCGATAGATGGCTGAGTAGTCTACAAAACAAAATTAGCTGAAAATGAATTCAAACCTGCTTAAAGATGGCTAAAAGTACTAAAATGATGCATTCTCTTCGTTTTCTGAGCTATTCTAAAAGTTTCAAATGTCTAGCCAGTCGGGAATTTAGTTAAAAATCGAATGCAAGATTTGTACCGGACGAACACACACACACAGACAAACAAGAAAGCCAGTTAATGAAAACATGGTAATGATAGGCCAGGCCAACTAACTAACAATAGAAAAATATGTGATTGAATATATGTTTTTAACTATCGAAATTTTTTTCCAAAAAAGATGTACCGGAACGCCGTTCTGGCGCGTTTCGCCTCAAATCGATCCCTGTATATATATATATATATATATTACGTCCGTTTTCAGCATTCCATTTGCATAAAATCTTGAAATCACTCAGCACATACATCTTGCGTATTGACATTGCACATTAGTAATGGTAAAAAAATACGAAATTTCAGCATCCCTCTAAAGTTTTCTGTGCGTAAAAGATCTTTACTATCACCGGATCATAAGTTATGCGGAAAAAAATAATAATGATGTTCTTTTCGACCGTCAACTAGGATATTAAACTGCGGACTTCAATCGGTACTTTCCCCGCCCTAATGCGCTTTTAATACGTTCGGAGTCCAATTCATCACTCCCCTTGTTTGACATGGGACTAAAAATATTCTCGCCTCTTCTATCATTATCGGTGGAAACCTTAATGATATCTTTATTAAAGGAACGTGCGCATCCATATTCATTAGAGCAAAGATTCTCAACCGCTTGTCTGGCGGACCGGCACCTGCCCGCGGAAAAATTTGACCGGTCCTCGGAGATTTATATATATATAATATATATATATATATATATATATATATATATATATATATATATATATATATATATAACAAAAAAACCTAAATCCCATTGAAGATTCTAATTTCTTCTAAATTTCCCCTTGGGCATGGATTAATTTCGTTTCCGATTTAAAGAACAAAGACAGTTTTTCGTAGCGTCCCCTCGAAAATCCCAATTTCTCACGAGACCTTACATAAGATACCACATGACCTCTGACATCAGATTCATGGGTTCACCCAATGGCTGTAGGCAATTTGATCACACGGCAAGACTCTCGAGAAGTAATAAAAGTTTAAGCCTGCCTCCAAGAGCAAGATTTTGGCTTGGCTCTGTTGTCTCGTAAACCGCCGTCATCGATGTTAAAAAATGGATAAATAAACGTATTTGCTAAATGGAGAGAATCGTCTTTCTGGTTTCGACTACAAGTTTTCGAGCTGTGACATGTCGACTCCGGTCTCCGTTCACATGGGACTGGGTTGGCATCTTACACACACACACATATATATATATATATATATATATATATATATATATATATATATATATATATATATATATATATATATATATATATATATAGATAGATAGATAGATAGATACATGTATATGTATATACAGGGTGAACCAAAAGTCTTGTCCTGATTATAAAAATTCATTACAAAATAACCGTTTAATATAATAATGTAATTTTTGTATCATTGGATAGGTCAGTTTCAGTATTTTTTTTTGTGCAATAGTTGGCGCGAGTGCTCCTTCAAGAGTAACTGAGGGAAGCATTTTTAAGGAAGACCTCATTTTCGGCCGAAATGCCGTCGATTCAAGAGAAAGCCCAAAGTGTGCTTTGGTTTCACGAAACGAAATCGCCCATTAAAGTTCAGCGTAAATTTCGAAGTTGTCATGGACGACACCCTCCTGATGCAAAATCAATAAAGCAATGGTATGAAAGACTTAAGGGGGCACAGGACTTTCAAAATGACTATAAATATGGTCTAATTCTAACCACAGAAACTTAAATAATATTAA
>OU015499.1:76360741-76390741 GCA_907164885.2 Dolomedes plantarius
TATATATGTATATGTATATATATGTATACAGTGGAATCAAGATCGATCGCTTTCGGATCCATCGTTTTTCCGTATGTGTCGTTCATTTTATCCAGTTCCTACGATCATATTGCTTTCTTATGTTTCTGCGTCTATCGTTTTCCCGCATTTATCGTCCATTTCAGTCGGTCCCTTAAAAAACGATAGATCGAGATTCCACTGTATATGTATATGTATATATATATGTATATATGTATTTATGTATATATATGTATATATATACGTATGGGAAAATTTTAATGCATTTTGGTACTTTTCTGTTTAACTGTTTACTGCTTGTGGAAGCTATACAGAAAGGGTTTGGCGCTCTACCAAATTTATAACTCGCGAGGACGGATGGACGGACGGTTTTAGCGTCTGAAATTTTCCTTTCCGAAGGACCGTTATGGAGGAAAGTAATCCTACGTTAAAATTGTTTTTTAGCGCATAATAATATGAACCGTAAACAAAGCCTGCTGTTGGACCTTTTTGAATACCCGTTTAACGTCTGAAAAAAATGACAGTTAAACAAAACATGTATCCACCAGAAAAAACAGAAATATCCTTTTATCCGGCACTACAACCATGAATATATAAAATATGGGTTTATTCTTGACCCCAAATCTACAGACGATGATGTACGTTCGATATGTATCATTTGCCATGAAGTTTTTGTAAATGATGCTATGAAACCATCAAAAATGTTGCAACATTTGAAGTCTAAAGATTTCGAGCTGTAAAATAAACCGTGCGCATATTTTGAGCGTAAAAGAATAATGATTACGAAAAGAAGCATTTTAAAAAAACTTGGTTCAGAGTAAGTCATTACAAAATACTCATACCTAGTTGGACTTTGGGTTGCTAAAACGCAAAAAATCATTTACAACTGGAAGAAAATTTAATAAAACCACTTTTAATAGACGTTTGTTTATAAATGACTCGATCCTCGGCTGCTGATAAAATAAAATCGATTTCCTTATCTAATGAGATTACAAGAAGAAGAATTAAAAAAATCATAGAAAGTGGAATACCAGTTAATACTCAAGATGAAGGAATCGAGATTTTTTGCAAAATAAATTGATGAATCATGCGATATTTCTAAAAAGGCCGCATTAATTTGCTACGTCAGATACATTGATTTTATTTGGGAAGAAATAAAAGAAGAATTATTGTGTTGTATAGAATTGGTTTCATGCACAACGAGTGATGAAATTTTTAAAGGATTTAATTCTTATGCTACTAGAAGGTAACCCGTCATTTTGACGTCATAATACTAATAATGACGTCATAATGGAAAAAGTATATGAAAGTTAAAAAATATCCCGAATTATCTAACCATATTGCATTTAATCCACACCTTGTAAAAGCAAACCCTTTCATTATTTTTTATTTATATAGTTTTTCATGCGATTGGAGTAGTAGACTGCCATCCAGTTTTTTACAGCTCACTACGCGATATGAATACTTGAGCTACTTGATACATTCGCATTCAAGTTTGTTTACTTTCAGAATTCATCACAAAAGTAAACAGATTTTTAAAAACTGTTAAATATACAGCTAAAAACATCCAATTTATTTTAGTTCTGAATGTTTTATAGAAAAATAGGCTGAACAAACGTGATTTGATGGAGAAGATATTAGTTTTTAGGTAAGAAAAAATTCTGATCCACATCTAAATTGAAATAAATTAAGCCTAACCGGCATTTTGTTTACTGAGGGCTTCAATTGAAAGATGCAAAGCCCGGAAGTGTTATACAGAGACAAGGGCTATTATATATATAATTAAACACTCTTTGGAACGGAAGATATGCGTAAATGTGTGTACCGATGTGGCGGAAAATATGGTTGACAGACATTATGGCGTTACTAAAAGAATTCAGCAAATAGCTAATTCTGATTTAATATGTATATATATATACATATGAAATATATATATATATATATATATATATATATATATATGTATATATATATATATTATATATATATATATATATATATGTATATGTATATATATATATATATATATATATATATATATATATATATATATATATATATATATATATACATATATATATATATATATATATGTATATATATATATATATATATATTATATATATATATATATATATATATATATATATATATATGTATATGTATATATATATATATATATATATATATATATATATGTATATGTATATATATATATGTATATATATATATATATATATATATATATATATATATATATATATATATATATATATATATATATATATATGTGTATATATATACTGGTTGCAAGAATTGTTTGCGCTGCTGCAGATATCCAAGCAAATCCAGGTGCTTTCGAACATGTCCGCCAATCCATGGTCCGTCGCTGTAACGCTTGCATCCCTTGAAATGGTGGAAACTTTGATCATCTTTTGTAACCTTTCGAAATGGTGTTATCTACAACAGCATATGTAATATTTATGAGCAATAAATATTTCTGATAATCTCTGTCTCGTATTCCTTCATTTCTTATATCTCTGATAACACTTTCCCATGACGTTTGCGATCATGGGTTGCTAAGCAATTTTGAATCCTTCTGACATGCCCTACCTCCCCTTAAACGTTTGTACCAAACATTATAGGACACCCTGTATATATATATATATATATATATATATATATATATATATATATATATATATATATATATATATATATATATATATATATATTTATATATATATACATATATATATATACTTCATCCATCTGAAGCATTCGATTTGCATAAAAACTTGCAAGAGCTATTTTAACGACTCAGAACTTACACTGGTGCAATAAATTAAGAGAATTTGCAGACTTGGTCGATTATCTCTAGAACTTCTGTACCGATTTTAATGAAATTTGATATGTACATACATTGATACAATACAAAACAAATAACCATTCAATAATTATAATACACACGCATGATCGTGCGTAACACCCCTTGGAGTCGGATGGTATGAAACAGCGGTTGCAGAATAAACAATAAAATGGGTTAATAGATGGGTTAATAGGGGGTATGGTACCCTCTCGCAGCATGATTTCATGCTTGAAATAAGGCAGTTTATCATTTCCTGTGGCAATTGGTCCCACTCGTTCAGCAACGCAGTTTTCATTCCCTGGATGGTTCTCGGAGGGGGGTTGCGAGTTGCAATTGCCCTCCCCAGAGCGTCCCAGGCATGCTCTATAGGGTTAAGGTCTGGAGGTCTGGCTGGCCAATCCATCCGGTGAATATCTTCACTCTCTAGAAATTCATCCACCAGAAGAGCTCTATTTGGCCTCACGTTATCGCCCATTAAAATTAACTCAGGGCCAACTGCACCCCCGAAAAGGTGAACATAGGGCTCCAAGACATCATCCCTAAACCTCACACCAGTCACAGTGCCTCTTTCAAAGACATGGAGAGTGTGCGGCCATCCAACATGATGCATGCCCAGACTATTAAACCTCTTCCGCCATAATGGTCGATTTCCCGGACATTGGAGAGTAGGTAGCGGGTCCCTGGTTCTCTCTATATGAACGTACGGCGAGAATCGGTGTTTAGGCTGAACCGGGACTCATCAGTGAAGAGAACGGTCGCCCATTGATCTATACTCCAATCTCTATGCTCTCTGCACCATGATAAACGGATTCTCCTGTTCGTAGAAGTGAGCGGGACGCTAACAGCAGGTCTTCTTGAAAACAACCCTCTCTCACGAAGTCTTTTGGAAACAGTCACCCTTGATACACGGGTTCCTGTGGCTACATACAAGTCACGAGAGAGCTGAGAAGCCTGTTACACCTCGCTATAATCGACAAATGGCGATCTTCTCTGGCCGTCGTGGCACTTGAACGACTACCCAGGCTTTCTCTCGATGGATCCGGTATTCTGTAACCGTTTTCATAAGTTACACACGACGCTGGGCGTTAAATTGAACTCTCTGAAAATTTGGACTTGAGATTGGCCTGCTTCTAGCCTCCTCACAATTCGCCACCTCATTCCATCATCTAAACATTCGTGGTTACTAATTTTTACTGTTACAATTTGAAATTAACTGATTGCTGCAAAATTAACCCATCTATTAACCCATTTTTTTGTTTATTCTGCAACCGCTGTTTCATACATTAGGACTCCAACGAGTGTTACGCACAATCATGCGTGTGCATTAGAATTAGTAATGGTTATTTGTTTTGTATTGTATCAATGTAAGTACATATCAAATTTCATTAAAATCGGTACAGTAGTTCTAGAGATAATCGACCAAGTCTGCAAATTCTCTTAATTTCGTACACCAGTGTACATCTCGAATGTTGACACTGCACATTAACACTACGAAAAAAACGTAATTTCCGCACCACTCTAAACTTTTGTGTATGAAAGGTTCTTTACTATCTCCGGATCATAATTTATGCGAAAAAAAATGATAATATACCATTCTACCGACATCTCGAATATTAAACTGCCTACTTCAATCGGTCCTTTCCCCGCCCTAATGCGCTTTTAATACGTTCGGAGTCCTATTCATCACTCCCCTTGTTTGGCAAGCGACTAAAAATATTCCCGCCTTTCCGATTATTATCGGGGGGAACCTTAATGATGTATTTATTAAAGGAACGTGCACATCCATATTCATTGGAGTGTTCCGGAATGAGCGGAGCTGTTTCGATCGACTTTAAATATTGTGGGTGAGTGCAAACGTAGGAAAACGAAAATTTTTATTATATACTCATCCACCCCAAACACACACGCACACACATATCTATATATATGTGTCTATCTATCTATCTATCTACATATATATATATATATATATATTCTAAAAAAAAGTAACTCTCGCTGCCGCTGTCAAAAGATTGTCATGCTATCTCCTCCGAAACCGCTGGGGGTATGGGGTCGAGAGTGATACCAATGGATGCAGAAAAATGGGGGGACCAAAGTTAGTCATGTCTCATCTTCGTTTTTTTATGTATTGGGGGAAAATATTGACTTTTTCATTTTCAGATTGCGATAACTCGCCAAAAAATGATCGTAGAATTTTGATCTTTTTGCAGTCTAAGACTATAGACATTTCTCCTTCAAACTATACCTCATTTGTTTAAAAATATTTTAAAACGACTAATATTTTCATCAAAAAATGAAGCACAGTATTTATAGAAATATTGTTCCCTATGTGGATGTAATATCGATGCTCCTTGAATTTTATCTTACATAGAAAATATTTACATCATCTGGAAGCTGAAAGCTTTCTTATTCACATAGACTTCATTTCAAGTCAATATCTTAAATTTTCGATTTTTAATTGAATTTTCAAAGCTGATAATTCAACAGTGATGAAACATTAAGTGTGACAACAGTAAATGGATGGAAGCTATTACATTGCCCGAGAATCACTCCTATGTATCTCGATATTAGCCATAACAGAGGAGCTAGCGTAGCGAGCCTAGGGGCAAAGCCCCTAATTAATATATATTTATATATATATATATATATATATATGTGTGTGTGTGTGTGTGTGTGTGTGTGTGTGTATATATATATATATATGTATATATATATATATATATATATATATATATATATATATATATATATATATATATGTGTGTGTATATATGTATATATATATATATACTGCCCTCCAAAAAAGGAAAAACATGTTTCCTTTGTCTACTTTAAAATTGAATGAAGAGAGGAACAAGAAATTTGGACGAAATGTGCACTATACAGTTCTTTATTAAATGTGACAAAGGAATTTACACTATTTACATGAGTTACAGAATAAAAAACCACTCTTTGCAGAAAACTCCATTGGAGAAAACAGTACATCACAGTTTTATGTGGAAAAATGTCATGGAAACATAAAAAAATGGTGTTTATTAATTAATATGTCCACTCCTAGCTGTAATGCATTGTCGGCACCGACTCTCCATGCTTCCAATTGAGTTGTCGGACACCAAAGTGGTAAGCGAAGGCCAGACTTGGAGTAAACCTTGTTACAGCTCATGTAACGACCTTGGAGGAGGACTTGAAGCAGCAACGTGCCTGCCAAGGCAGTTCCAAACATGCTCTATCGGATTCAGGTCTGAGATCGAGCTGGCCCTTACATTCGCTTCAAACCGCGACCCTCAAGATAATCCTCTACAAGAACAGCTCGGTGAGATCTTGTATTATCATCCATTAGAAGGAATTCGTTGCCAATAGCAGCGGCATATGGGCCGACATGTTGATCAAGGAACTCGTCCCGATATCTTACACCAGTCAAAGTTCCTCTGTGGAACTCATGCAGGTCAGTGTGACCACCGAGAGAGATTCCTGTCCAAACCATGATCCCACTACCTCTGTAACTGTGTCTTTCAGCATTGTTGGATTGGTTGTATCTAGGTCTTTGCTCCCTCCAGATCGTCAGACGCCCTAAGTCACTCTGTAGTGTGAATCTGGATTCATCTGGTAAGAGTACAGAAGCCCATTGCCGCCTGGTCGAGGAAACGTGTTCTCTTGTCCAACACAAACGGGCACCTCCCTGTCGTTGATTAAGTGGGGCACACACAACTGGTCGTCTTGCAGAGACACCAGATTACTGAAGGCGTCTTCGCACCGTAGTAGCGGATATTCTTGTCCATGAGGCGATAGAATGATCTGAAACAAGCTGAGGCACAGAAATGCTTCTCCTTCTTCGGGCCGAAAGAGCTAGAAAGCAGTTTCCCGCAGGTGTTGTAACCTGTGGTCGGCCTGGAGAATGTCTTCTAGACACAGAATCTTCTGATGCAAGATGATTACACAGTCGTTGGACCACACTTCGACACAATTTGAGACGTCTAGCAGCATTTTATCGGGTAAACGACATCTTCAAGACATTGGTAGTACTGTCAACGAAATTTCCAACAAAAATTGAAAATAAACAAGCATGCACAAGACTTACGCACAAAGTCGGGAAAGTTTGATTTTCCCACATTTTCTCTTACTCTTATATAGGTGACAATTATTTAAAATGACAGAGGTGGCCAAGGTTTTTTTGCATAATTTTATTAAAGTTCAATACTATCTATATATATAAAACAGTTCCGTAACTGACTGATGGACTGACTGACTGACATACAACGCACAGACCCAACCGCTGGACCTAAAGGGCTGAAATTTTGCATGGCGATTCTTCTTATAGTGTAGGGGTGCACTAAGAAAGATTTTTTTAAAATTCTTCTTAGATTGCTTAAAATTAAATTTTTAAGCTGTTTTAGTAACTGTTTTTAAGCTTGCATTTAAAATAACAAGTTGAGGGTTGTGAAATTTGTATCATAAGAAAGATCATCAAAATTCCTTTAAAATGAAATCATTTTTGAATCTCTTTACCTCCATTTTATGATTTTTGGGGAATTTTTAAAGATTAATTTTTAAAATTTAATTTATTAAATGCTGATCACGTGATTTCTTTTTCTGGTACTTTAAATAAATTTATCGTCATGTCCATAACAATGAACTAGACAAAAAAATAATTTTTCCCTAGCTAATGCGGCAGACGATTGGACATTATCCAAAAAAATATTTAAATACAGTAAAAGATATGTTTCTCAAACTGTACTATATTAACTGTACTATATTCTTTAGTATGTCCTATTAGATTTAATTTGAATATTTTCTACTACTTTATTTCGTCTATAAAAGTATCTCTTACGATTTTTTTATAAATATATATTTTTTTTTTACATCAACTGTATACATTGCTCGTCATATTTATTATATATATATATTTTTTTTTGCCATTAATTGCATACATTGACCGTTGCATTTAATTTCAATGTACTCCTATCGAAGTGTGGGTTTTCAGCTAGTCATTCATATAGACTATAAATTTTATTGTTAATGCCTTTATTTTAATCGTGAGCTTCGAAAACCATGTTGTACCTTAACTTTTGGAGGACAGTGTATATACATACAGTGGAACCTCGATATAATAGAATTCCTTGGTAAATCGAAAGCTTTCTATTGCATTTGAACCTGCCTAACAATCCCATGTTATTTTTACCTCTATATATCGAAGGACTGGTCAGAAAGACCTCGATATTTCGAATTTTTAGTTTGCTTGGTTTGGCACCACACTTCTGTACATCGGAGTTTTTATTGGAACATCTCTATATATCGAAGTTGCTTTGTAAAATTAAATAGCATTTAGAAGAAACTCAGATCGTTCCTTGTACGACGATTCTTCATGTTACAACCTTTAACACACACCCCATACGATCACATTTGTTTGCAGTTTAGTGTTAATTATTGTCATCAGTTAGTCCGAGTCCAGTTTGTTACAGAAAAGTGTGGTTATGAGAAACTTTGTTTTCGACTTTGGTTGTGTATGTTAACGATTCAAGTGTATTTTTTTCTGTGCAATGGCAAAACTTAAAAAACTCTCATAGAAGAAAAAGTTAAAGTTATAGAGCCATTATACACCGGGGATATGAAAAGCGATATTGTCAAGCATTTTGGTATACCAGCCAACACTTTATCTACAATATTAAAGAACAAAGAAAAGTACAAAAACCAAGCATCCTCATCAGACAGACTTTAAGGACCTGAATTCAAAGACATCAAAGATTGTGTTCTGCAGTGGTTGACAGGGCCCGATTTAGAAAATTCTTGACTATAGGCACAACTCGGGATGGGAGCCCCCTAACACTGATGTGAGCGTACAATATCCAAAATTGACACACAGAAAAAATAATCATGAATCATTGTGAAAGCACTATTTTACCAAGAATTGGCTATTTGAAGCGTAGAAGCCTAGAACATTATCAAATAACAAAAAGCAATACAACATATTAACTTTATCCTTAAAACACCAATACAATGCAACCAGAAAAACTTATTAATCTCTTATATACACTATAACAAACATATGACGAACTATACATATAACTATACATGTGATGAACAAATCAATCAATCAAATTTGAAAGGGTATATAAAAAATTGCTATTAAAAAAGGTAAAATAGAAAAAATTCAATTGGGAATTTTTTCTTTTTTTCTTTTTGAAATTAAAATTTTGGGGGCCCCCAACATTCGGGGGCCCCTAGGCCCCCGAATGTGCAAGTGTAGACGATCGTAGGTGATCAGGTGTGTACACATTGTAGTGAACAATTACCCGAACTAACCAAGGGTTACACACCCGAGGATATATTCAATGCTGATGAGACTGTACTTCATTACCAGTGCTCACCTGACAAAGCTTTAACCTTGAAAGGGGACTTGTGCCATGGTGGAAAAAATAGCAAGCAGATAGTTACAGTGGTGCATGGAGCAAACCAAACAGGAACTGTGAAACTTAAGCCCTTAATGATTGGCAAAGTAAAAAACTCACGATGTTTCAAAGGGATTAAAGGTTTACTTATGAACTATACTTGAAACCAAAGATCTTGGATGAAATCAGACATTTTTAGAAAATGATTAACCGACCTCGACAAAGAGATGAAGAAATAGAAAAAAAGAAAATCTTCATGTTTATTGACAACTCTACAACCCGTAGAGATCTCCCAAAACTTAAAAAAATAATAATGGAGGTCCTACCTCCGAATACATCAAAACTACAGCCATTATATCAAGGAATAATAATAAAAAAATGAAAGTTCTTTACAGGAAAGAAGTTGAGCATCAGTTCCTTTTTGACGTCGAACATCGACGGCGATAGGGATTCAAAATTTACCTATGAGCTATACTTGAAACCAAAGATCTTGGATGAAATCAGACATTTTTGGAAAATGATTAACCGACCTCGACAAAGAGATGAAGAATTAGAAAAAGAAAATCCTCATGTTTACTGACAACTCTACAACCCATGGAGATCTCCCAAAACTTAAAAAATAATAATGGAGGTCCTACTCTCGAATACGACATCAAAACTACAGCCATTAGATCAAGGAATAATAATAAAAAAATGAAAGTTCTTTACAGGAAAGAAGTTGTGCATCAGTTCCTTCGTGACATCGAACATCGACGGCGAATGGGATTCAAAGTTTACCTATGAACTATACCGGTTCAAACGACAAAATCAAGAGGTTGAAGAAAGAGTTGTTGAGAACTCTAGTGCTGTTGATACACCAACTATTGGATATGAAACTCCTGAACGATGGAGAAGTTAAAAAGTTCCCCAGCGTTGAACTTACATTCGAGGAGTTTGTTAGCTTTCACGACGATCTGCCTGCATGCGGCAAATTCAGCGATGCGGACATAATCGCATCCGTTTCCAAAGACACGAAAGGGGATGCCAGTGAGGACAATGGAGACAGCGAGGTCGAGGTACCAGACCAAGACCGCACACTTGATGCATAATGTGTCATTACCACCTTGCGGATAATCCTTCAAAAGAAAACGGTTATGAGGGATTAGGCAATCCAATCTATTCCTGATCAGGACAACGCATTGGATGAAGTGACACTTTCATGTAAACAAACTACAATTTCAGATTTTTTCAATGCTGCATTTAATTTTTTTACAAAGTGATTAAATACTTGCCTAAATTTAATAATCAATGCAGGCTTTGTTTTTCTATACATATATAATTATTCTAACTGTACTTTATAATTCAATAAAACGTAATTTATCTAATTGCAGTGAGTATACAATTATTTTAGTGTGTACCCTCTATACATCGAAGTCAGTCAGAAAATCACCTCGATAAATCGAACCTCGGTATATCGAAATCTTCGAAAAATGGAAGTTTTATCATTCCCCTTCAGGTCCGATATATCGAGGTTCCACTAATTCATTAAAACGAGCCTTAGGAAAACGGCATCCAAGAACACTGAACGGACTTTCGAAAATGGTCCAAGAGGAATGGGGTAAAATTGAAATGACAGTACTAAGAAAAAGTATGTGGCGGATGTCTTCCTGCAGGATATCGTGCCAAATTCAGTGCCATTGGTGCGTTAGATCGTCAAAACCCCGAGCTGGTTGGAGGGCCCTGCCCATAATGCTCCAAACATAGTCTGTGCTGGAGAGATACGGTGCCCTTGCTGGCCAAGGTTGCGATGGGCAAGCACGAAGACAAGCAGTAGAAACTCTAGCCGTGCGGGCGGGCATTATCTTGCTAAAATGTAAGCCCAGGATGTCGTGAAAGGAAGGGCATCACAATGGGGTGTAGAATATCGTCGACGTACCACTGTGCTGTAAGGATGCCGCGGATGACAACCAAAAGGATCCTGCTATGAAATGAAATGGCACCCCAGACTATCACTTCTGGTTGTCGGCCCGTATGGCGTAAGATAGTCAGGTTGGTATCCCACCGCCGTCCGGGGGTCTCCAGACCCGTATTCTCTGATCATCGGAGCTCAATCGGAAGCGGGACTTATCACTGAAGTCAATTCTACTCCATTCAGTGACATTCCAGGTCAAATGTGCCGGACACCACTGCAGACGGGCTTGTCGGTGTACAGATGTCAATGGTAGTCGGCGCAAAGAGCACCGTCAGCATAGCCCCCTTTCTCTGAGACGCCTATGAATGGTTCTTGCGGTCACTGAAACACCAGTAGCACGTGTGATCGATGATAATGATGAATCTGCGGCTGTGAGTGCCGCTCTGACGATTGCTCGGTCCTCACGTTCTTTCTTTTCTCTAGGACGACCGCTTCTTGCCGCTGTGTTCGGCCATGATTCACCCATTCCTGCCAACATCGTCTAATTTCTGGCATTGCTCCTATCCAAATATCGAATGATTTGCCGATTAGACCAACCGGCTTCTTTGAGCCCAACTACACGTCCCCTCTCAAATGCTGACATCTGCGCATATTGTTCGCGCACCTGTATCCGAGGCATAGTTACTGTCTAACTGAGTACACAGAATGAAATTAAGAATTTATGACCTAGAATCGAAATTTCTCCTCTTTAATATCCTACCATTTGCGCAGTTAAGATGCGCTGCAATGTCACATGCTCATTCATTGGCGGCCAAACTTTAAAATTTTAAATTTTCTGTCGAAACCTGTATGAATATCAATTTGTGTCCAATTTGCATTACCCCTTCTTGGTGCTATTTTTTTGTATATATATATATATATATATATATATATATATATATATATATATATATATATATATATATATATATATGTGTGTGTGTGTGTGTATATATATTTATATATATATATATATATATATATGTGGTAATAACGGCCCACCATTATATATCTAAGGCGTATTTAATACTATCCTTGTTTCCTTTCAACAAAGAACAATCCCTTTCTTCTAATTGCGACCTAGGAATTAATGAACTAACCATCCATATTACCCTTTAGTGCACTCGCGTTAAAGATATTTGTAAACATGAATCAGCACCACGTGTTGTTTTTACCACGGTGCGCTTTTCGGAATATCATGAGACCCTTATGTAATCAAGTCAGATGCCTAATTCTAGCCAATAAAAATATTTCTCCGCGGTCAGTACCCCTACATTTTTTAACATTCTGCAAAAGTTTTCGGCGTGCTTTTTACTTCAGCATCATCTTTTATTAATGAAAAACAACCATGTAAAAAATTTATACACTTTTATAGACAATTTGTCTTACCTTTAAGAGTCCCAATTTAAATATTTATTTTTGTCTATTTATTAATTTTAATAATTTTTTTCCTCGGCATAACACAAATTTAATTTCGTGGAAATCTGTCACCGATAGTTACACAATTTCAGCATATCCAAAATTTCGTAGGGGAAGAAGTGGGAAAAAGTCGGATCCTGAACAATTTGTTGACGCAGGAGACAACATTTTTTTTCTGGTTGCAGCACAACAAGGGGCAATGAAGAAAACAAATCGCAAATATGTGAGATGCATTTTGGCATAAGATTCTTTTAAAGGAACGGAATGCACTAAAGGAACGAAATGCACAAATCACTGAATTTTGAAGCATCCCCGTTGTAGACAATCTGCTATGAAAAATGTAGTGGTTCACACGGGAAACAAGACGGACGTCAGAAACAAGTCCGAGGTGAAGAATGCGCAATTATTTTACACTGGACACAAATTTTGGTGGCGACGAGATGGTCTGAGACGTAAAGTGTTGGGATACCCGCAAAGGAGCACCCATCCTGCCGACTCATTGTAATGCTCTGTACATCACGTAGTGGAGGAGATGATACACCCAACATTCGCGGGCGCGATTCAACACTTTTGTAGTCGAGGCAGAGGGGCGAGAAGAGACGTGAAGAACACTAAGTCAGGCATATTGTAATCCGCACGTAGGGGAGGAAAAAACCCACAGATGAGAGGCATTGAAGGGACGCACAAAACAGAAATGCGATGCAAATTATTTTATTCCAGATTATTCTGCAGACAACCACTATTCAGAAAAAACACGGGTATCTTGAAAACTGGACACACACAATAGCAACGCCACCGGTCCCTGCCGGGGCGCATTCAGAAGGCAGATTTTACATCGTTATATCGGACAGTAGCGGAGCAACGCGAAAGCAGAACAAGTTTAATAAGCGAGGCGAGGAAGCAGAGGTAGGACGACAACAGGACAAGACATCGATAGACAGTAAAGTGTACTCCGAAATATTTTGCAGAAGGTTATAAAGTGTAGGGATACTGACCGCAGGGAAATCTTTTCATTGGCTAGAATTGGGTATCTGACTTGATTACATAAGGGTCGCATGATGTTCCGAAAAGCGCACAGTGGCAAAAACAACACGTGGTGCTGATTCATGTTTACCAATATCTTTAACGCGCATGCACTAAGGGGTAATTTGGATGGTTAGTTCGTTAATTCCTAGGTCGCAATTAGAAGAAAGGGATTGTTCTTTATTGAGAGGAAACAAAGATAGTTTTAAATACGCCTTAGATATATAATGGTGGGCCGTTATTTTCATATATATATATCTCTATATATATGTGTGTGCGTGTATGTATAAATATATATATATATATATATATATAGATGTAGATATAGATATAGATAGATAGATAGATGTAAATAGATAGAACGCACACAGATAATGTGTGAATTTCTAAATTTGTGGACTTATTTACAAGAGGGGGGGGAGGAATTACAATAACAAACTGAATTTGCTGAAACCTCTGCGGGTAATAATTAGTAGAGATTCTAAGAGCAGAAATTACACAAGGTCGAGTTCAAAACTGAAAGAGTAGATATCCTAGACACTCATCAATAGATACAATAAAAAAAGAGTCAAATTGAAAAGTTTCGCTTAATTGATAGGCTATTACAGAAATACTTTTTAAAATCCCTACAATAAAAATACCTTTTTCCTTTCGTGCATCGAAATTTGATGATTAAACTTCGAACTGGACAGATACAAGTGGAAATATTTCGGAATTTCCGTCAGAAAAAGTTTCAAAGAACGCTTGTTTCGGGAAGAAAAGTTCAAAAGAGTCTAGGACGTACTTCGGAAATATAAGGAATGATGAACAGTTAAGATAAAAATTCTAGGATAGAGGACAAAATGATCGATAATAAAACTGATGAATCGATATATACCAGAAGAAATTATTTTATGTGTTGCAAATAATATGATTTGCAAATTAGCTAAATTTAGTATGTCAATAAAACTTTCTTTTTAGGTTCTACTTCGATTTATTCGGTTCAAATTCACCACAACGCTATAAGAACTTGTATACACACAGACACACGCACACACACACACGGAAACACACATTTATATGTTATATATATATATATATATATATACACACACACACACATATATATATATATATATATGTGTGTGTGTGTGTGTGTGCAAATATATCTATATATATAAAAGAGCTTGTCTGTTTGTTTGTCCGCTATAGAATCATACACTATTTCACCCACCGGGACCAAATTCGGCACAGTTAACGTTTAGGACCCGAGAAACTTAAATCAGGAAAAACGAAATTTGGGGCTCAATTAGTTTTTTTAAAATTAATTTTTTAATGATTTTTGTGCCCCTATGTGCGCCTCTTAAATGTGGATACAGCCCCTTCAACACAACCAGTTTAGTTCGATACGCGGGGGAAAAGAGGTTTGTTCTGATTGGTGGTTTGAGAATTGGTCTCGGGGTGACGGGAGGGGGGGGGGAGGGCGAAGTGTTTATTTTGCGGGGGGTGCAGCCCAGTATTTTTTTGATGAATGCATGAAAAATGTTATATCTATATATCTACCCGGGCAACGCCGGGCAATAATGCTAGTATATATATATATATATATATATATATATATATATATATATATATATATATATATATATATATATATATAACATAAAAACCCCATACCATTTTAAAATCTAACATTATTCTAAATTCCCTTGGGCGTACGAGCTAAATTTCGCTTTTGATTCTAAACTCTAATAACCTCGAGAGAAAATATTAAATGGCTTCCTTTTCAAATAGGCGCGGCGTCCCCAATATTTTAGATAAGCTCTGCGCAGATTATATAAAACCACATGTGACTTATCGACAACAGCAAATCCCTAATCGCGATGATGATCACATGACAAAGTTTATATAAACCACATGAAGGGTACATGTAACGCTTTTTTGATTTTGTAGCGGTCTTGGAAAGACGTATTCTCCGTCTAATAAAGATGTAATTAAATTAACGTTGTGGTGTTTTATGTGTCCGAGGGTGAGATGAAAAGCGGGAAAGAAAATTAAACATATGTGATGCACGGCCGGGCGCAAGTCATCCATCTTTAACCCCAAAAGAAATACCACTCAGGCCTTCCTTCGTCGGCCCGCGCCCGTGCTATTACAAAAGTCGGTAGGAATACCTCCCCTCGGATACAGACAGTGAGTTGAGCCGCCATCAATACTTTTCAACGGAGAAAAAACTCCCCTATCTTACCATGTGACATTGATAACTTTACTGGAATACAATATTGGGCTGAGTGTGTCGCGTACAAATCCCGTGGATTCCCACGAAGTGAACTTTGATTGAATCTGAAATTTAAATTTTTGTGTCAAAAAGGAGTTTCATTTCCGGATTACATTAAGTCAAGATGATGTCGCTTACTTCGGAGTGACCACCAGTGTTAGTTTTGAATATTTTTCAGTCGTCGAATCATGTGTGAACTTCCGAAGTTTCGTGGCAGAGATTTCGGGAAAAAATATTTTCAGATTATGTGAAACGTCGATTTTCACTAATCGTTGACCTGGGGATAAAAATATCCCGAGAAATTCTGCGAAAACATGCTGTGTGCAGTGGAATAGTCTGTTGAATACAACGTGCGAAGTTTTGAATTTAATTGACTGGAAATTCACTTTTATGAGAGACTGTCATCTAGTGTCATCTCCAATTGGGATACTGAGTTCTAGGACTATTTCGAAATAAAAACTGTCACCTTGGGACTAGCTAAGCTAAGAACTTCACCAAGATAAATTCAGAACCGAGCTGCAGATGTTAAATATATGAAAAATGTGTATAATTAATTTGGAAATACTAATGGTGAAAATTAATAAGGATAATGGTAAAGAGTGTGAATAACCACTTCAATTGGTAAGCTAAAATTTACGAATTATTGTTAAGGGTGAAAATTTTAATATTAATAGATATTGATAAAAATTTATTATAAATGTGTTTCGGTGAAAGTATTTTCAAATTATTGATTTAATTAAGTACTGATGATAAAAAATAAATCGATAAAAAGTAAAACGAAAGTAGGAATCATTGGTTTAAAACGTGTATTTTGTTTTTGATTTTAAAATGTTTCATGTTGATTTGCATTTTGATAGAATTTTAAGAGTATATTTTTTCCTATTATAAGATATTTGAATTTAAAGAAATTTTTGAGACTTATATGTGATAAATTTATTATAAGTGTGTGTTTTAGTGTAATTTTATAATATTTCTATGTTCTTTTTCTGATAATGAATATTTTAGTGTTTTAAGATAATTAATGATCCTTGGTTACGTTAAACTGAAATATTAAATGAGTAAAGTAATGTTACGAGTATCTAATTTAGCACGCAGTTCTGAATCGTCGCGGAGAAAAAGAAAAATAACTAATCATTTCCGGTTTCGGGCGCCGTTGTATTACATTTCGAAGGTCGCCTCCGCAATAAATTTGAATGCTCAGCATTAGTTTTGTAAACACGATCATGAAAAGAGCCAAACTTGTTTTGATTCATTTAACTTAGAATTTTTGCGACTCTACATTTAAACATGATGCCTGTGGTTTTGGTTTTGGAAAATATCTGCAGGGATAACATAGTAATTTTCAGACATCAAGAAAATTTTATAATTTAAGTACTTTGACATATTACATTTGATGTTGAGACCTCGTAAATTGTTCTACGAATTGAAGTAAAGGAGATTTCCGGTGGTTTGAGTCGACAATCAAAAGGCGTTCTATGGATTTCATATAAACGGAACGTCTTTATAACATGACTTAGGGTGCCAAAAAACCACAATTGGAGAATTAAAAAACCATTGTATGTTATATTTGGTTCATCCGCCCCAGAAAATTCTCGAAATAGAAATAATGAAGAATAATAAATAAGTAGAAAAAATAATATTATAATGAGAAATATGTTTTAAGATATTAAATACAAATGATGAATATTTTGGAACTTTACAGCGAGGATTCATACCAAAATGTGATATAAGAAAAGAAAAATTAATTTTGGTTTATCGATTTCATGATTAACTTAATAAAACTGAGATGGCTATTGGTAAAAGAATTTTGATTATTTGTGTCAATTGATAGAATAATAGTTTGAAATTTGAACATTAACATTAAATTATGACAATTGATAGAGAATATTAAGGTGTTATTATTGGTATTAGGAGTATTTTATTATTGTGTGTTTAATACTTTCATATGTTGTGTATTTTTGATTCTATTGAATATAAAATTGATAGACCAAACTTTCACACTAAACGAGATTCTGAAATTGTTCATGCTTGCAGATTGAGATATTATAATGCACCAGAGAACTTAAAACTACACCACGAATAATGACAAACATTAGATCCATTTTTCTTTCTTTTCTATGTGATGCTTAACATCATTATATTTTTTTTTAAAAAGACTCTTCCTCCTTATTAGTCAGAGAACAATATGGAGAAAGAAAACCCACTTGTTACACAAACATAAACACAACCCTCACTGCTTAGAGGTAGAATTAAAGAATTTGAGACTAAGAGTTGGGGAACACACATACAACAAAGTACCTTCAAAACAAAGAAATGGATCCACATTAACTTATAATAAATGTACAAAAATGAATAGTAGATAAATAATTTGAAACTAAAGTGAAAAGTATTGAGAATTAATAAATAGAGTTAGAATAAATATGAATAAGTATAATTAAAGAATATTGAATAGAATTTTGGAATGAATAAATATTGTCGAAATAAAATGAAAATAAGAAATGATGAAATGAGAATAAGAAATATAAATGATATTGAAAAGAGATTTTTTTTTTTGTTGATAATAAGTAATATTGAAATAAAGGAGATAATGGATATTAAGAAAAAATAATGAGATAAATAAAGATACGAAAACTAGATAATGAGTGATATGTTTTGTAATTTTTATATACAATTGATATTTTTGAAGTGTGATTTTATTAAAACTTGTGATTTGTATTGAAAGTGTGATTTTTATTATAAACTGTGATTTTTATTATGTAACTAAAGAACTAATTTTCTTTATATGTAAACAAACCAAAATAATGTTATGTTTTATGCATTCTACGTTTGTGAAGCAGAAATAACACAGCACTAAAAAGACTGATTTTTTTTTGTTACCCAAATACAAAGGACTATTTTTTTTTCTATTTAAGCCAATTCATTGTGATCTTTTTTGTATATTCTGCACTTGCGAGATGATAGGACACAGAACCTACCGAACTGTGATTTTTTTTTGTACTTTTCTCAAGCAACATACTGTAGATAACATTACAAGGAACGTGAACTATAAGCTACCATGTGTACCTTACAAACTTTTTTGGACTCACCCCAATGTTGTGAGAGTTGAGGAGGAAAGTACAATAACTTCAAATTATTATTGTCATGTTCAATTCCATTTACTTAACATGTTTGTTTGTTGATTTTGATATTTTCATTGTTATATTCTATTATTTGTGTGAGTCGACTCAAAGTTAAAATTGATGTAAAGTGAAAATTTGATAACTTAGTTTTTTTTGGTTATGTTAATTGATTTTTTTTTCTGAGATTGTGTTGTGTGGGGACTGCAGCCCTGCACAGCAATTTTCAGTTGATGATAGGTGCATTTTAAAAATTTAATTTTTTTTTCACAGCAACAATATAAGAAATTTACATAATTTACAATTTTCTATAGTTGATCATTAGTTACTATAATTTTTTTTGTTTTTATTGTGTTCATAAATTAGTAAATCATTAGTGTATTTTTATGTATTCAAATTTGAAATGTGCAATGTCTTGCCATGTGATCATCATACTAAATTAACTTAAAACATATGTTCCTTTTCAAACTTTTCCAAATTTGTGGTCGACGCCCATTTTCCTCACATGGTCGGGTGAGTCTGTCCTCCAATGCAGGCATTGTTGGTCAGCCTCTTCTCGGACGGGGGGGATATTCTATAACATAAAAACCCCATACCATTTTAAAATCTAACATTATTCTAAATTCCCTTGGGCGTACGAGCTAAATTTCGCTTTTGATTCTAAACTCTAATAACCTCGAGAGAAAATATTAAATGGCTTCCTTTTCAAATAGGCGCGGCGTCCCCAATATTTTAGATAAGCTCTGCGCAGATTATATAAAACCACATGTGACTTATCGACAACAGCAAATCCCTAATCGCGATGATGATCACATGACAAAGTTTATATAAACCACATGAAGGGTACATGTAACGCTTTTTTGATAATGTAACGGTCCTGAGAAGACGTATTCGCCGTCTAATAAAATTTAATGCCGTAACTTGCCGCGTCGTTTATTCGAGCCACGACTACATCTTCATTCCCAGTGATGTGCTGGACGCCCATCTTTTCCTTGGGTTGTCCAGTACGTTACATAGATATATATATATACATATATATAACATATAAAACCCAAAACCCTTTCAAAATTCTAAATTCTTTTAAATTTCCTTGGGCGTGAATTAATTATGCAGTTCGATTCCAAGAACAAAGGTATTGACATTCAGGTATCTTTTGTATAACCCCTGTAAACTCTTATACAATCCCTGTGGTTTTCTAATTACCCGAGCCGAGATTTCAAGGCCAATTAATGCAAGAGTTCAGGTCTCACGTGACTACATCTCTATTAGGTTATAAATAGGCGTCCTTCAATGTACATGTGGCAATTTTGGGATTTGTCATTGCCCCAAGAAGACGTAGCAGAATGTCATTAAATTTGAATTTGTCGAAATGAAGTACGGATCTAATATTTGGTTACGACTACTTTCTTCCCCGCGGTGGCATGCCGGTTCCTATCATTCTTCGACGGTGCCGGGCCGGCATTTGCACACTCACACACACACATTTATATATATATATATATATATATATATATATATATATATATATATATATATATATATATATTTATATACTTATAAAAGGAAGTGTTTGAGTGTTTATGTGTGTGCTGCCTCCAGACGAATCTACGAAACTTACAACTATGAAATTTGGCACGCGGGTAGTGAAGAGTCTGAACATGTGAACCTCGAAGCCCGAATTATAAATTTTATTACCGTTAATTTTTAATTTATAAAACACCAACAATTTGTGAAGGGTGAATCCAGAAATGGAAGAGCCTCTCTTTCAAATTCGGCCATATTTGAAAAAATGGCGAAATCGATGTATTTTTTTTCATGAACGTACATAAATGTTACATATTTGGAAAGAGCTTTGAAAACTGATAATTTTTTCTGGGTAAACTTAATCTGTTACTTCAATAGTTTTAGAGTTATTTGGATTCTAATCTTGAGATCATCCGATGTAAACAAAGCGTGATTCCTTCACAGCATGATTATGCAATTAAAAACACCGAAAAAATCATTTCTGTTATAAAAGAAATAAATTTTATTAAAATCTTCTTACTTCTCTTAATAATACACTGCTGGCCACTGTAAATGCAACACCCTGAAGGAAACTTGCAAATAATATGAAATTTACAACATGCATTAGCGGAGGTGAGATATGCAAATGATTAGAATTTCAGCGTAGACGCACATCACGCGCGCCTGTGGCGCCACTTCAAAGCGCTATTTAAGGCTTGGAGATTTCGACGATTTCAAGTTCGGCAAATGTGCTTTTCTTGTGGTTTTTTCAAAAAAACGATCAATTATGCCTCGTCGAAAACAGCGATCATCTTTAGATCAAGTATCCGAGTTCGACAGAGGAAGGATAGTGGCCTACCGAGATTGTGGATTATCTTTCAGGGAAATCGGCTTCGACGTATCATGTTCTTTCACGTGTCAGCGTTGAAATTGAAGCATTGGACGATGTTATAGCGCTGAGCTGCATGGTTGGTTATAAACCTTTAAGCTGGCTCTACGTGACGCTACTTATTCAAGGTTAAAGGCTCTTTGTGGAAGATTGAGTTGCTATTGTAGAATGCCGTTGGATCCATAGCGTTACGTTAGCGTTAACGATTCCGTTGGCGATGAGAAGAAACACCTGGTCACATTGCTTGCGTAAAAAGAAAGCGTTGAGCGCATCTGATTGGCTGACGGCCGCAGGTGTTCTGCACGAAAAAAGACTTATATTCCATAGCAGACCATTCTTGAAACGAGCTGTGATTGCTCAGACGTATCACGTGTTCTTTCACGTGTTAGCGTTGAAATTGAATCAACGGAGAATGTCATAGCAATGAGCTACATGATTGGTTATAAACTTTTACTCTGATTCTACGTAACGCTCCGGATTCAATGTGAACGGCTCTTTATGGAAGATTGCGTTGCTATTGTAGAAAAATTATGGTCCCTGAAGAATTGTTTCCACATTGCAGGATTGGCAGAATTTTCTACAAAAATTTCTTTTCTTCTGAAAATGACGATTTTCGTGATCCAAGCACCACTATTTTTCGACCAGGTGATGAAACGAGATGTTTCATCCATGCAAGAAGCAGGATTCTTTACTTGCTGGCCACTATTTGGATTTCAACGAGGAAGAGAGATCGAGGAGAAAACAAAAACTCAAAAGCATAGAATCTGACCCAAATTTCTATACTTTATTAACGTCTTTCAAAAACATTGTGGCCAATTTAACTTTTTATTGCATTTTAAAAAACTTTGTAATTTTGAATATACAGGGTGTCTAGTGAAGAAGTCCCTGATTTCAAAATTAAAAATCTTGAAACCATCTGAAGATCTGTAGAAGAATGCAACAAACGGTATATTTATCGTGAAAGCTGTAAGAATTTTATATACTAATTTTACAAATAGTTACAAAATCTGTTAACAGATGGCGCTGTTAGCCAAATTTACTGCGATTTACTGGCGCAGGCATGGATTGGTCTCCATATTCGCCAGACCTGAGTCCTTGTGTCTATTTTTTGCGGAGCACATTAAAAGATACTGTCTACAGGACCCATCCCACCACGCTGGACGAGCTTCAGTCGGCGATCTATTGGGCAGCTGAATCGATTTCTGTTGAGTCACTACAGGGTGTGATGGCAAATTTTATTGTTCGTTTGAGCCACCTCTGTACAGCGAATGGTGGACATTTTGAAAAGATTGTGATGTAGTGATTGCAAAGAGTACGAGTTTATTTATGCATGCTGATACGAGTTGTAGAGCGCCATCTGTTAGCAGCTTTTGTAACTATTTCGAAAATTGGTGTATAAAATTCTTACAGCTTTCACGATAAAAATGCCGTTTGTTGCATTCTTCTACAGATATTTATTTTCGAGATTTTTAATTTTGAAATCAGGGACCTCTTCGCTGGACACCCTGTATTATAAATTCGAGCTATTTAAACTGTTTATTTTATATCACCAATTCCGAATTAAATAAAGAGGTAAGATCGAAGAGTAATCACAAACGAATTTTATCCGATTCAATTTTTTCCATAGTTAATAGACTTTTTATATAAAAAATGCAGCCTATGTAAATTTTTACTGAATTTAAAAAATCTTGAAATTTTGATTATATTAAAAATTAGAGCTATTGAAACTGTTTATTTTCTATCATCAGTTAAGAATTGAATAAATAAATTCTGAATTTAATGATATTGAAGAGCAAAATAATGACAGACGTAATTTATCTCATCCAAATTTCCATAGTTAATAGACACGTTTAAATAAAGAATATGGCGTATGTAATTTTTTTATTGAATCTTGAGAAACATTGTATCTTTGAATATACTATAAATTAGAGCTATTTGAAGTCTTCATTTTCTATCATTAATTCCAAACTTAATAAAGAGGTGAGCTCAAAGAGCAAAATAATCATAAACGTAATTTAACCGATCAAAATTTCTATTGTTAATAGACGTCTGTAAATAAAGAATTCAGTCAATTTATTTTTCTCTTGTATTTCAAGAAAACTTTATGATTTATAACACAAATTTTACCAACAGTTGCGGCAGAATGGACTAACACATTTGGAGGTCAGTGGTAAGGGAGTGGTGGGGAGAACGCGACGCTGAAGTAGCAACAGTCCGGATGGATTTTCTAGTTGTCAGTAGTCACCATGAGTAGGTCCGGTGAACATCCCGGATTTTTTTATTGAGGCGTTTTATTTAAAGCAATGATTCTGTAACCGCGACACAGAGGACATTCAGGATGCACTTCGGGCACTTTGAAAATGATGTCGAGATATTGATTGAAAAAAAATCCTGCGATTGGTTTCAAAAGTGAAAGGAAGTAGGTGTGCTTTACCAAGCAGACCAAGGGTCCAAGTGTCCGCTATACGTGAGGAAGTTACCAACATTCCTCTCCAGAGATGACCAACAGAGTGATGGAACACTTTAGAGAACGGCTTCGGCATTGTATCGCCAATTACGGACGCCGCACAAGTCATGTATTTTTCGAAACTTAATGGGACTCACGACCCTTAAGTCGAGGAAATAAGGCATATTTTCATAATTTTTGACTCTTTGTAACTATTTCAATTTACTCCCAATTTTTCCAAATTTTATGTATATGATAAATTGATATATTTATTTTCATAAACAAATTTTCAGCTCTCAAAATAATTTTAAATAATTTTTTTAAATGCTTTAAATATACCTTGTTTTTTAAGTATTCTTATTACATACTGGCTTGCGCGCAGAACTATGAAATTAATTTTACATTTAAATGTATATTTCCTGTTTTAAATTTAAAATAAATAATTCAAAATACAATTGAACATAAAACATTCAATATTAAAATATTTTTTCAATTTTTTAAAACTGCTCAAAATATATTTAAAATTTCCTTAAATTTTTGCATTAATTTAACCCTGAAAAAATAACAAAATGTGCAGTGATTGCAATAATTCTAGTTGAGATGCAATAAAATAACACGATTATGCAGTGATAAAAATTTCATGGAATTATGTTTCATAGTTTTTGAGATATTAGTTGCGGAATGATGCAAAATTACATTTTGAGAAAAATGAGTTTAAAATTTTTCTTACCATAAAATTGATCAGTAATTAAATTTTCAGAATATCAATATCTCCGGAACTAAGCGGAATATTTTCATGCGGTTTGCTTTATTTTGCTCAGAAATGATCAGGCTTTAACATATATGTTTTTAAAAAAAATCGAATGTTTTAAAGATTTAAGGGTAGAGAGTCCCATAATGGGAAAAACTAGCTCATAAGCACTTTTCGAAAATATGAATTTTTTTTTTGTAAATTGTTTCATTGATTTTTTATTACCCTTTGAAGTATGGAAATCCATTCTGCCGCAACTTTGTATGTAAGATTTTCATTTGCTCTTAATAATTATGATTTACACATAGAGGTAGATTTGAGATCAAGTTTCATATGCATAATATGTGATGCAACTTTTTCGTATTTTGCACACGCTAAAGAATAAATAATGTAGCCTATTTAAATTTGAAACATAAGAATCCGTTCTGCCACACACTTTATATAAGCATTTAATTTGCTCATAATAATTATGATGATTTCAATATAGAGGTATATTTGAGATGAAATTTCATATGCATAATATATGATGCAACTTTTCCATATTTTACACACGCTAAAAAATATATAATATAGCCTATTTAAATTTGAAACATAGGAATCCGTTTTGCCTCAAACTGTATATAAGCATTTACTTTGCTCATAATAATTATGATGATTTCAGTATGGAGGTATATTTGAGATCAAATATTAATATGCATAATATATGATGCAACATTTCTATATTTTACAAGCTTTCAAAAATAAATAATGCAGTCTTTTTAACCTTTAAACAATCTGTAAATAAACTAACTTCTTATTAGACCCTAGATTGCAGGTTTAAATGTTTTGAACACTATTTTTATTTCAATAAAGGCTTGATTAGAAAGTTTAAATCACATATTCACTTCATTTCTGACCAAATGTTTTGTATGTTCAAGACGTTAATAAAGATGGTATATTCGAAGTTTTTTTTAGAATTTCATCAAAATACATAATATTGTACAAACAGAAAGCACAGATAATCCGAGTCTACTAAGAAACGAATGACTTACATCTTTTCAATAATTAACTCATGCTTTTGTTTTTGTTGAAACAGACCACAAAGGAAGAACTAAAAAATTATAAAATAATTAAACGCGAATATCTAACAATTATGTAAAGAAAGATAAAATTCCAAATTTTGATAAGGAAAAAGAAAAACAAGAAGGGATAGTGAGAAAGAAGAATGGAAAGAAAGGAAGAATTGATAAAGAGCGAGAAGAATGGAGAAAGAGAATGAAGAATTGATGAAGAGAAAGAACAATAGACAAGGAGAATGAAGAATGGAAAAAGAAAAAGAAGAATGGAAAAAAAAATCAAAATCAAAATTTCGAAAAACAGATTCTCTAAATATTCTCAAAAATAATTTTTTAATTAATTTATACCTAATGTTTGCAATCAATAAACTAACAGGAAATTTTCCCCGTGCACTTTCTGTTGAAATAGGCTACAAATGAGGAATTAATAAAAATTATAAATAGATTAAACGCAAATACCGGAGAAAAAAGAAAAAGAAGAGGAATGGATAAAGAAAAAGAAGAAAGGAAACAGAAAAAGAAGAACCTACAAAGAAAACGATGAATGGAAAATGTAAAAGAAGAATTTTAAATTAATTTTTAACCGAAGTTTTTAATTAGTAAACTGACAGGAAATTGTATTCCACTCTTTTCTTCTTGCCTTCCAGAATCTCCACACTCCCAAAATAAAAACACTCAAAAAGAAAAAGAAAAATAAATCTTCTCCTCTGTATCGAATGGAAAGGTTGTCCTTCGATATCATGCAGAAGTCCTTCAGAAGTAAACTGGATTCCCATGCACCTAGACATGAAAGAAAAAACATTCGTAAATTTTAAAGTGTTATACTAACCGTATACTTAAGTGTACTGAAGTGTAATACTAAGATTTAATATCCGATTCATAATAAAGGATTTAGCATAACTGCCACAGGGAAAAACTCCGTGTATTCAAACACACATACTAGTATATGTGTTTGTGTATTTATATGCACACACACACACACACACACATATATATATATATATATATATATATGTATAAAAATATATATATATATATTATTATATTATATATATATATATATATATATTATAGTATATATATATATGTATATTATATTATATATATAATATATATATATATATATATATATATATATATATTCGATGAAAAGATTTAGAGTTTGTAAATACACTCTGGCACTAAAAGATATATGCACCCAGAAGGAAACGAGCTACTATCACGAAACTTAACATGTATGTAGTGAATGAGGAGATAAGCAAATGATTAAAAATTCAGAAGAACAGACTGTTTTATTAAGAAGATATGGCACGAAAAAGGCTACAAATCAGTAAGATGTAAATCTACATATGACAGCTATACCAGCCGAAACACGGCGTGGCATCGAATCAATGAGATCACCTATGACCTCCTGCGGAAGATCATGCCATAATCTTTGTAACTGGAGAGTTAATTCACCAGTATTCCGGGACGGCTACAGTTACCTTCTAAGCACGTCCCAGACGTGCTCTATTGGCGAGGGGTCTGGTGACTTGGCAGGCCATGGGAGTACGTCATATCCTTGAAGACACCATTAGGAGAGTGGCGCAGTATGTGGACGAGTGTTGTTTTGCTGATAAATGGCACCTGGGCGACTTGATAGCATAGGCAGTATAACTGGCGTTAAAATCTCGTCCACGTAACTGCGTGCCGTCAAAGTGCGTTGAAGGACGACTAGAGGTGATCGTGTGCCCCAACAAATCGCTCCCCACACTGTCACACCTTGTGTAATCGCCGTATGCCTCTCGACAACAAATGCCGGATCGGACCGGTGGCCTGGCTGCCTCCACACGCGTATGCGCTGGTCATCTGCATTGAGACTGATGACCAGATCGACTGAATCGGGATTCATCGCTGAAGATCACTCGCCTCCAGTCGGTCACATTCCAGCTTACCCGAGGTCGGCAAAAATCCAGTCGACACTACCTACGATGTGGGGTCAGTGGTAGACATCTAAATGGACTTCGGCTCCTTTTACCTGCGTCGCCCAGTCGTCTTCGAATATTATCCCTTGATACTACCGGATGTCTGGAAGGTGGTAAATGGCGTCGAACCGATTCTAGCGACGTTGTTGGTGCGGACGAGGCCGCTCTTATGATTGCGTGATCCTCTCGCGCGTTTGAGTTCCTTGGACGGCCTGACCCTCCGCGACGGTAGACTATCCCTTCCGTGATCTATTGTTGCCAATACGGAGCAACTACCATATCGCTCCGACCGAGGTGGTGGCCGATACGCCTGTTCGACCAAACTGCTTCTCTGAGGCCTATTATACGTCCCCTCTCAAAGTCCGACAAATGTTCGTAATGTCGCCAGTTACGTCTCAGAGGCATCTCTAGCCACAATACCGTCCATTCAAGTCGACAGATTTGTTTAATAACCCTATGGCACGAGCAATCATGCTTTTAAACTCTCCCAGCCATGCATCACATATGTGCATAGCGCGCTTACACTTGTCTCATTAGCGTCGAAATTTTAATCATTTGCATATGTCTTACCAGACTACATTCCTGTCAAGTTTCGTGATAGTAGCTCGATTTCTTCTGGGTGCATACATTTTTTTGTTACAGAGTGTATTTCATCAAATAAATATTATCATGATAATAATACATATTTAGATTACAATACATAGATTTTAATCCTAAGTAATGGAGCAGACTCAATATTTGAAAAAAATATTAAGTTTAACAACATGTTCAGAAGAGACATTTGCTCTATTTAAAAATTCTGCAAATTTAGATTATATTCTCAGCTGAATGTACAATATTTTCTGTTCATTAGATTTCTTTATCTAAGAACGTATTTTACATAATGTATTTGCCCTTCGAAAATCACAAAACATAAAGTCACATTATTGTTGTTTTAAAAACTCATACCTCATGATTTGTAACCATGGGTATTAAAAATTAATTTAATAACAGTTGGAAAAATCAGTATAGAAGGATATTTTCTGTTTCTTAAAATGCTAGTCTGTTTTATTCTAAACATTTGAATTTTATTATTGCATATAGGTTATAATGTTAAAGAAAGAGGTTCCGTAGTTTTAGTGCTACTTGCAAAAGAAAGTTTAATAGACATCGGGATAAACTTTTTACCTCTAAAGCTCTATCTGCTTTTTAAAAAGACGTTTTTATTCGCTTCTTCAACTCCACCTAAGTCCTGAATCTACAGTAATATACTATAAGGCATTGAAAACATTAAACTGCTTGGAAAAAAATAATATATATATATATATATATATATATATATATGTGTGTGTGTATATATATATATATATATATATATATATATATATATATAAATAAATATATATATATATATAAATATATATATACCGGGTGGACATCATTAAACTGACAGTGCTCACAGTGTTCTGTAGCGCGATCTATTTGCGAGAATGACGCCACATTTTGTAGGAAGATTAAACAAGACGGGGGACGAAGGATTCCGCGAAAAAATAAATTAGTTCCAAAAGTCACCGCTAGGGGAATATTTGCCGCTTTTTAATAGAAAAGCTGTGTAAGGGAATTTCTGTGACTGCATGTGGTGATTTGTCATCCCAAATTCGGCAGTTCTGGGTATTCACAGTTCCATGCAGGTAAAAGTGGGCCTTGTCTCCCCATAAGATTTTCCACGGCCAAGCATCATCCACCTCCATTCTGGCAAGAAAGGTGAGAGCAAAAGTCAATCGCTTATCATGGTCGGGGTACAGTAACTCCTGTACACGGCTGATCTTGTACGGATAGAAGTTGATAATCTTTCGTAAGATTTTCCGTTCTGTAAGGCATATCCATATTCCGAGCTAATCCACGAGCGCTAGAGGTGGCAGCAATATTGTCTGGTCCTCTGTCGACAATCGCCGTGGCAACTGCTTCGATTGTATCCTGTGGTACAGGTTTTCGTCCTCTGCCTGACTGAACCTTCAGAGAACCTGTTTTCTCAAACGTCGCAACCATTGCTTTTAGCCCATTAACTGACACAGGACCGTTACCTTTACGCATTTTTTTGTGCGTTCTAAAAGCACGAAGAGCGGCTGACGCGTTGCACTGGTTGAGGTAAAAGAATTTCACCTGTAACACACGCTCGACTAAAGAAGGAGACATTGCACATAAACTTTCAATCCGATTGATTCGAAACGTAACACATTGTCTTTTAAAATCCAAGCAGCTGGCACAGTGCCAATGGATGTAACGTGAAATTTGAATAAAGAACTTCTTCTGCTCATCGTACGTGATATTGCAGATCACGAGACTTTATCGGTGTTTATGTAGATTTTACGCTTTTTTAAAAGTGTTGCCATAT
>OU015499.1:76395741-76460741 GCA_907164885.2 Dolomedes plantarius
TGGGTGTATTTTCTGTAACTCAGTGAAAATAGTCTGTAAAAGTCTTCTTTCGTACTGTATGAAGTGACGTGTTGGACGAAAGCCGTCAAAGAACTTTTGATTGGATGAAAAGTGACGAGTTTGAAGAAAGTTATGAACTTTCTGCCACAAGAACTTTCGAATATTAAATTTTAAGCACATTTATTCTGGATCTAACTTTTATTTATTGAATTCTATAGGTGAATGTAAAGATCTATTGTCTTCTCCATAGATATGTTTTCTGCAACTCAGTGAATAGCGACCTTTACACGTAGGTTCTTTTCAGCGTGAAACCACAATCCCTCATGACAGAGTGCACGTGTGAAAGTGTCGGAGAGGAAGGAAAAGGCGCTTTGGAGCGTACAAGATTACGCGAGGGAAAACTTGCAGACGCAATCACGCGTGCTTGCGTTTTCTCCTCATTTTGCGAGTTTTTCAAACGCTCGTTAATATCGCGTGCTAATGCTCGTGTCTGGAACATACAAGTATTGGAACATACAAGTTTACAAGCTAAACGAAATCAAACAGATTATAAAAACTATTTCAATACCAACGGAAAGGTTGAGTTGCAAGATCGTATGGTTGCGATGGGGAGAGTTTAGATTAAGATTTAGTGTATTTAGTTACTATGTTATTAGTTTTGACATGTAACTGTGATATGTAGTTGTAAATAAATGCAAAATAATTCAACTTACCGCTTTTTGTCGCTGTTCAGTTTCACCACCCTCCTTCACACCTTGTTGTTTTTTCAAAATAGCAGTTTGGCCAGTTTCTTCGACGTGTAAGCTTCCATCCTCTGGTTCATCATCATTAGTAAAACTACTAGTAAGTAGTTCCTGGGTTTTTGTAAACAGCATATTATTGTAGTACCACAGGGAAGATGTGTAGACGTCATCCGCTCCTCTTCCACTACGTTGACTGTCAGTGACTTTCTTCAGTTCTTTCCGGAAAGAGCCTCTTAGACTTTGTATTTTTTTTACTGCGAATCTGGATTGGCTTCAGAAAATCCTTTCTCGTTACAAAACACATCTAATTTCCTGTACGCATCCTCTTTTATTTCCAGTTCTTGTATTTATATTCATCAGATTTAATGTTTTAAAGACAAGGAAACGATTTGTATAAGTGTTACGAAAAATAATATAAAATGTTGCGTAAAATAATAATAAATGTGTTACGAAAATTAATATAAATGTGATTGAATAAAGGTGTTGAGAACAACTATGAGTGATGGAAGCCATTGAAATTGTAATGGGTGAAATATAATTGATATCGAGTGTTTCAAAACTCTCGCACATCAACCTTTGTGGTTGAGTTTTAAAGACGGACGAATTATGTTAACAAACAGAATAAAGGACAAACAAAGGTTGAACGATTATCTTTATTGTCAGACATGGTCAAACATGGACTTAGGTTTCAGACATGGTCAAATCACAGTAAATGTTCAAAATGATGTCCGTTTTCCTGGACACACAGTCGAACTCTTTCTACCAGATTAGTCGACACTTTACGAAGTGTGTGAGAAGTAATATCCGATATTGCATGAAGGATGTTACTCTTAAGTTCATCAAGCGTATGGGGATTATTGCTGTAGGCGACTTTTTTTCAGATATCCCCAAAGGAAATTTACAAGTCCGGTGAACGTGGTGGCCAAAGTCCTATGGAAATGACACGATCATCGAAAAATTCAGTTAAAACTTCCATACTGTCCCGTGATGTGTGACACGTTGCCCCGTGATGTGTGACACGTTGCACCCCTTTTGGCTTTTAAGCAACAAGGATTACCATGTGGATGTGCGCGAGTTTTGAAACACCCGGTACAACAGGATTACGAGTTAACATTAGGACGAGAAATAAGTATTAAACGTTACGAACAGAACCACGTACAAATGACACCACGTGCCACAAACAGAAAATGCTGGCATGAATAATATAATTACATTGCACGCAAAATTGGCAGTACATATTCTAGAGTATGAGAAAATAAAGCGCTGTGAAAACTTAGTAGGTGATGGTTCAACCTAAAGTAAAATTTTGTGCATATCCTATACTATAATTGAACACATTAAAGTTAGCACTAAGAAAGACCTGACTCAAACGAATAGCATGACATTTGAAATTTATTAAATTAAACACAAAAATAAAAACAATGCATGGTTAAGAATGAAGAAAGTAAAAAAAAAAAAGCAAACTCACATATTGTAAAATAGGAACATTTTCTATTCCAGCATACTCGCTGGACAAAAGGAAAAGGCGAGCACAAAATCGCCACACATAGCGGATAGCTACAACGAAGTGTGACTGACGCTGGCGAACCAGTCTGGACAAACTTTTTGAACACCCGCCAAATTGGCGCGTTGGCTAGCAACCAACCAGTTGGGTTACTGCCATATGTTGCCAACCTGTTCTGGAAAACCTGATTCAGAGAATTTTTTTTCCTTTCAGGGATAACCTAATATTTGCAAATTATTTGTTGAATAAAATAAAGGGGGTGTATTTTATAAACTGATTTAAACCTGCAAATTGGATGTTACGAATAACTATTCGTGACATATAAGGAAGTCAAATCTACTATCACGTCTTTAATCCATGTTCGTATATCTGTCATGTCGCACATCCGAATAAAAACAAACAAGCTTAAAATCATCTGGATAATTTTCTCGTAATTCCTGAATCAGAGGCATGAGACCTAATAAATACGTTTATACGTTTATACCCACACTGATTTCTTTAAATTCTTTTGGTTTTCTATCACACGAAGACCGGCGAGTAATTGCTTGAGCAATGGTTCTTCTTATAATGTTCATTTCTATAACACAAAATTATTAAAACACCAATGAATTAACTGAACGCTTCAGTAAAACTGTGTGTTTTTCCCACGCACCAGTTTCATGCAGTCAATCACGTGCGAATCCCTTTACACGGACGTTCTTTACCATTTCCTTTAAAATGACACGAGTATTCGTGCGCGAAAGAGCGAGTGTCCGAAAAAACCGCAACATGAGAAGAAAACGAAAGCACGCGTGATTCCGTCTGCAAGTTTTCCAGCGCGCAATCCCGTATGCTCCCAAGCACTCGCGAAAGAGCGTACGTGTAAAGGGCCCTAATATATTCTATTTAAGACTGCTTTCGTAAAGTGACGTGTTGGATGAAAGCTGTGAAATAAATGCCAAATAGTTGCTTGAAATTTCGATTGAAATTCATAAGTTAGAGTTTAAGACAGTTTTCTGAACTTCACTGATTTATCTTCGTATAGAATTAAGTTACAGACAACGTTAAAGTACTTCATCTGCTTAAATTTTTAAAACAATATCTTTCGAAAGAAAATTTCAATACTAGTAGTCAGATATATTTTTACAATGAATTTTGGAAGCATTCTTTTAATATTTTATTAAATTTCTTTTCGTTTAAATATATTTTCTGCAGATGATGTACGTATATTAGGATTAATCTTTGTGTTTTGAAAAAAAAACTAAATTTAGGAGTAAAAATTTCATACCTTCTGCCGAGTTTGGTATTTCATAATTCCAGCTTTTTCAGCAATTATTTTCTGAATTTTCAATTATAAAATATTAATGAATGCCATCAAATTGCACTGATTGATTGATCATGAAAATTTTCTGATAAAAATTTATGTTTTCCCTAGATTTAATAACACCATATTGCTTCAACTCTTCAATACTTTCGCACACACATACAGACAGGCAAACAGACAAACAAACACACACACACACACACACATATATATATATATATATATATATATACATATATATATATATATATATATATATATATATATATATATATATATATATATATATACATACATATATATATACATATATATATATATATATATATACATACATATATATACATATATATATATATATATATATATATATAATATATATATATATATACATATATATACATATATATATATATATACATATATATATACATATATATATATACATATATATATATATATATATATATATATATATATATATATATATATATATATATATATATATATATATATATATATATATATATGGTCTCCGGGCTACAAGTAACCAAAAATTATGGCTTATTTTTACGGAATTACCCATTAGAATATAAATAAAGATATTTAAATAGAAAGAACATCTTACCAAGTTTCAATATCAATCATAGATGTCAAACACAGTATTTTAGATTTAAAAGTGTGCACCTTTTGAAGCACTACGAACGTCTAAATGGTAATTCAGTTATCTCCAAGTTGTTAGTAGCTTATCAGGAGTTATTACACGAATTGCTTGACTGATACGTTTCTTCAACTCATGTACAGTTTCAATTTTTTCTTTATACACAACAGATTTAATGAATCCCCAAGCAAAAGAGTCTAATAACTCCTGATACGCTACGAAATACTTGGAGAGGACTGGATTACCATTTAGACGTTTGTCGTGCTACAAAAGGTTCACACTTCGAAATATATGATCGGAATCAATGATTGATATTAAAACTTGGTGAGATGTTCTTTCTATTTAAATAATTGTAAAAAAAAATTCTAATGGGTAGTTCTGTAAAAATTAGTCATCACTTATGGATACTTTTAGCCCAGACACCCTGTATGTATATATAGTATATATATGAAACATATTTCAAACCTTTTAATTGACTTACCGTAACAGAACATTATCCCTCATTTAAATTTGACCTAGGAATAACCAACGTAATCTATTAGTTTCCCCTTAAGCAAGCTACGCCCCTACATCTTATTTAAGTCGAACCTCGTAGAACATTCGAAAATGATCACCCCACATAACACGTTATAGTCAGGTGCGAATTCAAACGAATTAAAGTTCAGCGCGCCATTCTCAAGGGCATAGAACTAGAGTTATCGTGGGCAATTGTGTATTTGCTCCCAGTCCATAATTATGTAGCGTTTTTAACGTCCTTGTGTCTTATGTAGCGTTTGTAACGTCCTTGAAAATTCTTGTGGTAGAAAATCGGTAACTTTCTTCCATTTCGTCACTTTTCGTCCAATCAAAAGTTCTTTGACGGCTTTTGTCCAACACGTCACTTCATACAGTACGAAAGAAGACTTTTACAGACTATTTTCACTGAGTTACAGAAAATACACCCATGGAAAAGATAAAAGATCTATACATTCACCTATAGTATTAGAAAAATGATACTAAGATCCAGAATAAATGTGTTTAGAATTCAAATTTCGAAAATTCTTGTGGTAGAAAATCGGTAACTTTCTTCCAATTCGTCACTTTTCGTCCAATCAAAAGTTCTTTGACGGCTTTTGTCCAACACGTCACTTCATACAGTACGAAAGAAGACTTTTACAGACTATTTTCACTGAGTTACAGAAAATACACCCATGGAAAAGATAAAAGATCTATACATTCACCTATAGTATTATATAAATGATACTAAGATCCAGAATAAATGTGTTTAGAATTCAAAATTCGAAAATTCTTGTGGTAGAAAATCGGTAACTTTCTTCGAACTCGTCACTTTTCATCCAATCAAAAGTTCTTTGACGGCTTTCGTCCAACACATCACTTCATACGGTACGAAAGAAGACTTTTACAGACTATTTTCACTGAGTTACATAAAATACATCCATGGAAGAGATAAAAGTTATTTGCAGTCACCTATAGTATTAGAAAAATGATACTAAGATCCAGAATAAATGTGTTTAGAGTTCAAAATTCGAAAATTCTTGTGGTAGAAAATCGGTAACTTTCTTCCAACTCGTCACTTTTCGTCCAATCAGAAGTTGTTTGACGGCTTTAGTCCAACACGTCACTTCATGCATTACGAAAGAAGACTTTTACAAACTATTTTCACTGAGTTACAGAAAATACACCCATGGAAAAGATAAAAGATCTATACATTCACCTATAGTATTATATAAATGACACTAAAATCCAGAAAAAAATGTGTTTAAAATTTATAATTCGAAAGTTCTTGTGGCAGAAATTTCGTGACTTTCTTCCAACTCGTCACTTTTCGTCCAATCAAAAGTTATTTAGCGGCTCTCATCCAACACATCACTTAATGCAATGCAAAAAATGCCTTTTTCAGACTATTTTCATTGAGTTACAGAAAATACACCCTTGGAAAAGATAAAAGATATTTGCAGTCACCTATAGTATTTAAAAAAGATACTAAGAACCAGAATAAATGTGTTTAGAATTCAAAATTCGAAAATTCTTGTGGTAGAAAATCGGTAACTTTCTTCCAACTCGTCACATTTCGTCCAATCAGAAGTTCTTTGACGGCTTTCGTCCAACACGTCACTTCATACAGTACGAAAGAAGACTTTTACAGACTATTTTCACTGAGTTACAGAAAATACACCCATGGAAAAGATAAAAGATCTATACATTCACCTATAGTATTATATAAATGACACTAAAATCCAGAAAAAATGTGATTGAAATTTTTAAAATTCGAAAGTTCTTGCGGCAGAATGTTGGTGACTTTCTTCCAACTCGTCACTTTTCGTCCAATCAGAAGCGGTGGGAAATCCAAGGAACCGTAAGAATCCTGTTTACCGGGAACTCGATGGGAACTCGGCCTTGGAGATTCAATAAATACCGGCAGCACGCGTGTGGTGTGCATTTATCATCTCAGAAACTGCAGATGACTGACGGGTTACTCGCTTCTTCTAACGATGATTTACGTCATGAAATTTTCAAAGTTCCGCTGTTCGCGTATTGCAACCGAAAAGAGGTATGTGGTTTTTGATACGATGATATACTATAATATATTTGTTTATGTTAAACCTACAATACATGGTGAATGGACCGTATAGTGTTCCCTTAAAAAAAATTATCCCCAATCTTCGTGGTTTAGATACGCGACAGCCCGCTGCGTCGACCCAAAAATTTTTATATTACCAGAATAAATTCCTGTTTAGTTAATTATATAATTAATCTTTTATTTATTTTATAAATTAATAATTTAATCGTTCGTTCAAATGAATGCTTTTAAAAGCATTTAAAGAAATACTGCTCATCGATGTTGTTGTTCATCCCACTTCACCGACAACAACATGAGATCAATTCCATATAGGCTAGTGAGCAGGGGGAGGGAGGAGACTCCGGTTTTGATTAGCACAACAAAATTCGGAGTCCGACTTCATGTTGATTGATTATACTAATCTGCACTCAGATTAATTGACATCAGGTGTATTAATTTTCCAATACCTTACAAATTAAGTATATCCATGCATATAGATATATATATTTAGATCTATGTATAAATACATTTATGCATTTACATACATGGTTGTATATATGTCTGTAAGGTATGTATATATATATATATATATATATATATATATATATATAGATAGATAGATAGATAGATAGATATATAAACTTTTGCAAGTAAATTTTAATCGTTAGTTTAAATTAATGCTTTTTAAGCATTTAAACTAATTAAAGTAATTGATCTTGATAATCAGAACTTAGGTTAATTTACATGAAATATAATAATTTTACGTATATATATATATATATATATATATATATATATATATGCTAACTAACCAATGGCGCAACGGTCCATTGTTGACCAAGACCTGTGGTGCCCAACTCCACTTTCTTGACAGTGGGTTTGGGATGCCATACACCCTCTGGGGCAGGTGGTCAGCCTACCGCAGGACCCCCAGGTCCCAATCATCTATGGCCCTCATTTTTTGACCCACTCAAGGGTTGAAAGACTATGTCTACTTTGCCCAGTCGCAGGATCGAACCCTGGATCTGTGGTGGAACAGCTTGAAGCTTTTAACCACTACGCCACTGACCGTTATATATATACATATATATATATATATACATATATACACTGAAGTGCCACTGAATTAGGGATACCTACCTAGTAACGAGTTGGGCCTCCTCTGGCCTTGACTGTGCCACGAAAAAACACCCCACACCATGATTGAGCCACCATGCCCTTGTACAGTTCCAGCCATTCATTCAGGATCCATGGCTTCATGAGCCTGACGCCATATTATCAGCCTCCCGTCGGCGTTAAGTAGTTGGAATCGAGACTCATCACTCCATGCTACTCGTTTCCAGTCATCTACACTCCAGTCTCTGTGCTCTCTTGCCCAGGCAAGACGTGCAGCCCGATGGCGAGTATAGACCAATGGTACTCTCGTAGGTCGACGGCTCCCGAAACCCATACGGTGAAGCGAGCGTTGCACAGTCCGTTTTCCTGAATGTACGACTGGCACCGTCATTAAACTGGGGGTAATTTGAGCTAATGTTTGGCTTCGCTGGCTACGTACAATACGCCTGAGCCGTCTCTCACCACGCACTGTCAAGGCTAATTGTCCTTTGCAGTTTGCCCGATCGCTAGTTTTTTTTTCCACCATCCATGTATTCTTGGTATAATCTTGACACTGTCGACCTTGAAAATCCTAGCTGTCTGACGATTTCGGAAATTGAATGGCCCATGCGTCGCGCACCTACGATTTGTCCGCGATCCAAAGCGTCTAAATAAGGCAGTTTACCCATACTGGCAATTCCAACAACTAATTCAGAACAACAACAGTACTCGCTATATATGCTGTTACCATAAGGCCCTCACTTGCGCATACATGATGCGCAGCGCTACACAATTTGCATAGTCTTTGCTATCCCTAATTCCGTGGCACTTCAGTGTATATATATATATATATATATATATATATATATATATATATATATATATATAGTATACCGGGTGATTATAATTTAACTTCCCCAATAAACGGCATCCTACAGCGCAAACGGGTGAACGGAATGCAACGAAATTTTGTATATGGGCTATACACGAGATGCGCTCACGGAATTTCGAAAAAAAAATTAGTTCCAAAATGTCCACCAGGGGGGGGCCTTTTCGGAAAAACAGGAAATTTAACACAATAAGCGACCAAAACGGAATGCAGAACCAATATTAACATTTATTGACTAGTTTTTGATCTCCTTGTCAACGAACCACATTAATTAAAGATAAGGAAAAAAATTAACAGTACGGCTTTGCTGTTTGAGAAAAAAACAGTTAAATTTGCAGACACAGGCACAGATTAACACGAAATGTCACAAGAGGAACAGTTGTTAACCGTGTCCAGGACGAAGTAAGGAAAGGTGCTCAACGTGACCAACGTCAGTCACCCGCAAAGTTTCAAGGCGATGGCCAGTGTGTTCAAAAGCAGATCGTAAGAGATCGGTTGTGATGCCTCGCAGGATGAAGCGTAATGGAGTTCTTTAAGTCATCCAACGTCACAACATCCCCACGATCAATGGTTTATACACAGAACTGTTTTGCATAACGCTTCCTCTTCTTTGCACGCATGCAAATCTCGAGATTTTTTTCCCTAGAACCGACGGCTTTTCCCGGTTTTACATTTTATTACTTATAAATCTTGTTCAGAATTGTTAATATTGTTTCTGTATTCCGTTTTGGTCGTTTATTGTGTTAAATTTCATGTTTTTCCCGAAAAGGCACCCACTAGTGGACATTTTTTAACTAAAATTCTTTTTCCGAAATTCCGTAAGCGTATCTCGTGTATAACCCATATGCGAAATTTCGCTGCATTCCGTTTACCTGTTTGCGCTGTAGGATGCCGTTTATTAGGAAAGTTTAATTATAAACCCCCGGTATATATATATATATATATATATATATATATATATATATATATATATATATATATATATGACAGGCGTGTGGTTTGCCTGTTCTCACATTAATTTGCAGTCATCATCTTAATACTGGTGGCGAGTGGTAAGTAGTCTAAATCCAATAAACAAACATAGTTCCAATGAAATCAAGTCAATTTATTTCACCTTCCAGCAACCACTGATCCAAGTAGCGCATATTTGAGCGCTCGCCATTTTCAAATTGTGGACCCAGCTCACACGCGTCCACTAGCAACGATTAAATCCCAAGTTCTGACAAAAATTCGCTGGCATCTCCGCGCTTCAAATCTCCTTGCACATGCGCAGAGCCCAAACCAGACATCTTTCAAGGATAAATGTGATGTTTCCTCCTCGACCGCAGAACCCACAGGCGCGCCAAGATTACATAATGAAAAGGGGAATTTCCCTTTCCCAATTCGCGTCTTGAAATACGAACAATTAGAGGCGAATTACGTCACGAATATAATTTAATTCCCAAGCCCCCTTTAATTTTAAGGTAATCATTCTTTTCCCACTTAAATTCTGACATATATATATATATATATATATATATATATATATATATATATATATTTATATATATATATATATATATATATATATTTATATATATATATATATATATATATATATATATATATATATTTATATATATATATATATATATATATATATATATATATATATATATATATATATATATATATATATATATATTTATATATACCGGGTGGCCATAATTAAACTGACAGTGCGTACAGTGTTCTGTAGCGCGATCTATTTGCGAGAATGACGCCACATTTTGTAAGAAGATTAAACAAGACGGGGGACGAAGGATTCCGCGAAAAAATAAATTAGTTCCAAAAGTCACCGCTAGGGGAATATTTGGCGCTGTGTAATAGAAAATAGAGTGTTAACAAATGCAAATTAATACGGAATAAAATTACCTTTTATTATGCACATTTTCTTATTTAGTTCAAGTGCAATATGGCAACACTTTTAAAAAAGCGTAAAATCTACATAAACACCGATAAAGTCTCGTGATCTGCAATATCACGTACGCTGAGCACAAGAAGTTCTTTATTCAAATTTCACGTTACATCCATTGGCACAGTGCCAGCTGCTTGGGTTTTAAAAGGCAATGTGTTACGTTTCGAATCAATCGGATTGAAAGTTTATGTGCAATGTCTCCTTCTTTAGTCGAGCGTGCGTTACTGGACAAATTCTTTTACCTCAACCAGTGCAACGCGTCAGCCGCTCTTCGTGCTTTTAGAATGCACAAAAAATGCGTAAAGGTAACGGTCCTGTGTCAGTTAATGGGCTAAAAGCAATGGTTGCGACGTTTGAGAAAACAGGTTCTCTGAAGGTTCAGTCAGGCAGAGGACGAAAACCTGTACCACAGGATACAATCGAAGCAGTTGCCACGGCGATTGTCGACAGAGGACCAGACAATATTGCTGCCACCTCTAGCGCTCGTGGATTAGCTCGGAATATGGATATGCCTTACAGTACGGAAAATCTTACGAAAGATTATCAACTTCTATCCGTACAAGATCAGCCGTGTACAGGAGTTACTGTACCCCGACCATGATAAGCGATTGACTTTTGCTCTCACCTTTCTTGCCAGAATGGAGGTGGATGATGCTTGGCCGTGGAAAATCTTATGGGGAGACAAGGCCCACTTTTACCTGCATGGAACTGTGAACACCCAGAACTGCCGAATTTGGGATGACAAATCACCACATGCAGTCACAGAAATTCCCTTACACAGCTTTTCTATTAAAAAGCGGCAAATATTCCCCTAGCGGTGACTTTTGGAACTAATTTATTTTTTCGCGGAATCCTTCGTCCCCCGTCTTGTTTAATCTTCCTACAAAATGTGGCGTCATTCTCGCAAATAGATCGCGCTACAGAACACTGTGAGCACTGTCAGTTTAATGATGTCCACCCGGTATATATATATATTTATATATATATATATATTTATTTATATATATATATATATATATATATATATATATATATATTTACACACACACATATATATATATATATATATATATATATATTATTTTTTTCCAAGCAGTTTAATGTTTTCAATGCCTTATAGTATATTACTGTAGATTCAGGACTTAGGTGGAGTTGAAGAAGCGAATAAAAACGTCTTTTTAAAAAGCAGATAGAGCTTTAGAGGTAAAAAGTTTATCCCGATGTCTATTAAACTTTCTTTTGCAAGTAGCACTAAAACTACGGAACCTCTTTCTTTAACATTATAACCTATATGCAATAATAAAATTCAAATGTTTAGAATAAAACAGACTAGCATTTTAAGAAACAGAAAATATCCTTCTATACTGATTTTTCCAACTGTTATTAAATTAATTTTTAATACCCATGGTTACAAATCATGAGGTATGAGTTTTTAAAACAACAATAATGTGACTTTATGTTTTGTGATTTTCGAAGGGCAAATACATTATGTAAAATACGTTCTTAGATAAAGAAATCTAATGAACAGAAAATATTGTACATTCAGCTGAGAATATAATCTAAATTTGCAGAATTTTTAAATTGAGCAAATGTCTCTTCTGAACATGTTGTTAAACTTAATATTTTTTTCAAATATTGAGTCTGCTCCATTACTTAGGATTAAAATCTATGTATTGTAATCTAAATATGTATTATTATCATGATAATATTTATTTGATGAAATACACTGTGTAACAAAGAAATATATGCACTCAGAAGAAATTGAGCTACTATCACAAAACTTGACAGGAATGTAGTCTGGTAAGACATATGCAAATGATTAAAATTTCGACGCTAATGAGACAAGTGTAAGCGCGCTATGCACATATGTGATGTACGGCTGGGAGAGTTTAAAAGCATGATTGCTTGTGCCATAGGGTTATTAAACAAATCTGTCGACTTGAATGGACGGTATTGTGGCTAGAGATGCCTCTGAGACGTAACTGGCGACATTACGAACATTTGTCGGACTTTGAGAGGGGACGTATAATAGGCCTCAGAGAAGCAGTTTGGTCGAACAGGCGTATCGGCCACCACCTCGGTCGGAGCGATATGGTAGTTGCTTCGTATTGGCAACAATAGATCACGGAAGTGATAGTCTACCGTCGCGGAGGGTCAGGCCGTCCAAGGAACTCAAACGCGCGAGAGGATCGCGCAATCATAAGAGCGGCCTCGTCCGCACCAACAACGTCGCTAGAATCGGTTCGACGCCATTTACCACCTTCCAGACATCCGGTAGTATCAAGGGATAATATTCGAAGACGACTGGGCGACGCAGGTAAAAGGAGCCGAAGTCCATTTAGATGTCTACCACTGACCCCACATCGTAGGTAGTGTCGACTGGATTTTTGCCGACCTCGGGTAAGCTGGAATGTGACCGACTGGAGGCGAGTGATCTTCAGCGATGAATCCCGATTCAGTCGATCTGGTCATCAGTCTCAATGCAGATGACCAGCGCATACGCGTGTGGAGGCAGCCAGGCCACCGGTCCGATCCTTCATTTGTTGTCGAGAGGCATACGGCGATTACACAAGGTGTGACAGTGTGGGGAGCGATTTGTTGGGGCACACGATCACCTCTAGTCGTCCTTCAACGCACTTTGACGGCACGCAGTTAAGTGGACGAGATTTTAACGCCAGTTATACTGCCTATGCTATCAAGTCGCCCAGGTGCCATTTATCAGCAAAACAACACTCGTCCACATACTGCGCCACTCTCCTAATGGTGTCGTCAAGGATATGACGTACTCCCATGGCCTGCCAAGTCACCAGACCCCTCGCCAATAGAGCACGTCTGGGACGTGCTTAGAAGGTAACTGTAGCCGTCCCGGAATACTGGTGAATTAACTCTCCAGTTACAAAGATTATGGCATGATCTTCCGCAGGAGGTCATAGGTGATCTCATTGATTCGATGCCACGCCGTGTTTCGGCTTGTATAGCTGTCATATGTAGATTTACATCTTACTGATTTGTAGCCTTTTTCGTGCCATATCTTCTTAATAAAACAGTCTGTTCTTCTGAATTTTTAATCATTTGCTTATCTCCTCATTCACTACATACATGTTAAGTTTCGTGATAGTAGCTCGTTTCCTTCTGGGTGCATATATCTTTTAGTGCCAGAGTGTATTTACAAACTCTGAATCTTTTCATCGAATATATATATATATATATATATATATATATATATATATATATATATATATATATATATATAATATAATAATATATATATATATATTTTTATACATATATATATATATGTGTGTGTGTGTGTGTGTGTGTGTGTGTGCATATAAATACACAAACACATATACTAGTATGTGTGTTTGAATACACGGAGTTCTTCCCTGTGGCAGTTATGCTAAATCCTTTATTATGAATCGGATATTAAATCTTAGTATTACACTTCAGTACACTTAAGTATACGGTTAGTATAACACTTTAAAATTTACGAATGTTTTTTCTTTCATGTCTAGGTGCATGGGAATCCAGTTTACTTCTGAAGGACTTCTGCATGATATCGAAGGACAACCTTTCCATTCGATACAGAGGAGAAGATTTGTTTTTCTTTTTCTTTTTGAGTGTTTTTATTTTGGGAGTGTGGAGATTCTGGAAGGCCAGAAGAAAAGAATGGAATGCAATTTCCTGTCAGTTTACTAATTAAAAACTTCGGTTAAAAATTAATTTAAAATTCTTCTTTTACATTTTCCATTCATCGTTTTCTTTGTAGTTTCTTCTTTTTCTGTTTCCTTTCTTCTTTTTCTTTATCCATTCCTTTTCTTTTTCTTTTTTCTCCGGTATTTGCGTTTAATCTATTTATAATTTTTATTAATTCCTCATTTGTAGCCTATTTCAACAGAAAGTGCACGGGGAAAATTTCCTGTTAGTTTATTGATTGCAAACATTAGGTATAAATTAATTAAAAAATTATTTTTGAGAATATTTAGAGAATCTGTTTTTCGAAATTTTGATTTTGATTTTTTTTTTCCATTCTTCTTTTTCTTTTTCCATTCTTCATTCTCCTTGTCTATTGTTCTTTCTCTTCATCAATTCTTCATTCTCTTTCTCCATTCTTCTCGCTCTTTATCAATTCTTCCTTTCTTTCCATTCTTCTTTCTCACTATCCCTTCTTGTTTTTCTTTTTCCTTATCAAAATTTGGAATTTTATCTTTCTTTACATAATTGTTAGATATTCGCGTTTAATTATTTTATAATTTTTTAGTTCTTCCTTTGTGGTCTGTTTCAACAAAAACAAAAGCATGAGTTAATTATTGAAAAGATGTAAGTCATTCGTTTCTTAGTAGACTCGGATTATCTGAGCTTTCTCTTTGTACAATATTATGTATTCTGATGAAATTCTAAAAAAAAACTTCGAATATACCATCTTTATTAACGTCTTAAACATACAAAACATTTGGTCAGAAATGAAGTGAATATGTGATTTAAACTTTCTAATCAAGCCTTTATTGAAATAAAAATAGTGTTCAAAACATTTAAACCTGCAATCTAGGGTCTAATAAGAAGTTAGTTTAGTTACAGATTGTTTAAAGGTTAAAAAGACTGCATTATTTATTTTTGAAAGCTTGTAAAATATAGAAATGTTGCATCATATATTATGCATATTAATATTTGATCTCAAATATACCTCCATACTGAAATCATCATAATTATTATGAGCAAAGTAAATGCTTATATACAGTTTGAGGCAAAACGGATTCCTATGTTTCAAATTTAAATAGGCTATATTATATATTTTTTAGCGTGTGTAAAATATGGAAAAGTTGCATCATATATTATGCATATAAAATTTCATCTCAAATATACCTCTATATTGAAATCATCATAATTATTATGAGCAAATTAAATGCTTATATAAAGTGTGTGGCAGAACGGATTCTTATGTTTCAAATTTAAATAGGCTACATTATTTATTCTTTAGCGTGTGCAAAATACGAAAAAGTTGCATCACATATTAAGCATATGAAACTTGATCTCAAATCTACCTCTATGTGTAAATCATAATTATTAAGAGCAAATGAAAATCTTACATACAAAGGTGCGGCAGAATGGATTTCCATACTTCAAAGGGTAATAAAAAATCAACGAAACAATTTACAAAAAAAAAATTCATATTTTCGAAAAGTGCTTATGAGCTAGTTTTTCCCATTATGGGACTCACTACCCTTAAATCTTTAAAACATTCGATTTTTTGAAAAACATATATGTTAAAGCCTGATCATTTCTGAGCAAAATAAAGCAAACCGCATGAAAATATTCCGCTTAGTTCCGGAGGTATTGATATTCTCAAAATTCAATTACTGATCAAGTTTATGGTAAGAAAAATTTTAAACTCATTTTTCTCAAAATGTAATTTTGCATCATTCCGCAACTAATATCTCAAAAACTATGAAACATAATTCCATGAAATTTTTATCACTGCATAATCGTGTTATTTTATTGCATCTCAACTAGAATTATTGCAATCACTGCACATTTTGTTATTTTTTTCAGGGTTAAATTAATGCAAAAATTTAAGGAAATTTTAAATATATTTTGAGCAGTTTTAAAAAATTGAAAAAATATTTTAATATTGAATGTTTTATGTTCAATTGTATTTTGAATTATTTATTTTAAATATAAAACAGGAAATATACATTTAAGTGTAAAATTAATTTCATAGTTCTGCGTGCAAGCCAGTATGTAATAAAAATACTTAAAAAACAAGGTATATTTAAAGCATTTAAAAAAAAATTATTTAAAATTATTTTGAGAGCTGAAAATTTGTTTATTAAAATAAATATATCAATTTATCATATACATAAAATTTGGAAACATTGGGAGTAAATTGAAATAGTTACAAAGAGTCAAAAAGTATGAAAATATGCCTTATTTCCTCGACTTAAGGGTCGTGAGTCCCATTAAGTTTCGAAAAATACATGACTTGTGCGGCGTCCGTAATTGGCGATACAATGCCGAAGCCGTTCTCTAAAGTGTTCCATCACTCTGTTGGTCATCTCTGGAGAGGAATATTGGTAACTTCCTCGTGTATAGCTGACCCTTGGACCCTTGGTTTCCTTGGTAAAGCACACCTACTTCCCTTCACGTTTGAAACCAATCACAGGATTGTTTTTCGATCAATATCTCGACATCATTTGCAAAGTGCCCGAAGTGCATCCTGAATGTCCTCTGTGTCGCGGTTACAGAATCGTTGCTTTTAAAAAACGCCTCCATAAAAAAAATCCGGGATGTTCACCGGACCGACTCATGGTGACTACTGACAACTAGAAAATCCGCCCGGACTGTTGCTACTTCAGCGTCGCGTTCTCCCAACCATTCCCTTACCACTGACCTCCAAATGTGTTAGTCCATTCTGCCGCAACTGTTGGTAAAATTTGTGTTATAAATCATAAAGTTTTCTTGAAATACAAGAGAAAAATAAATTGACTGAATTCTTTATTTACAGACGTCTATTAACAATAGAAATTTTGATCGGTTAAATTACGTTTATGATTATTTTGCTCTTTGAGCTCACCTCTTTATTAAGTTTGGAATTAATGATAGAAAATGAAGACTTCAAATAGCTCTAATTTATAGTATATTCAAAGATACAATGTTTCTTAAGATTCAATAAAAAAATTACATACGCCATATTCTTTATTTAAACGTGTCTATTAACTATGGAAATTTGGATGAGATAAATTACGTCTGTCATTATTTTGCTCTTCAATATCATTAAATTCAGAATTTATTTATTCAATTCTTAACTGATGATAGAAAATAAACAGTTTCAATAGCTCTAATTTTTAATATAATCAAAATTTCAAGATTTTTTAAATTCAGTAAAAATTTACATAGGCTGCATTTTTTATATAAAAAAGTCTATTAACTATGGAAAAAATTGAATCGGATAAAATTCGTTTGTGATTACTCTTCGATGTTACCTCTTTATTTAATTCGGAATTGGTGATATAAAATAAACAGTTTAAATAGCTTGAATTTATAATACAGGGTGTCCAGCGAAGAGGTCCCTGATTTCAAAATTAAAATTCTCGAAAACAAATATCTGTAGAAGAATGCAACAAACGGCATTTTTATCGTGAAAGCTGTAAGAATTTTATACACCAATTTTCGAAATAGTTACAAAAGCTGCTAACAGATGGCGCTCTACAACTCGTATCAGCATGCATAAATAAACTTGTACTCTTTGCGAGCAGTCTTTGCAATCACTACATCACAATCTTTTCAAAATTTCCACCATTCTCTGTACAGAGGTGGCGCAAACGAACAATAAAATTTGCCATCACACCCTGTAGTGTCTCAACAGAAATCGATTCAGCTGCCCAATAGATAGCAGACTGAAGCTTGTCCAATGTGGTGGGATGGGTCCTGTAGACAGTATCTTTTAATGTGCTCCACAAAAAATAGACACAAGGACTCAGGTCTGGCGAATATGGAGACCAATCCATGGCTGCACCAGTAAATCGCAGTAAATTTGGCTAACAGCGCCATCTGTTAACAGATTTTGTAACTATTTCGAAAATTAGTATATAAAATTCTTACAGCTTTCACGATAAATATACCGTTTGTTGCATTCTTCTACAGATCTTTGGTTTCGAGATTTTTAATTTTGAAATCAGCGACTTCTTCGCTGGACACCCTGTGTATTCAAAATTACAAAGTTTTTTTAAAATACAATAAAAAGTTAAATTGGCTACAATGTTTTTGAAAGACGTTAATAAAGTATAGAAATTTGGGTCAGATACTATGCTTTTGCATTTTGTTTTCTCCTCGATCTCTCTTCCTCGTTGAAATCCAAATAGTGGCCAGCAAGTAAAGAATCCTGCTTCTTGCATGGATGAAGCATCTCGCTTCATCACCTGGTCAAACAATAGTGGTGTTTGGATCACGCAAATCTTCAATTTCCGAAGAAAAGAAATTTTTGTAGAAAATTCTGACAATCCTGCAATGTGGAAACAATTCTTCAGGTACCATCGTTTTTCTACAATAGCAACGTAATCTTCCATAAAGAGCCGTTCACATTGAATCCAGAGCGTTACGTAGAATCAGAGCAAAAGTTTATAACCAATCATGTAGCTCATTGCTATGACATCCTCCGTTGATTCAATTTCAACGCTAACACGTGAAAGAACACGTGATACGTCTGAGCAATCACAGCTCGTTTCAAGAATGGTCTGCTATGGAATATAAGTCTTTTTTCGTGCAGAACACCTGCGGCCGTCAGCCAATCATATGCGCTCGACGCTTTCTTTAACGCATGCAATGTACCCAGGTGTTTCTTCTCATCGCCAACGAAATCGTTAACGCTAACGTAACGCTATGGATCCAGTGGAATTCTACAATAGCAACTCAATCTTCCACAAAGAGCCTTTAACCTTGAATAAGGAGCGTCACGTAGAGTCAGCTTAAAGGTTTATAACCAACCATGCAGCTCAGCGCTATAACATCCTCCAATGCTTCAATTTCAACGCTGACACGTGAAAGAACACAGTACGTCGAAGCAATCACAGCTCGTTTCAAGAATGGACTGGCATTGAACACAAATCCTTTTTCGTGCTGGAAAATACACCAAGAAAAAAAACACCTGTGGCCGTCAGCGCTGGACGCTTCTTTAACATAAGCAATGTGACCAGGTGTTTCTTCTCATCGCCAACGGAATCGTTAACGCTAACGTAACGCTATGGATCCAGTGGCATTCTACAATAGCAACTCAATCTTCCACAAAGAGCCTTTAACCTTGAATAAGTAGCGTCACGTAGAGTCAGCTTAAAGGTTTATAACCAACCATGCAGCTCAGCGCTATAACATCCTCCAATGCTTCAATTTCAACGATGACACGCGAAAGAACGCGATACGTCGAAGCAATCACAGCTCGTTTCAAGAATGGACTGGCATGGAACACAAATCCTTTTTCGTGCTGAAAAATACACCGAGAAAAAAAAAAAACACCTGCGGCTGTCAGCGCTGGACGCTTCTTTAACATAAGCAATGTGACCAGGTTTTTCTTCTCATCGCCAACGGAATCGTTAACGCTGACGTATCGCTAATGGATCCAGTGGGGATATCTCTTAAATGACGCAGCATGTACCTGATTGGACATAATATCCGCAAAATGAACAGATCTTCTGAATTCCTTGGTTAAAATCCCAGTTTTTGGGTGAACTTGGAAGTCGACGTCGAAACAACCTACCATGCTCGACATCAGTGGATGATCCTCACGTGTGCCAGTTTAGAAGAGTTGGGAAGAAATATATGCAGCATCGGTTCAAAACTCCGTTGAAAGACGTCACATCAGAGAGTAATTTGTCATTGCAAAACAAATAGTGGACCTTAGTGCAGTTGCTTTCTTCCCGGCTCCAGAACTAAGCGAGATATGCTGGTGACCGGTAACTTTTGACAGCAAAGTGCATTTAATATGTCACCATGTGTCTTTTATGTATTTGTTTTCAAATATAAATCGAAGACTTCTTCATGCATTTGTAAACTATCCATTCCTAATGCTCTTTGGTCTGATAACGGACTGTTCATTAGTTCGAAACTATTTGTCTCCCACCCCTTTAGTTCTTATTGTGGATTTTAACGCACCGTGTGTTTCTTAAATGTAAGTTATCAAACATTTTGTTATTTTTGTTAAGCATACTTTGTTTTTTGGATCATAGGAGAAATATATCCTGAAAATGCGAAGATATATTTCATGTTAGTATGTGTTCTACCTTAAGACAAAGGATTTTGCTCAAATACTGATTCTATACGATTTTGTTATATATACTGCACAGTGTTTGTGATTATTTGTTGGATATATATAAAACTTATGACTGGAACTGTTCCTTCTGCTATTTTGTATTTCTTGTGACTAAATATTGTGTATTGTACGGCACCATGTTATTTATATGTAAAGGGCATCTCTTTGACCTAATGTTAACAAAATTAAAAATGTTATTATTCATTCTGGAAATATTAGTTGTTTATGATTAGCTGTTTATGTGCAATCCATAACCACATCTCTAGCTTTTACCTTTAGCATTATCTATTAATTTTGAACTCAAAATATGTATGTAAAATGGTACTATTTGTATTATATGTAACATACATGAATTTGTTCAAATTTTGTGATCAATAAAGATTTTATTATATATACTGAACATGATTATATTTGGCGAAAATGTCTTTTAAAGAAAAAAATTAATTTTTTTATGTTTAAGTTCTGATAGGTAAGTTGCCTCGTATGTTTAGCCCCAACATTAGCCCATATAATATTGTTAAATTTCAAAATTACTTAACATGCTTACACAAATCTGTATTTAATAATATTATTGTTAATCAACTTGTAAGAATAAATAGGCTTTGTTCTAAGGAAAATAGGCATAAGCATATTATGGAATTATTAGTAGGGCTAAAACGTAATAATTACCCTGATAGTGTTTCCAAGCACATAATTGGTTGTTTTAAATTTGATGAATAGCATGTTCTGTTGCTAATAATTAGTAATACTAAATGAATAATGATAGTAAATAACTACTAAAAAGTAAAATAAAAAATAATAAAAACTAGTGTAATTAAAATAATAAATAATAACTCTTAGTCATAATAAATATCTAAGTTAACTTACGTTAAATAGTCCTAAAACACAGTACCCTTAGTAAGTTTGCTTCTGTGTTTCCATTAGCTCCATGGTTGCAATGTTTGTGACGTCAGTCTTCTTCCGGTCTCCTTAACTTAACTTCCACTTTGTCTGGCGCCGGGTTTGGTGTTCTATGATAAAGAAACTGGTTATTCCTTCTTCTTTTACATATGGATTGTACGGTGTCTCAGAATGATTATTGCTCACATCATACTTATTAGAAACAATCCATTGGTTTTTAGACAGTATCGGCACCGCTGATGAAAAAATGCAAAAACCTATTTTTCACTTCTTTTCATGTTTTTAGTTCCTGGCTCTTGTGGTTCTGAGCATATACTGGTTTTTCACTTTCAACTGTGTCTTATATATATATATATATATATATATATATATATATATATATATATATATATAATTCTTTATCATTTCTTAGGGAAATATCAAATTTACTGCACCCACAAACCTGAATTTCCAAGTTCCTCCATTTATGAACCTTAAAATGTTTTAAATTACACCTTTCTTCTGGCTCAACCTCAGTTATTTCACAAAGTACTTATTTCCCTTAATTAAAACAGAGTCCATTGCATCTTTTAACATTGGATTGTGTTACATTATGTGCCCTCAACTTCAATCTCTGTATATATTTTCTTTTTTATTTAAAGAAAATCTATTTCAATCGCAAAAAACGGAATGAAAATTATTGAACATTATCTATATATATAAAACAGTTCCGTAACTGACTCATTCATTCATTCATTCATTCATTCATTCACTGACTGACTGACATACAACGCACAGACCAAACCGCTGAACCTAAAGGGCTGAAATTTTGCATGGCGATTCTTCTTATAGTGTAGGGGTGCATTAAGAGAGATTTTTGAAAAATTCTTCTTAGATTTTTTAAAATTAAATTTTTAAGCTGTTTTTTTTACTTTTTTTAAGTTTACATTTAAAATAATAATTTGAGGGTTATAAAATTTATATCACGAGAAAGATCATAAAAATTCCTTTAAAATGAAATCTTTTTCGAATCTTTACCTTCATTTCCTGATTTTTGGTAAATTTTTAAAGATTAATTTTTAGAATTTAATTTATTAAATGCTGATCACGTGACTTCTTTTTCTGGTACTTTAAATAAATTTATCGTCACGTGCATAAAAACTAAATAGACAAAAAATAATTTTTTTTTCTTGCTAATGCGGCAGACGATTGGACATTATCCAAAAAAATATTAAAATACAGTAAAAGAAATGTTCTAGAAGCTGTACTATATTAACTGTACTATATTCTTTAGTATTCTTTATATTAGATTTAATTTGAATATCTTCTTCTACATTATTTTGTCTATAAAAATATCTCTTATGATTTTTTTATAAATATATATATATTTTACATCAATTATATACATTGATCGTCGTATTTATTATATATATATTGGCATTAATAGCATACAATCACCGATGTTTTTACTTTGAATGTACTCCGTAGCGAAGTGCGGGTTTTCAGCTAGTCTATATATATAAAACAGTTCCGTAACTGACTCATTCATTCACTGACTGAGTGACTGACATACAACGCACAGACCAAACCGCTGGACCTAAAGGGCTGAAATTTTGCATGGCGATTCTTCTAATAGTGTAGGGGTGCACTAAGAAAGATTTTTTAAAAATTCTTCTTAGATTTTTTTAAATTGAATTTTTAAGCTTTTTTTTAAACTTTTTTTACGTTTGCATTTAAAATAATACATTGAGGGTTATAAAATTTATATCACGAGAAAGATCATAAAAATTCCTTCAAAATGAAATTTTTTTCGAATTTTTACCTCCATTTCCTGATTTTTGGTGAATTTTTAAAGAATAATTTTTAGAATTTAATTTATTAAATGCTCATCACGTGATTTCTTTTTCTGGTACTTTCAATAAATTTATCGTCACGTGCGTAACAACTAAATAGACAAAAAAATATTTTTTTCTCTTTCTAATGCAGCAGACGATTGGATATTATCCAAAAAAAAATGCATATCCCTTACGATTTTTTTATAAATATATATATATAGATAGATATATATTTTACATCAATTGTATACATTGATCATCGCATTTATTATAAATATATATATGTATTTTTTGGCATAAATTGCATACGTTGACCGTTGTATTTAATTTGAATGTACTCCGTAGCGAAGCGCGGGTTTTCAGCTAGTATATATATATATATAAGAAATAGATGATAGAGAAAACCAGTAATAGCCCTAAAGCTACTTGCAGCCAGGAACAAATAACATGAAAAGAAAAGTATGAAAGAGGTTTTAGACAGCATCTCATCATCAGCGGTGTCAATGCTACCTAAGAACCAATGGATTGTTTCCGATGAGTATGATCTATACAAAAAACACACTCAGACACCGTACAATCCATGAAAAACAGAAGAATTGATTAATAATTGAATAATAGTACTTAACCAAAGAACACCAAGCCTGGCGCTAGACAGAGTGGAAGTTAAGAACATGTGACCGCAAGATGACTGACGTCACAGAACTTGCAACCATGGAGTTATTGGATTCTCAGTTACAGACTTATTTTGGTTACCGTATTTTAGGACTATTATACCCTTAATAATTTAGTTTTTTTAATTATTACTAAGAGTTATTTTTATTTTTATTTTTACTTAGGATTTTTATTATATATATATATATATATATATATAAATCCTAATACTTGTCGATAGAGTTCGAATTCTCTTAGGTAGGTTTAGAAAATCCGTGACATTTCTACGTGGTTCTAAAACTATGAAGAGAAAACAGAAGTATCCGGAAACGTTTAGAGGATTCTGGAAAAATCTCAAAAGTCATACGCATCCCATGCACTCTTAATTGCTAAAATAGCGCTTAGTAAATTATACATGAAACTAAATATTTCTAGGTAAAAAGTATTGTGTCTACTTACCTGAACAATGGGGTTCTAAATTGTTGCAACTAGTACAGGTGATATCTAGTTCATGGAGCGTCCATTAAAGTTGTTGAAAGTTATATAGAAAGTTGTGAAAGATCATAGAGTTGTTGGATGTTCTAGAAAATTCAAAGCATTAATGAGCTATAAATACGGTATATATCGCCCTATAGGGTGCAAGGGTACTGTATTTTCTTCATTTAGTGTTTTTATAAAATTGTAGGGACTAGCTTAAAACTGTTGTACGTTTTCAAAATTCTTAGAACGTTTGGAACAGCTCTATTTGGTTCTCAAAGTTTACAGAAAATTAAGACAATATCTTTTAGTATCTAGGGCTTTCTATAAGTTTCTGGAAATTATTCGAAAAAGTTGTTAAAAAATCCTGGAGCGTTTATGAAAGTTCCAGAAAATTTTAGTCATGACCCACTGCTTCCACAACAATGAATGCACAAATAAATTGGACTATTAAGCGTATATCTGGTGTACTGTCAACGGCTTGTGTTTTTACAGAATCCTAGTGAGTTATCTAGAGCTGTAGTACTCTTACTAAATTTTTAGAAGGTTTTCAACAATCTAGGGGGTTCTAAAATGCTGTAGGCACTTAAGGAAATATCTTTACTATTTTAGAATATTTCCTAGGGTTCTAGAAACTATTATAGAACATTACCAAAATCATAGAGTATATTTGAAAGATACAGGAAGCTTTAAGTGTACATCAGTTTTTGAAGAACAATGAATACACAATACAGTAAACTAGTGGACTTAATGGCCGTTATAGTTTTGTTACTGACCAAGTGGTACTTCAAAATTATAGTGGCTTCTATAAAGTGTCAAGTTTTCAAAAGCAAGTGGTTCTTCAAAATTATAGTGACTTCTTTAAAGTTACAAGTATTTTAGAACGTTCTCGAGCAGTTCTAGATTATTTTAAATGAGCATAGATAGTTGAAGGATATTTATATAATTTTAGTTTATTCTTGAACACTTTGCGAATACCCCAGAGCTTAAATTGCACGGATTGTATGTCACATGATCAAGAAAATATTTAAACCTTCAAACTTGATAGTCCTTCTTAAGGTAGCAAATTTTGAAGGAGAAAATGACTGTTTTTTTGCGTAAGATATCTTAAAAACGAAAAATTTCAGTTACCATAAAGAAATTGCAATCTTAAATATTTATTAACAACGTTATCGAAAGGACATAGACAGTTCAATGATATTTGCATGACTTTAGTTTATTATTGGACATTTTACGAATAACCCAGAGCTTAAATTGAATGGGATGTATGACACATGATCTGGAAAACATTTAAACCCTCAAACTTGACAGTCCTTCTTACGGTAGCAAAGTTTGACGGAAAAAAATGACTGTTTTTTACGTAAGCTATCCTAGAAACGAAAAATCCTAGAAATAAAAAAATTGCAATCTTAAACATTTATTATCCGCTTCATCGAAGGGACATAGACAGTTCAATGATATTTAAATTACTTTAGTTTATTCTTAAACATTTTGCGAATACTCCAGAGCTTAAATTGCACGGACTGTATGACACATGATCAGGAAAACATTTAAACCTTCAAACTTGACAGTCCTTCTTAAGGTACAAAGTTTGACGGAGAAAATGACTGTTTTTTGCTTAACATATCCTAGAAACGAAAAATCCTAGAAATGAAAAAATTGCAATCTTAAACATTTATTATCCGCTTTATCGAAGGGACATAGACAGTTCAATGATATTTAAATTACTTTAGTTTATTCTTAAACACTTTGCGAATACTCCAGAGCTTAAATTGCACGGACTGTATGATACATGATTAGGAAAACATTTAAACCTTCAAACTTGACAGTCCTTCTTAAGGTAGCAAAGTTTGACGGAGAAAATGACTGTTTTTATGCGCAAGATATCCTTTAAGTATCATACTTACTAAAAAAAAACGAAAAAAGTCAGTTGCCACAAAAAAAATCTTTCACATAAAAAATTGCAATCTTAAACATTTATCAACCGCGTTATCGAAATCCACCCAGATTACTCACCTAGATTAACCCTCTCCTCTCTCTCACTCTCTTTACCTAAGCGTCTGGAGACGCGCATCTTACCCATTCGCATCCCGTTAAACAATTTCCCCCCATCACTTGGCGACCGCGTTTGGCGCCGTCGTTCCCCGCCAAATCTCGCCCGCCAGCTCCCTTACTCGTTTCTCCCGGACACTTTCCGAGATTATCCCGTCTGGGCCGCATATAAGCTACTCCCGCTACCTGAGCGACACTCCTGAACGTGTGTGTTCGTTTTTGCCGAACTTTTCTCCGCTTTGGAGATGCTCGTCTTCATCATCCCGTCATATCCCCAGAGCACGCCTTTGTGACGACATTTCGTGTCCGATTCCGGATTCAGATGCTCCGATAAAAAAGTCACTCGGCGTCTGGCGAGCATACCTGTTGAAATAGGGGCGCAGCGCACACCCGTGTTTTATTTCCTCCGGTTAGAGCATGGGATGTCTCCGAGCACCCTCTCTCTGTTTCCGAACGCCCTGGATGTTGTGAGAAATATTAAGTGCATTCGCCTATGAGTTTTGTTTTTTTATAGGTAATTTGTCGTGCATGCGTTGGCAGCGTCATGAAATGTGATAATGCAACAGATTGAAAGCTGTGTGAAAATTTCGAATGTTTTTGCTGCAGTTCGAAAATAAACGAGAAATTCCATGAGGTGATAACCAAAGTGGATAATATATATATAAACATTCCCTAGATCTCAATGCACGGACAACGACAAAAGAGGTTTATTGTTTTTTGTTATTGCCGCGACGTTTGCTTTTTCGACGTTTGCTTGCAAAAGCATTTGCACGTGAATATAGAAAGGTTTCCAACTATACATGAAAAAGTCTGGTTTAATGCTGGATTACTTTAGCAAGTCCTCTAAATGAACTCTTCCTCCTAGTTGGAAACAAATACTCCAGAACGACACAGGGGAAATTCCCTAGCTGAAATTTGGAATAAGAAAGATAATTTGGATTAGTAAGTCAATGCCTTTGCGTTTTGTGTGAATTACTTACTACTCATTTGATGTCTCTACATGAATAAGTTTGGTTTAGAGCTCGATTATTTTAGCAAGTCCTCTAAATGAACTCTTCCTTCTAGTGGGAAACAAAACTCCAGAACAACACAGGGGGAAATTCTCTAGCTGAAATTTGGAATAAGAAAGATAATTTGGATTAGTAAGTCAATGCCTTTGCGTTTTGTGTGAATTACTTACTACTCATTTGCTGTCTCTAGATTACGTGAAATCTTTCCTGTTTTAGACGTACGACTATTACGGGTTGTAAAAAAATGTTTTATGTTATTTATATATGCAAACCTTGTTGCATGGCTACAACTATAGAGTTAATATATATGTTCAAAGCGAGTGTTTTGTCTGTACGGTGTTTAAATTTTGCCTTAGAGATAGCAGTTATGGAATAACTATACTCTCGTACCGGATTTCGTGTTTTGAACATTTAAAGGATTTTAGGCAGTAAGGAAATGACATAATTACTTATCTGAAATAACAACACGAGGAATGAAACATCAGAGTTGATGATATCGTTCTTCTACATCAATCGAAATAATCATACACCCATTGTGATCTACATCTACAATTAGATACTTGAATCAAAAGATACTTTTTCTTACATGCACAAACCATACGAAATAAAGCAATACGTTTCGATTTAAAAAAAGTATGAATATAATCCTAAAGTTTAATTGTCTCAAAGTATATATATATAATGTTCGTTGCCTGTCATAAAGTGCTTCAAGATATATTACGCTTCTAAGTGCCTGTAATGGAAGATATAAATATCCTAGCTAGTTAAAACATAGCATTATTATAACTAAGCAAATAAAGATTAGAGGAAATATTTCGTTTTTTTTAATAATATTCGAGCTTACAGTTTGAGATCAAAGTATTTTACATACGCTGCTAATTATGTTGATGTTACGTTGCAAATTGGCGTAAGCTTTTAGAGTTGTAAATGAACTAAGCTTACTCTTTTAACGAAATAGATAAAGAAGTGTGACTTCATAGCTTCTTTAACAAGCTTTGAAAGTCGTAATTAAGGCTTCAAATATTGTGTTGGTTTTTGAGGAATTCTAGACAGTCCATGTCGTATTGATGTTATATTACCCCTGATGGGTACTTGTTGTTGAAATTTCGATTCCATTAAGTGGCTGGATACGACAAAATGTTTCTGAAATGTTAAACTGAAATATTTCAATGTATATGACATATATGTACCATGAATATAAATTACTGACAGCTGAATTGTTATAGGGTAACTATCTACTTCCTTGAGTGTAAAATAAAAAAGTATTGTATGTTTATATTTAGCATAAAAGTGGCTTATCGAGTTAGTTTTCAACTAGGCTGTTCTTTTGAAGTTTTTTTTTTATGATTTCAAACGTACAAATTATAGAAATTTGTGAACGAGACGCGTCTTATTAAAGTACAATGTAACTATAGTATATATGAAATCCCCACTTTTTGAATATTGAGACAACCAGCAGTTATCGGAAAATTGTTTCCTAAATTTTTTATGAGTAATATTCGAAAATATTTAAAAATTAATTAAGAAAAATATTTTTTTTTCATTTAAAGAAAATTTGTTCTGGATAAAATTTATAGGAATTAAAGATTAATTAGTAGTAGATAATGAATGCCTTGCAAAAAAAATTATGCTAATCTAAAGGAAAAGTTGAAGATTTCAGATAACTTTTGCAATAAATAAACATCATCCCAGTTGCTCGTTTGAAAAACTAACGATCGGTGGGAAACTGACTCCCATCTCGTGCGGATCTATCAAAACTTCTTTCAAAAAAATATGCAACAGATTTCAAGGCACCCATAAGACATCGACAGAAGTGAATGTGTTGTGAATATTTTGCAGCTATTTGTGATTAATATTTATCAAAAATATACGTTGAAAATAAAAGCTGTCAATATGCAGTTTCGTACAATACATAACACGTAAAATACCAGTGCATATTACTAGCGCATTACTGCTGTTTCGCATCTGGCGATTTAAAGTGTGTTCCTAGTTCAGTGCGTTCCGTCAGATGCTGAAATTATTCGATTCGGAATGAAAATAAACGCAGGCGTGTGCAGAATCCTCCTGGATGAACAATACTCGCCAACGTTATATTTTAAAATCTCGCCAATTATGGAAACAATCGACAACTGAAGGGAAAAACGTGGATAAAACAGGTAAGTGAAAAAATTTACAATTTTCTTTATGTTAATGAATTTTGAACTGCAATATAAAAAATCGTAATATATTTAAAAAGGTATCTAAAACAGATTAGTTATATATATATATATATATATATATATATATATATATATATATATATATATATATATATATATATATATATATATATATATTACATGTATGTGTACACGCATGTATATGTATACATATGTGTACCTATAATGTATATACACATATGTATACTTATAATGTATGTATATATATGTGTATATATATATATATATATATATATATATGTGTATGTATATATGTATATATATACACACATATGTATACTTATAATGTATGTATCTATATAGATATATATTTTTTACATGTGTGTGTACATGTATGTATATGTATACATATGTATACCTATAATGTATGTATATATATACATATGTATACTTATAATGTATGTATATATATATACATATGTATACATATGTATACTTATAATGTATGTATATATATATATGTATATGTATACATATGTATACCTATAATGTATATACACATATGTATACTTATAATGTGTGTATATATATATATATGTATATGTATATATCTATATATTTATATATGTATATGTATATATATATATATATATATATATATATATATATATATTTATATATATATATATATGTATGTATGTATACTTATAAGAGCAGTTCTTATGAAATTGCTGTAGTGATGGAGCTCATTCTGTAAAATACTTTAGAGTTGTAATCATGTAAACCAACGTGGTACACTTAAATATTCTGATTTTTTGGAATACAGTGTTCTCTGAGAATAATATTAATAGGTTCAAAAGAACTATAGAGCTATTTAAGAGAAAACATAATCAAACTTAATAAAAAGCATTATTGTCCTATGCCACGGGAATTTAACATAGTAGAGACGCGTGAAGCTTTCATGTTTGAATTTAAGGTATCCGACTACATTTAAAACGTTGATTTTGAGGAAATTTCCGAATTTTTTAAAATTTCTGTTTCTTAAAGAATGTGAATTTCTGTTTTTGAATCTGCTTTTATTTTTTCTGTACGATCAGTAGAAATAATATTAGAGGAGAATCTGTCTATTTCAATACAAGTGAAAACTTTAAATGTGTTTTCTGAAGAACTTACTTTTCACATACGACTATTGTGATAACTCACAATATAATCATGATATGTCTATAAAATTTTTCAGGTATTTTTTATAGTATTAAGAATGTAATGAAATACGGATTAGGATCTAGATATATTATTTGTTGATTTACTGCTGTATTTATAAAAAAAAATCTCATGAGAAATGAGTGAAATTTTGCATATAATAGCATATTATGACCTGCATTTTTTTCAGATTTTGAGATATCGATTAGTTTTTAGTTCATTGCTCTCAGAAGGGCGTAAGGTACATATGACAAAGAGAAATTAATTTTATATGCATAATTTTTCTATTTTTCAGAGCTAGAGGCGTTTATGTAAAAATTTGCTGCTTTTCGACGAAAAACCTTCAATTTTGTAAAACGTTAAGGTATGTTGGGGTAACTGGACCGTAGATTTTCAGCTTTCTTATATAGGATACTTAACATATTAAAATTATACTAACACGTATAGTTTTCAAAAATCTTTGTAATAAGTGTATTTTAGTAAGTCTTAGGGAGTCTTTGTAAGCTATGATATTTATTTTTATTATATATACAAGGTGCGCCCATAAAGTAACCGAACCATTATTTTTTTAACTAAGAAAAATATTACTCACCTTCAAATAAATTTATCTCCTTCAAAATAATCGCCAAAGGAGTCTATACAATTTTTTCAACGTTTCTTCAAGTCATCGAAACACTGTTTATTGGCGTTGGAAATAACCATTCGCAAAATACGTGTAACATATGATTTAATATCCGAGACGTTTTCACATCTCTGTCCTTTCATGGGTTTTGTATTTTTTGATTACAAAGGACTTATTCACCACGAATTTGTTCCTGAAAATGAAACAATTATCAGTGTTTTTACAAAGAGGTGCTTTTTCGATTAAGAAACAGGATATGGTGAGTTAGGAAGGAACTGTTTTGATTCTGGGCAATGATTTCTTTTTCGCGATAATGCTAGGCCCCATGCAGCAATTTCTGTACAACAATATCTTGCTAAGCATTCATTTACAGTGATAAATCACCCACCATTTTTCTCCCGACTTATCGTCAGCTGATTTTTTTTCCCTTTTCCGAAGCTAAAGATGACCATGAAAGGACAGAGATTTGAAAACGTCTCGGATATTAAATAAAATGTTACGCGTATTTTGCGAACGGTTAGTTCCAACGCCTCTAAACAGTGTTTCGGTGACTTGAAGAAACGTTGGAAAATTTGTTTAGACTCCTTTGGCGATTATTTTGAAGGAGATAAATTTATTTGAAGGTGAGTAATATTTTTCTTATATATACTAAAAATTGTCCGGTTACTTTATGGGCGCACCTTGTTTGTATATATATATATATATATATATATATATATATATATATATATATATATATATATATATATATATATATATATATATTGTATATACAGATATATTGTATATACTGTATTTTTAAATATAGGTGGGCCCAGTTCCCCTTTTAAATGGGGTAAATGGACCTCCAGGTCTATTTCTCATAGGAAACAACAGAATCTGTGACTGAGTAACTGGGTCCAATGCTTGTATATCTAGAAAAAGAAAAAGAAAAATTCTACCCCTATTTAAAAATAATTTTTCGAAGCAATTACCAATGTTGTAAGATAGATTGTTGCGAACACCGGGGAAAAAAATAACACACAGAGTGGAATTCCCACCTAATATGTAAAGGAAAAATCTGGGAGGGGATGTCCCAGTTACACCAACTTACCTTACACAGTTTTGGAACTATTTTTTTTCATCATTTTCCTATTTTGGTGCTATTTTTCTTCGAAAAATTTTCGAAATTTTTTTTCGCAAGAGTAGGATTTTGAGGAAAACAGCTGATACCTTAAACATTTAAAGGTAAATGATCTGATATATTTGTAAACGGTTTAAATGTTGGGCAGATAGGTATGGAAGTTCGTTGTATCAGCAGCTTCTCCCTTTGATGCAGCTCCAGGAACATGATGCACAAAAAAATTGCAAACGATTCCTTCCGATTTCCGATAGTAATTTTTAAATCGCTTGGGACCTTTTATCAGAAAGCTATTTTCGTAACAGTGGAATATTATGTTCCTTGATGAAATAATTATGCCATCATTAAATAGGGAATCACAGTGGGATAGCTGAAACATCTAAAGGTAAATTATTTAATATATTTGTAAAAAGTTTTAAAGTTAGGCAAATATGAATTGGATTTTGGAAATAATTTCGCTATATCAATACAAACTTTAAAACTGCAAATATTTAGACGGTTCACTTATATATCTAACAATGATACTAAGTATTTTTTGTGTCATCTTAATTTAAAGTAACCGTCTTATAGTGTAGCCAATACATTTGGTTACGCACAGATATATATATATATATATATATATATATATATATATATATATATATATATATATATATATATATATATATATATATATATATATTTGAAGTGAAGTTCTTCTCAAATTGCTATAATGATAGAGCTCAGTGTGTAAAATATTTAAGAATTGTAATCATGTGAAACCAAACTGCTACATGTAAATATTCTGATTTCTTTGGTATACAGTGTTATCCGAGAATAACAGTGATACATTCAAAAGAATAATAGAGCTATTTAATAAAAAACATAGTCAAACTTAATTTAATGGCTAAATAAGATAAGAATAAGAAAATTTTAAGGGCTAAATAAGGTTTCTATTAAAGAGTAAAATATGGTTTTAAAATATAATGAAATAATATTTAAATTAAGGGACTGTAAAATGTAAAAATGAATTTTTGAAAGAAATGTTATTCGAATGGTTCAAACCATGTACGTCTACATTTAGAGAATTTTAGGAATCCGATTAAGCTTATGAAGTTGCAGTTATTTACTACGAGTACTTTGGCTGAAGTCGGAAATAAGGTTGTTTCCCATTAATCGGGATTTCAACACTAACACATTAGATAGAGACTTTTAACACACTTCAAAGAATGGCACTGACTCAAATCTTGTTATAATAAGGTGATTTTAATGCACAAAGTAGTCAATATATTTGTGTTTTTCTAACAATATTTTATTGCGTACGAACATGTGAATTTTACCTTATTTTTCTGTGATATAGTTTTTATATAAGAATGTTATAGATCGAATATCAAACAAATACTAAGTAAAAATTTAGTTTTAAATAGTTAAGATTATTTGAATTTGAAAACTTGTAAAGCTGCAGTTATTTTCTACGGATATTTTGGCTGAAGTCAGAAATAAGCATGTTGCCAATTAATCGGCGTTTACAACACTACCATATTAGATAGAGACGTTTAAAACACTTCCAAGTATGGTACTGACTCAAATCTTGTTATAATTAGGCGGTATTAATGCACAAAGTTGTTAATATGTTTGTATTTTTTATTATTTTATTGCGTACTTACATATGAATTTTAGTTTATTTTTCTGCGATATAGTTTTCAATATCAGTGGTGATATCGATTGAATATCAAACAAATGCTCAGTAATTCTTTAGTTATAGATAGTTAAAATTAACTGAATTTGAAAGCTTGTAAATCTGCAGTTATTTTCTGCGGATACTTTGGTTGAAGTCAGAAATAAGCATGTTACCAATTAATCGGGGTTTACAGCACTAACACATTAGATAGAGACGTTTAAAACACTTCGAAATATGGCACTGCCTCAAATCTTTTTATAATTAGATGATTTTAATGCACAAAGTAGTCAATATGTTTGTAATTTGTTAACAATATTTTATTGCGTAAGAACATGCAATATATATATATATATATATATATATATATATGAATTTTACTTTATTTTCTGTAATATAGATTTTATATAAGAATGCTATAGATCGAATATCAAAAAAATACTAATTAAAAATTTAGTTTTAGATAGTTAATATTATCTGAATTTTAAAGCTTGAAAATCTGAAGTTCTTTTCTACAGGTACTTTGGCTGAAGTCAGAAATAAACACGTCGCCAATTAAACGGGATTTACGACACTAGCATATTAGATAGAGACGTTTAAAACACTTCCAAGTATGGTACTGACTCAAATCTTGTTATAATTAGGCTGTATTAATGCATAAAGTTGTTAATATGTGTGTATTTTTTAAAAATATTTTATTGCTTACGTACATGTGAATTTTAGCTTTTTTTCTGTGATATAGTTTTCGGTGATATATATTGAATATCAAACAAATGCTCAGTAAAAATTTAGGTATAGATAGTTAAAATTAACTGAATTTGAAAGCTTGTAAATCTGCAGTTATTTTCTACGGGTACTTTGGTTGAAGTCAGAAATAATCATGTTGCCGATTAATCGGGGTTTACAGCACTAACACATTAGATAGAGACGTTTATAACACTTCCAAGTATGGCACTGACTCAAATCTTTTTATAATTAGATGATTTTAATGCAGTCAATATGTTTGTTGATTTTAAAGTAGTCAATATGTTTGCAATATTTTAATAATATTTTATTGCGTTAGAACATGCAATATATATATACACTCAAGAGCCAAAACATTATGACCACCTGTCAATAACGAGTTGGCCCACCTTTGGCGCGCAACACAGCTTCAACCCGCCTTGGCATGGATACCACAAGTCCTTGGTAGATGGCCGGAGACAGATTGTACCAGATGTTTAAGCAACGGTCACGCAAATCCGAGATATTGCGAATTGGTGGTCTTTCAACTCTGAGCTGCCGTCCCATGACATCCCAAATGTGTTCTATCGGATTGAGATCCGGTGAGTTAGGCGGCCAGGACATTAACTGGAATTCAGCATCATGTTCCTGGAACCACTCCAACATAATTTTAGCCTTGTGACACGGGGCGTTGTCCTGTTGGAACATTCCATTTCCAGCTGAAAAAACAGAGGCCATGTAAGGGTGCAACTGGTCCGCAATGATGTTCAGATACCCTGTAGCATTCATGGTCTGCTCTACCACAACCACGGGTCCCAGAGACGCCCAAGAGAACGTCCCCCAAAGCATAATACCGCCACCACCGGCCTGTGTATGACCTACTGTACATTGAGGGAGCAACAGTTCGCCTTGAAGACGGCGTATCCTGACACGGCCATCGGCGTGATGAATGACAAACCGTGATTCATCTGACCAGGCAACTCTCTCCCACTGATCCATGGACCGGTCGCGATGTTCCCGGGCCCAGCGCAGGCGCAGTTGGCGATGACGTTTGGTCAGCAAAGGCACACGAGTGGGACGTTTGCTGCGTTGCCCCATATCCAACAGTGTCCGCTGAACAGTGTGCTGCGATACTATTCTACTTGGCCCTGCATTGTATTGGGCTGTCATCTAAGCCACTGTCTGGCTCCGGTTTTGCTTCACCATGCGAGACTGTCTCCGACGACCTTTTTCTTTGATAGCGTGTGGACGTCCAACACCATGTCGTCTACTGCTGGTTTCACCATCATTCATCCACTTTGCATAAGTACTAACAACTGTAGGTCGCGAACAACCCACGAGTCGTGCAGTTTCGGAAATACTTGTTCCGAGCCTTCGAGCCATTACAATCTGCCCTCTATCAAAGTCGCTTAGATCCGCATCCTTTCCCATCACACACAGAAGTAAGTGAAAGAATGATTCTTCAGACTCTCCAGCAGCAGTTAAATACGACTTCCACCTGATCACGTGCCTTCCACGTCATCCAGGCGAATTCATTGCAAAATGTAGGGGTGGTCATAATGTTTTGACTCTTGAGTGTATATATAGATAGATAGATAGATGTGAATTTTACTTTATTTTCTGTAATATAGTTTTTATATAAGAATGCTATAGATTGAATATCAAAGAAATACTAAGCAAAAATTTAGTTTTAAATAGTTAAGATTATCTGAATTTGAAAGCTTGTAAAGCTGCAGTTATTATCTACGGATACTTTGGCTGAATTCAGAAATAAACATGTTGCCAATTAATCAGGGTTTACAGTACAATACTAACATATTAGATAGAGACGTTTGAAACACTTCCAAGTATGGTACTGACTCAAATCTTGTCATAATTAGGTGATATTGATGGACGAAGTTGTCACTATGTTTGTGTTTTTTAACAATAATGTATTGCGTAAGTACATGTGAATTTTATCGTACTTTTCCGCGATATAGTTTTATATTAGTGGTGATATAGATCGAATATCAAACAAATGCTCAGTAAAAATTTATTTATAAATAATTACAATCAACCGAATTTGAAAGCATGTAAAGTTGCAGTTATTTGCAATTTGTACTTTGGCTACAGCCAGAAATAAGCAGGTTACCAATTAATCAGGCATACAGCACTTAGACGCGTTTAAGTTATCCATACACTTTTGAAACGGCATTTTCGATCAAAAAATCGGTTTGACACTTATACAATAATTTCAAAGCTTAATCATTTATTTTTCTAATGGTGTTTGAATTGTGTTTCTATCTCAACTTTGCCGAGTAACAGCAATTTTAACAACAGTCGTTAAAGAATTTTATAACCAGAAGAAGTATTTTTTTCTAAAAATGAATTTTTTGTTATCACTTCTCTTAACGCAAAACTTTCTACAGTACGAACTTATGCATGAAATGCCTTTTTATTTTTGAAGAGTTGCTCTTCAAATGCTTATAAAGAGAATATACTAAGCTCCTTGTTGTAGATTAATAAGTTTGTTTTGTGTTAACACTGGTATGAATTGCAAATGACGATGAATTATAAGCAATTTTTCTGTACGTCAGTACTTAATATGCTACAACTTCTGAGATAAACAGAATATTACCTTCAGAATACTCTATTCTCTAGACAAAGTTGCTAACTTCATCCTCCAATTTATAAAATTATTATATACTTTTTACTTTTTAGTTATCATGTTTTGTAGAAATGACAAAATTGCACCCATTTTCTTCCAGTATATCCCCCCTTGAAAAAATTATTTTAATGTAACAGCTAATTTTTTTATACATTTTCCCAAGTTTTAACTTACATCTCATTAGAAAAAAAATAGATAAAAAGACGAAATTTTAAAAATATTCGAAAAATCACCTCCGATCCGTGCCTTACAATTCTTCGAAATCTTCCAGAATCCTTTACAATTCTTAAAGGAACAGTAATTGCTCAATTATTTGACAATGTTCGTGTTCTAAGTCGTCAATATGTTTGTGTATTTCAAAATAATTTAAAGTGGGCATGTAAAATTTAATATATAGCTTTGATATATATATATATATATATATATATATATATATATATATATATATATACACGGAGGCTGTTCGCACAATTTTTAGACGATTTTGGTAAGCGGTAATAAAAAATCGTTTGCAAAAGAAATAATTGCAATTGTGCTACATGTGTGTGTGTGTAAAGAATTAATTAGAAAAAGAAAATAATTAATTTAAATTTTAAAGGGGGCTTCAAGATAATTTATTTCGTGGCATAATTCGCCACTACTTTCACAGAGCATAGACCGAGCGCGCCGCGATTTTAGGGGAATACCCTTTTTGAGAGATGTAACCTTGACTCGCGTCTAAATGGTCGAGCGAACTAATCTATTTTTAGAACAAGTACAGGCTTTACGTGGAGTGAAATTATTACGTAATTAGAAGTAGAAGCTTCTCGAGAATTTCATAAACATCACAGAGCATGCGCGAAAGTTTTGCGCCTAAGTTTAACAAAGGGTTATTTGCAGAGCGTCTTCAGATTTCGGATTGTGCGGAGCGCGTTTCACGAGGATGAAAGATCGAAACATTGGCTTGGTTGAATCAGGTTAATTAATAGTATTTTAAATAATGGATTTAGATGTAAACTAATTGTATTTAATTCCACAGGCCTACGATCATTGACTGTATAGATTTAGAATAATTATTATGGGAACAAGTTAGAGTACGAGAATTATGCTCGTCATATATACCTGTGATAGAAAAGAAAAAAAAATTATTCATATTCAATAGTTGGTAGAGTCTCCACGAGGTGCAATTAGAGCCTCTTGTGGAAACAAGTCCTTGTATGACACTTCTGCTTTCCACAAGTCCTTGTATGACGGCTATTGGTATTTTCTTCCACTCGGCTTGGAGAAGTTTCTTCACCGATTTTGGACGGTTGCTGTACCCCTTAATTCGGAGATCCAACTCGTCCCAGAGGTTCTCGTTAGAGTTCAGGTCTGAGCTCTCGTCAGGCCAGTCTATTCGTTTAACCCCATTGTCACCATACCAATCCATGGTGGATCTTGCAACATGACAGCTGACGTTGTCGTCCGGGAAGTAATATGGCGCCAACCCGCAAAAATGCCACAACGTAGGAGGCACACTGTCCTCCAGAATAGTGCATTAGGTTTCGGCGTTAAGCTTACCATGAATTGGGACCAAGGGTCACAGTCCGTACCAGGAGAAACACCCCCAAACCATAATTCCACCTCCGCCGAACTTTACTGTGGGCACGATGCATTTTGGCAGGAGTCGTTCTCCAGGCGAACGCCAGACCCAGACCTTGAAATCCGAACGGAAGAGGGTGAACCTTGATTCGTCGCTCCAGGGAACCCGTTTCCATTGATCTACGGTCCAATTTCGACGTGCTTTGCACTACATTAACCGAGTAGTGTGGTGGGACATTGTTATCAAGGCTTATGGGTGGCAGCACGACCATGAAAACCAAGCAGATGTGCTTCCTTACGGATGGTATTCATCGAAACAACACTCCCGGATGCCTGTTGAAGCTCCTGGAGTATGTGGGCAATCGGTTGGGTGCAGTTCTTCCGAATTTCTGAGGACAGCTCCCGTCGGTCTCTATCTCCCAATTTCGTGGGTCTGCCGACTCGGGGCACATTCTGACAACCACCGCTCGCCTTCCACTTCTGAAACACATAGTCCACTGTCGATTTTGGGTAATTCAGCTCCTAAGATAGTCTCCTTAAGGATCGATCATTTCTGTGATATCCGACGATTACACCTTTCGCGAAATCAAATAACTCTGCACTTCATGGCCTCTTGCATGCGATTCACGCCAATGATGTTTCCTACACGATATTTAACGGCGAAGGGCGTGACATACATGAAGACCACAGATATCGTCATTTGTATGGGTGTCCAATAAATTATTGGTAGATAGTGTATAACATCATCACTATCGAAGTAAATTTCAAGTAACTGAAGCTGAATTATGGTTTCTAAAAGTTCACGAATATTAATACAATTTGTGCTGGAAGTAAAATGCGACCAACAGTTATACTCAGATGCCACTGCGGAAGTTTCCAATGTATCATGAGAATACATTCGAAATAACAGCAGCTATTAAATGTATCCAAATTTTCAACAGCGTCTCTTAGAGTAACTGATCGAAATTTGGTGGTGATAGGTCCAAAGGTTTTAGGGGCGAGAGCCGAATGTTTATGCTCCCTTATAATGCAAGCATCTCTCTCTCTATCTCTATCTCTATCTGTATATATATATATATATATATATATATATATAGATATATAGATGACATGTTTCATAATGTCATGAATTATAATTAATTAATGAAAGGTAATCGTGGTCCGAATAACGTGATGAGAAGACAAAGATAAATTAATATGCGTCATTAGTCACTTTTCAGAGCTCCGACAATTCAGCAATCCACCCTATTCTAACTATCGCGAAGACATACGTCTTTCCTCTCTCATACCTAAGTGCCGACTAACTAAATTTTTTTTGTTAACTTCCCGCTCAACTTTTTGCTTACTCAGCAATAGAATTCTCCAGAACAAATCCCTTATGTAACTTATTCGGCATGAAAAATATCTCTCTTCTGAAAAAGATAACCGTCAGGTGGCGACCCCTATTGATAATTTTTGCTACTAAAAACCCTTCTTTTTTACGCAGAAACTTTCGTGAATAATTTTGATTGCCCATTCCCATTTTTCTCGAACAAAAGCCCACTATATTTTAGTCTTACGTTTTTTCCTTACACACACACACACACACACACACACACACATATATATATATATATATATATATAGAGAGAGAGAGAGAGAGATACGCCCTGTGGCGTAGTGGTTAAAAGCATCAAGCTGCCGCACCTTAGGTCCAGGGTTCGACACTGCGACTGGGCAAGGTCGACTCAGCCTTTCCTCCCTTGAGTGGGTCAATAAAATGAGGACCAAGTATGCTTGGGAACTAAACTCTGGGGGTCCCACGTCAGGTTGACCACCTGACTGAAACATATGCTGTAAGGCACCCCAAACCCACGGTTAAGAAAAAAGAAACGGGAACCTCCGGCCTTGGTCCACTGCGGACTGCTGTGCCATGAGTTTAGTTTTTTAGTTTATATATATATATATATATATATATATATATATATATATATATGTGTGTGTGTGTGTGCAATAAAACTTCTCTAATGTCGTTAGTCGTGGTTCTGAAAAAAGTGGCCGTTTTGAGGGGTTCGCCGGCTAGGGAAGTTTCAATGTATATCGGTACAAGTGCCTTGGCATTCGGTCCAGATTCTGTGGGTACGAGCACCCCTCTTGGCATCGTTGCTTATAGCCGTTCGGCGTCAGCTTCAAACTGCAGGTTCCTGTCTAATTGACCCTCGTATAACAAAAGTTGACTCTAACTCTATGGACAAGTCAAAGGTTTCTGAATGAATCAAGAATATATATAATTCCTGATATAACTTCATTCATAATAATAGATTATTTTGCACTTTTTTAAACAACTCTGTGGTATCAGTGAGAGTCCTTTCTCGGTTACCTGTGGGAAGGTGAATTGTCCTTCCCTGGCATTGTAAATACTGAGTATCATAATTTTTCACCCTTTAAACTTTAACTTCAGTGTCCCATATCAATATTTACTGTTCATGGAAAGTAAATATGCTTACTCTACTCATCCCCACTCTTGAAATGGGCTCAAATTTATCAATAGCGCCTATGATAGATTTGAGCAGATTTCAAGATAGCCTTTATGAGGGAACCTTAATTTACTCCCTTCAACGGATATCGGTTAATATGAAGAACATGATGATACGGTTTCCCGCCAAGCCCATTTTGCGCCAAAGGTTTGGCGCGTTTGAATTTAGTTTCTGGGTTTACATGAAAGAGAACTGTTAAATTGCACCACATGGTTCTTAAATTTGTAATGTCACATTGGCGCCATGTCGCCGCAAATTGGCGGCCGTATCGTGACCGTATCATGTACTTCATGTTAACCCAGAAGGGCTGCATATTTATGATAAGGACCGTACGTTGGGGGATTGCAGTTCCCCCGTGATTTTCGTTGCTTTCGGTGTATAACTGATGTTTGCTTCGATGCACTGCTGTCGGTTCGTCGAAACACTTTCTTGTCGGAAGTTTTTGTTTGTTTTTGTTTTTGATAAGGCTAAAAGCTATGTGGAAAGACCACTTGTCGTGAAACAATATTGCCAGGGGACATCTCCCAAGAAACCTTTTAAGAGGGGAAAAATGGGTTTATGTTTTCTGAATAAACGAACTATTTGTGATAAACAAACATAAAAGCCTATGAAAACTTAAAAATGAAAGAGATTAGCTTTTGCTTTTTACTAGCTGTAAAATGTTTGCCACGCTACGATTCGGCATCACAGGAAATATGTTAGGGAATTTTAAGAGGAACAGGGACATTTTCATGCCCGAAACGTCAGGAAACAGAGAAGCACGGGATTTTTTTTAGAATTTGGACAATAAATCCGGAACCCTCCAAAAAAAGTTCCCATTTTTATAAAATTGTTAAATTTACGGTCGTTTTGACACGATGAGACCATTTTTTTATCACTGCTAACTTTGCGGACCACTTTTTAGCTTCTCCCGGACCACCTGAAGTCCGCAGATTACCAGTTAAGAACCACTGTTTTAGACAAGGACGATTTCTTGGGAAACGGACAAATGTTGAAATTACCTTTGATTTGAACTTCATTTAGATCTGACGTTAAAAAAATCTGGATTGGCGTAGAATGTTTTTTAAGGAAACTATTATTTTGACCAAAGTCTCTAGGTTCTCCCATACCACCTGAGGTCCGCGGTACACCGCTAAGAACCACTGGTTTAGGCAATGATGATTGCTCGGGCAATGGACAAATGTGAAATTTCCATGGAGTTGGATGTCATTTAGATCTAAAGTTAGAAAATCTGGATTGAGGTCGAATGCTTTTTAAGGAAACTATTAATTTGACCAAAGTCTCTAGGTTCTCCCATACCACCTGAGGTCCGCGGTACACCGCTAAGAACCACTGGTTTAGGCAATGATGATTGCTCGGGCAATGGACAAATGTGAAATTTCCATGGAGTTGGATGTCATTTAGATCTAAAGTTAGAAAATCTGGATTGAGGTCGAATGCTTTTTAAGGAAACTATTAATTTGACCAAAGTCTCTAGGTTCTCCCATACCACCTGAGGTCCGCGGATCACCGGTAAGAACCACTAGTTTAGGCAATGATGATTGCTTGGGCAATGGACAAATGTGAAATTTCCTTGGAGTTGAATGTCATTTAGATCTAAAGTTAAAGATCTGGATTGAGGTCGAATGTTTTTTAAGGAAACTATTATTTTGACCAAATTCACCAGGTTTTCCCGGAGCACCTGAGGTCCGCGTTACACCGGTAAGAACCACTGGTTTAGGCAATGATGATTGCTTGGGCAATGGACAAATGTGAAATTTCCATGGAGTTGGTTGTCATTTAGATCTAAAGTTAGAAGATCTGGATTGAGGTCGAATGTTTTTTATGGAAACTATCATAGTGACCAAATTCACCAGGTTTTCCCGGACCACATGTGGTCCACGGTACACCGCTTAGAACCACTGGTTTAGGCAATGATGACTGCTTGGGCAATGGACAAATGGGAAATTTCCTTGGAGTTGAACGTCATTTAGATCTGAATCTATAAGATGTGGATTGAGGTAGACTTTGTTTCTTTTTTTTTTTACGGCAACTGTTCTTTTGACCAAAGCTTAATTTCAGGAAGCCTACAGACTCACACTTTCATCTCGGAAGTTTACAGAAATTTTTGTTATTAGTATGTACACCGCGTGAAAAAGTAAAACAATCACTTTTAACTAACTCGGGATCAATAAAGTCATTTCTCAATGTAATACATGTCTGTATTGAATTAATCGTGTAATTTCATGTTTGTATTCCCGTATAATTCAAATATGCATACAAACAAGCATTATATATATATATATATATATATATATATATATATATATATATATATATAAGCGCGTGTGTGTGTGAATGAAGGAGTGAGTGTATGTATATATGTAACTATGTGTGTATACTATAGTATATATCGTGTTATTCAATAATTTAAAAAAATAAATTTTTTGTAATTTCGCCCGAATTTACAACGATTAGTCATTTCTTATTTACAACGAAGGCTAACTTCCGATTTTTAAAGCTTTGCTTGCATTAACTCCATTCATATTAATAATTTATGGCCTCTATATAAGAATAAACGGCAGCAGTTTCCAATTTTCTAAAGACTTAAATTTTTCAAAAGAATTTATGTGTTTAATTAATTTTGATGGCGCAATATAACATCAGGACTCGATAGATTCCCTTAACAACCATTTTATGTGAAAACATATAGGCACAAAAATTTTAATAGCGCCTCCTTAAGAATTGTTAGTTTTGGGGGCGGAGTCCAGCGTAAGTGTACCTTCTGAGTTGAGTGAACATGTAATAATTCTTAAAGAAGATCTAAAAGAACTTTACTGCTTTGAAATTAAATAGTTTATCGTCGAGTTCTTTGTCGAAACGGGTGGTTAAAGTAGAAAAAGACCTTTGAAATGAAAATATATCGTAGTAAATAAGACATAACCTATTTATAATGTTCAGTTTATGCGCACTTACAACCTAGACTATTCCCTTAAGCGTGTTTTCTCTCTGTTTCTGGTTTCAAGGGGAAAAAAATTCAGCAAACTTTCAGCCTAACGGCTGGTGACGTGGCCCTTTTTACCATATTTTATTAACTTGCTTTCTTGTGGGTTTGTGTGTTTGCGTGTGTGTTTGTCCAGTACAAATCTTGCAATCGATATTTAACTAGCTTCCCGACTAGCTAGACAATTGAAACTTTTAGAATAGCGCAGAACACGATGACAATACATTTTTTAAATACTTTTAGCCATCTTTAAGCAGAATTAAATTAATTTTTAGTTATTTTCAGTTAATTTTGTTTTGCAGACTGGTGCAGCCATCTATCGACCGGAACGGGAATGAAAAGTTAAATGCAAGTTAACTTCCAATTAACTTCATTTTATTTCAAGTTGATGTGATAATTCATAAAAACAATTTTAAAAAAGTATTTATTAATACATAGAATTGTCAAGTTTATATGATTCAACAGAAAATTTAAAAACATGGTATAGTAAAAAGTTCTTTTTATCTTGTAATTTTTTTAATGTGTTTCTGGAAGTAACCTGAATGCCAGCACTCAGAATTGTGGTTTAAGTGAGGTTCACTTACTTTTCTCGAGTTTATTCCAACTAAACTGTAAGTTTTGAACTTTTTTTTTTACCAAAGTGTCTAGTTCGCCTGGTTCGCAAATACTTGCCGGGTGCAATGGCGCGTGGATTTGATTCTGCTCTTCGTATTTAGTGTTTATGAGTTTTATTGTTTCTTGAATAATTTTAACATTTCGCACCTTTTCATTTTACGATTTTTAGTATGTTTTAAAAATGTTTACAAACGTTTTTTAACACTTTTAAGTATTTATGAACATAGCTTTTTTTCCCCAAACCTTATAATGACAAATGTAAAGAGTGTAGGGGTGTTGCTTTGAGGTTACCAGCGTTTTGGTCTGAAAATCCTAGTTTGTATTTGCACCAGATTGAGGCTAATTTTGAGTTATCGGATATAACCCGTGAGGCTAATAAATTTTGTAGTTCGATAGCATCTCTGGATCAGAAAACTATGTTGATTATAGTTGATTTGGTACGAAATCCGGATCCTGAAGAGTAATAAAAAGTAATTTATGTATGGAGGGCTCAGTCTTGAAGTGAACTAAGTCCACTTTTAGACTTTTTCGAGTCAAGATAATTTATAAGAGTAATTTATGTATGGAGGGCTCAGTCTTGAAGTTAACCAAGTCCAATTTTTTACTTTTTTGAGTCAAGATAATTTATAAGAGCAATTTATGTATGGAGGGCACAGTACTTTTTGACTTTTTCGAGTTAAGATAATTTATAAGAGTAATTTATGTATGGAGGGCTCAGTCTTGAAGTGAACCAAGTCCACTTTTTGACTTTTTCGTACTTATACTGCCATGATACAGTAAAAATATTAAATTTTTAATGCAATAATGAACCAAGTTCAACCTATAAATTTTAACCCTCAGATGGCAACAGTTTATGTAACACTGAAAAAAAACTGATTTCCTCTCACAGCTATTAGTGGACCAAGTCCCTTTTCAAAGTCGGCGATGGCCGAATGGCTAGGGCGCTGGCATTCAGTTCAGATCCTGTGAGTTCGAGTCCCACTGTTGGCATGGATGTGTGTAGCCGTTCGGAATCGGCTTTAAATTGTAGTTCCAGGTCTAATTAGCCCTCGTATAGCAAAAAGTTGACCGTTGGGCTCCAAACCAAACCAAACCCTTTTCTAAGTTGTGAATAAAGACTTTCTTTACTAGGCATAGGCGCAGCGTCGGGGGAGGGGGGGGGGCGCAGCACGGGGGCATGTGCCCCCAACTTAACTTGAAATAAATAAAACGTTAATAGAAGTTCAGTTAATATCGGAAAATTGTAGAAAACTTCTAAGAAAATTTGTTTTTTCCCGCTTTTTCAAATTGTGAAACTGAAGATTCCGATTATGCCTTTAGCCTTAACATAGTTTTTAACAATGATATGATCCATAACAAAATTTCGATGCTATATTTTTTTCTCATTTTATTTATATTATATTTATTTTTCTCACTGTATAACTTGTGAATACTACTCAAACATCAATTCTATTGTTATTCAATTTTGAAAAAATCAGAATATCTCATATTTTTAGGACCGTCCGGCGGTCAATGCGCTGAGGAGGGCCCTAACTGAATTCAGTTCATGCCCCCCCCCCCAAAAAAAAATAATTTAGAAGCACCCTCCGACTATGTTACTAGATATATTGCTTGATTTAACTTATGTCATTGCCCTGAACTTACCACACAATCAGTTTTGGAGAAACTATTTATATCATTTAGGAAACTATTTATATCATTTGTCAGAGTATTCTAAACAGAACGTTTTTTTTGCGTGGGTTAGTACAGAGCTCAAAGGCTGAGATCATGTCCAAAGGAAGAAAGGGGTTCATCTAAAGCCAGAGTATCCAAAAGTTAAAAAAAATCCAAAACCCTTATTTAATATCTGATCATAGCGGGCCCGTTGGCCCAGTTTTCAAAGGCAGCGAGCCAGTGATCAAAACGTCTCAGGTTCGATGCCGGTCGCTGACGAATCCTCCGCCGTGCTCACTAATGGTGTCCGGGGCACGTCAATTTTGCCGCGGCTGCAATGTCCGCCAAGTTCTCAAATTCACCTCTGTAGGTGCGGGGTCAAGTGCTCTGGTCTCGCCACTTGGTTCACAATTAAAGGACCGGCCCATAGGGGAGTAATGCAGGTCCACCTATACGGTGCTGCAAGAAAAGTGGCCAGCAAAACCACGTGCCATATGGCGGAAAGGATAATGTCCAAAAACCGTCTCCCGCATTGGACAAAAATTCTAATCACTGTCGTTAAAATACAGGGTTGATTCCTCTGAGGAATGACAACCCTTTACTACTAAAGTTAATTTACATTAACCATATTACATAACTGATAGTAGTAATGCATTCCGTATTAAAGCACGGGGTTTTAGTGAGTAAGGATATCAAAAACGTTTGATAAGGCTCGCGGTAACTTTTATACTAAGTAAAGTTTATAGTTTCCAATTTCGAGGTTGGTTAGAGTTTTACATCAAATTCTTCGTACTATTAACAGAAGAAAAATTTTTGATCCTCCGGTGTCTGGAAAAGAAAATGATGGGATGGCTTATTCTTACTGTATTGAGTATACAAATCTCCCGCAATGCAATAGTACAGTTGGACCATAATGTCGAAAACGAAAATATAGATTGCATGGATATAAAGGTAAACTCGAGAAAATGTTGATTATATTGGGCGAATACTGTAGAAAGATACATAGAGTAGTAACATCTTTTTAAGTAGCTTTGTCCCCAGTTTTTTTAACAGAATCGATCATATGTATATATATATATATATATATATACATATGTGACAGGAATTCTGCTTTCCCGTATTCCATTATATCCTTAGTTCACCAGTTAGTCCAAGGGATGCAGTCGGCGACCAGAGCAATAATTCTTCTAGAATCCTAATACAGTGCAGTTGCTGTGGCGAGTGGAAATAAACAGTCCCTTTTCATTTTCGGAAATATCTTTATTCACCAACCTAAATTTTCTCGGCTCCATTCTTAAAACTATCATTTTACTATTTAATTCAAATTGCCTAATCTTCTATTAATTTAAAATCCCTACTCCGTTTATCTCGTTTCATCTCAATTCGCAAATCGTCCCAGACCGCTCAGCGGTACGTTTACAAGCTTCGGAAGTCTAAATGTCTCTGACTCTATTCATTGTTCGAAAGCTCACCTAGAATAAATCTGCTTAGCTTTGCATCGAATGTTCCCCAACCTTCCAGTTGTCGAGTCATCGGAAAAAACCGCGTGTCATTTCCGTTTAAACACCTACTCAATTCTATTAATGGCTTTTAATTCCACGCGAATTGCCCTAGACCAAAATCTGTTAAATATCAATCGTGGGCAAGCAATGCCCTCTGTTGATCAAACTAAAACCTATTTTTATTGCAAAATTCCTACGTTGGTGCCTTTATCCTCTTTGCTCTGGAAAACCCCCCTTTTTTACCCCTTAAATTATCCTGTCCTTATTAAACAAACATATATATCACATTTACATCCAAAACCGGACTTAAAAGAATTATTTGGATATACCTCGAAAAAAGTTATGTGTTCTTCATAGAATTATTTTCATGTATGCCACAAAACAATCACTTTTGCTGATTACAAAATCAGCAAAACAAAAACGAATAAAACTGCAGTTCCTTTCCCACGCTCATCTAACCCCACCACGAAACACAATACCTCAATCACATCTAGTATATCTGGTAGATTACTCGAACGCATAATGGATATTTTATCTGATGGCTTTTCCTGAAATTACTGAGAAAATAACTCCAAAAATGGGATTCGAATTGGTAGGAGGCTCTCTCTCTCTCTCTCTCTCTCTCTCTCTCTCTCTCTCTCTGAATTTGAGTACTGAGTAACATCTGGAATCATTTTACGCTATCTTCTTATGCTATCTCATTTATGGTGCAGGATCCACTGGCTAGCGGTGCATAAAAATGGACTTCCGAAATCTTATGCTTGGGAAATTTGGGGATTTAACAAGCTAGAGTATTTCACTATGCATGAGTTGAGTTGCTTTTTAAGACTTTGTATTCAATGTTCTCTCTTGTATTAATATTTGCAAACATAAAAATTAATTCATGCCCACACACAGGCATGTGTGTGTATGTGTTTGTGTGTCTGTAATAATAACGTTCCACCTATATTAATTAATGCATTTTCTAAATTTTCCCGTAAGCTTTTCAATAAAGTGAGCCCCCCTATTTCAAAATTATGACCTAAGGATAAACAAATTAACTAGCTAAATTGTATCGTAACACACACGTTCTAAACAGTAAAAGTTGTTTTCAAAACATGATCCAACATCACGAATTCCTCTCTCACATTCCGAAAGATCATACGACTTCAAGCAGTGAGACACGAAAACTTGGTGGGAGCTAAGTATTTTGTATCTTAATGTGTATAGTATATATGTTAGTGAGTAATTTAGTTAATTAGTATTATTGTATTTCTGTATCTTAGTATTAAGATTGTTTTCCTTTTTTTCTTTTGTTTTATTTTTTCTGTATTAAAAAGTTAAAACACTATTCATCTTGTAATTATGTTTTAGTTGACAATATTAGTAAAGACATCTGGTTTAACTTATCTATTTCATCTAAATTATTTTTCCTCTTCTTAATTGTTTATTACTGTCTTGGTGTTATAAAACATGTTTAACCGGGGTTGGGGGGTCACAACCCCCCCAGTCATCAACTATACCACCTCCAATTCCGTTTTTTGCTTATGTTTATATGTCTATCTTATTTCAGGTTATAGAAGTATGAAATGGTCGCATCTGCCCTTTTAGTCATCTTAATTTTAAATATCTATATATCGTAAATATTTTTGTGAGCAGCTTAGCGCCTAAAATTTATTTACTCATTTTTGTTTCCTATTAAGTAATTTACATTTGTAAACTATATATATATATATATATATATATATATATATATATATATATATATATATATATATATATATATATATATATACCGCAAAATCTCGTGTATAATACGCATTTTTTTTTCACATTTTAGTCCGCAAAAATAAGGTTGCGTATTATACTCGCGTACAAAAAAATTCGTTGTTTTAAACATTGGATAAACGAACGTACAACATCTGTAAGACATTGTGACAACACGGGTGCGTGCGCATCTGCACTCTGTGATTCATCCACCCGTTTACTAAGCAGGTATTCCTTTGAAACAAACGTAACTCACAGTTCGTATCGTCAAGTGAGTATGATGATGGCGATGTATATTACGACGTCAACAATAACTATGACATAAACGCACAACAATTGATGAGTTGTATTCTAGTGAATGTGATTAAGACTGATAATTTGACAGTAATGTTTGTTTTAAATTAACAATTTTAATTTTTTTTTCTACCGAATTTGACGTCTTCGTTTTCTTTTTATTACAAATTTTATTTATGTTAATAAATGTTTGTGAAATTTTTAAACAAATTATTGAAAAGTTATGGGTGCATATTATAGTCGAAATTTAATTTTTTCCGAAAATTTCTCGCAAAATCAAGCATGCGTGTATTATACACGGGTGATTATTATAGTCAAGATTTTACGATATATATATATATATGTATATATATATATATATATATATATATATATATATATATATATATATATATATATATATATATAATGTCGCACGTTGTTCTACGCCCGCTCATTGCAGTATTAATTGCAGTCTTCTTAACGATATCCGTATAGAGTAGAAGGAGAATAACACAGAGAATCAGTTCGTCTAAGAACATGGCGTTTATTCCTTTTCGTAAATACCAAGGCTCCAAGGTAATTTTCTCAGTGTTTGCCATTTTGGGATAGAGACGCGGCGAAGCATATGTCTGTCGCCATTGCAATCTTCCCGCGCTCTGACCATCTCACGGTCAAACTCTGCACGTGTACTCTCTCGGCACATGCGCAGAGCCCCCAAAAATGACTCCCGAAGGTCTTCATCGTGCCTAACTCCTGTAACTGATTCTAAAAATAATTCTCTCTACGGGATTTTCTTTCATTGCGAACCGAAAGTCACTCTCAAAGCTGGGGAAAAAAACCAACTATTTATTTCGCGCGTCTGGAAATCTGAATTACTTTGGTTTTTCTCGCGCCATGAAAATAATTTAATCTCGAAGCCCCCTTAAATTTACATTAATTATTCCCTTCCCAACTAAGTTCTCACACACACGCACACACACACACACACATATATATATATATATATATATATATATATATATCCTAAAATTCAGCTTTCTCTTCAACCCTTCTTTTCTGACGTCAAAATATGGAACAGATGTAGTATACACAACGGGCGCCAATTTGGCGAAAAGTTGGCGCCAAAATCCCGTTTGGAGACCTGTTAGGCTTAAACTGTGAAATGTAAACAAATGTGGCGACCAAGAAAGGACAAATAAATTGGAAAACAATCTTACTGCTGCCTTTATGAAAGTCGTAGACGGACACAGAATCTTTGCTTCACTCAGATAGCCTTGCTTCTCCCCGCTGCGCTCCGTTACACATCCGCCCAGAAACATTACAGAAAATCCCCATCCCGGTGGCTTCGCTACGTACCTCTGGCTGTAGTACAGTTAAAAAAAGCTTCCGCTGGCTGTAGCGGTCAATAAAACAAAGCTTACCACGCAAAAATTCAAAAAATATCATCCGTTCTTAAAATCCTCCCTACCAGAAAATAAAAACCGCCAAACAACCATCAGATTTGGCGAAAAGTTGCTCCTTGGCGTTCGTTGAGTATACTACATCTGTACCCAAAAGGGAGCAAATTATCGGAGTTTCAAGGTTACAAATGTATTCTTAAGGTACTCGTTTTGATCACAGCTTGCCGTGATATCTCTGCGATCATCGCCATCATGATCATCATCATCATCGCCATGCATAAATTTACATCTTGTATCAGATAGGGATACATATGTGAATGACACAGCGACGGTGAATGCACTTTCATGAAAGGAAATATTGAATTTTCATCGACTTTGCAAAACAAACTTCCGCATCGTAGGAGGAGATACGGGTGATTTTTGTTAGGGGTTTTACTTCTGATGCTTTTCAGGGCAGTATGAGATGTTTTTATTGATTTTCAATCGCTGCACGTGTTTCGAGGTATTGTGCGCCCAGCTAGAAATACTAGTTTGTGAATCAGCCCTTTTGAAATTCAACACTGGAAAGGTCATTCAGGGTGTTTTTAAAATACCGATTTTGATTTGTGCGTGGGGATTTATTCTTGCATTAATAAGCGATTTACCTGTCTACTTACTAGGAAATGTTTGGCACGAAGCTCATTATAAAATACGTTAAATAGTTTCTGTGAAATAATAAATGTTTTGGTGGATAAAGGTTTTCTGTCCTGTATCAATATATATATATATATATATATGGCGCAGAAATCTTCAACTCGCCACACATTTTTACGATGTGTTACTTTGTGTTACGAATTTAATAACGAATTATGAGAAATGAAAACTCTATTTGCGCAGTTCATGTAATTAGTGATAATCGTCTACAGCGTATCAGAAAATAAGTATATCTCTTTAAGCTCATAAGATAATTTTTCTTTAAAGCTTATATTGATTAAACATTAAATTTCATTAACTAGAACACGTAATTAAGAATAATTTATGAAGCAAAAGTTTACCAGATCAAACTGTTCATGAACATATATATCAATATGTATTTCTATGTCTATGTGTGTGTATGTGTGTGTATATATATATATATATATATATATATATATATATATATATATATAATAATATACATACATACATACAAATATATATATATATATATATATGTGTGTGTGTGTGTGTGTATGTATTATACTTTTAATGTCTAGTGATGGCGAAGTGTATCTAATACCAAGCAATACTTATAGGCCAAAACAGCACTTTTACGCTCTTATTTATATTTATATAGAGTGCCGTAAAGCGCCATTACTGTTCCCTGGTCAAGGATTTGCATTTGTGCCCCTTAATTAGGTTTCGGAGAACAATAAAACAAATACAGCATTTTGGGCACTCCTTCCAAGTGGATCCTGGGCGGATGCCCCTGATGCTCCCACCTAATTACGGTACCATATATATATACTCAAGAGCCAAAACATTATGACCACCCCTACATTTTGCAATGAATTTGCCTGGATGACGTGGAAGGCACGTGATCAGGTGGAAGTGGTATTTAACTGCTGCTGGAGAGTCTGAAGAATCATTCTTTCACTTACTTCTGTGTGTGATGGGAAAGGCTGCGGATCTAAGCGACTTTGATAGAGGGCAGATTGTAATGTCTCGAAGGCTCGGAACAAGTATTTCCGAAACTGCACGACTTGTGGGTTGTTCGCAACATACAGTCGTTAGTACTTATGCAAAGTGGATGAATGACGGTGAAACCAGCAGTAGACGACATGGTGTTGGAGGTCCACACGCTATCAAAGAAAAAGGTCGTCGGAGACTGTCTCTCATGGTGAAGCAAAACCGGAGCCAGACAGTGGCTCAACTGACAGCCCAATTCAATGCAGGGCCAAGTAGAATAGTATCGCAGCACACTGTTCAGCGGACACTGTTGGATATGGGGCTACGCAGCAAACGTCCCACTCCTGTGCCTTTGCTGACCAAGCGTCATCGCCAACTGCGCCTGCGCTGGGCCCGGGAACATCGCGACTGGTCCATGGATCAGTGGGAGAGAGTTGCCTGGTCAGATGAATCACGGTTTGTCATTCATCACGCCGATGGCCGTGTCAGGATACTCCGTCTTCCAGGCGAACTGTTGCTCCCTCAATGTACAGTAGGTCATACACAGGCCGGTGGTGGCGGTATTATGCTTTGGGGGACGTTCTCTTGGGCGTCTCTGGGACCCGTGGTTGTGGTAGAGCAGACCATGAATGCTACAGGGTATCTGAACATCATTGCGGACCAGTTGCACCCTTACATGGCCTCTGTTTTTCCAGCTGGAAATGGAATGTTCCAACAGGACAACGCCCCGTGTCACAGGGCTAAAATTGTGTTGGAGTAGTTCCAGGAACATGATGCTGAATTCTAGTTAATGTCCTGGCCACCTAACTCACCGGATCTCAATCCGATAGAACACATTTGAGATATCATGAGACGGCAGCTCAGAGTTCAAAGACCACCAATTCGCAATATCTCGGATTGGCGTGACCGATGCTTAAACATCTGGTACAATCTGTCTCCGGCTATCTACCAAGGACTTGTGGCATCCATGCCAAGGCGTGTTGAAGCTGTGCTGCGCGCCAAAGGTGGGCCAACTTGATATTGACAGGTGGTCATAATGTTTTGGCTCTTGAGTGTGTATATATATATATACCGGGTGGCCATAATTAAACTGACAGTGCTCACAGTGTTCTGTAGCGCGATCTATTTGCGAGAATGACGCCACATTTTGTAGGAAGATTAAACAAGACGGGGGACGAAGGATTCCGTGAAAAAATAAATTAGTTCCAAAAGTCACCGCTAGGGGAATATTTGGCACTGTGTAATAGAAAATAGAGTGTTAACAAATACAAATTAATACGGAATAAAATTATCTTTTATTATGCACATTTTCTTATTTAGTTCAAGTGCAATATGGCAACACTTTTAAAAAAGCGTAAAATCTACATAAACACCGATAAAGTCTCGTGATCTGCAATATCACGTACGCTGAGCACAAGAAGTTCTTTATTCAAATTTCACGTTACATCCATTGGCACAGTGCCAGCTGCTTGGGTTTTAAAAGGCAATGTGTTACGTTTCGAATCAATCGGATTGAAAGTTTATGTGCAATGTCTCCTTCTTTAGTCGAGCGTGCGTTACTGGTCAAATTCTTTTACCTCAACCAGTGCAACGCGTCAGCCGCTCTTCGTGCTTTTAGAACGCACAAAAAATGCGTAAAGGTAAAGGTCCTGTGTCAGTTAATAGGCTAAAAGCAATGGTTGCGACGTTTGAGAAAACAGGTTCTCTGAAGGTTCAGTCAGGCAGAGGACGAAAACCTGTACCACAGGATACAATCGAAGCAGTTGCCACGGCGATTGTCGTCAGAGGACCAGACAATATTGCTGCCACCTCTAGCGCTCGTGGATTAGCTTGGAATATGGATATGCCTTACAGTACGGTATGGAAAATCTTACGAAAGATTATCAACTTCTATCCGTACAAGATCAGCCGTGTACAGGAGTTACTGTACCCCGACCATGATAAGCGATTGACTTTTGCTCTCACCCTTCTTGCCAGAATGGAGGTGGATGATGCTTGGCCGTGGAAAATCTTATGGGGAGACGAGGCCCACTTTTACCTGCATGGAACTGTGAATACCCAGAACTGCCGAATTTGGGATGACAAATCACCACATGCAGTCACAGAAATTCCCTTACATTCACCAAAGGTAACTGTTTGGTGTGGGTTCACAGCGGAATTTATCGTAGGTCCATTCTTCTATGATAACATTACCCCGACAGGACCGGAAACCTGCTCTGTTACCGGAGAGAAATATCGCCACATGTTGAACATCTTTGTCATTCCGGCACTTCAGCAAAGACAATGCCTGGGGGAAATCATTTTCATGCAAGATGGAGCCCCTCCATACGTTGCTGTACGTGTGCAACAGCTGCTACGACAGAAATTCACAACAGAAAGAGTCATTAGCCGCTACTTCTCCAACTGCATGGCCACCTCGGTCGCCGGATCTTACCCTATGCGACTTCTGGCTATGGGGTTACCTTAAGTCCAAGGTATATCAAGGAGTGATCCAGGACCTGGCTACGTTGAAGGATAACATATCACGGACTGTACGGGAGATTCCTGCAGACATGTTACTTTCTGCTGTTGTGCATACTGTGCACAGAATGCAATATGTGGTCCACAACAACGGCAGCCACATTGAACCTCATTTGAATGCAAAATAAAATGTAATTTCCGTATTGATTTGCATTTGTTAACACTCTATTTTCTATTACACAGCGCCAAATGTTCCCCTAGCGGTGACTTTTGGAACTAATTTATTTTTTCACGGAATCCTTCGTCCCCCGTCTTGTTTAATCTTCCTACAAAATGTGGCTTCATTCTCGCAAATAGATCGCGCTACAGAACACTGTGAGCACTGTCAGTTTAATTATGGCCACCCGATATATATATATATATATATATATATATATATATATATATATATATATATATATATATATTATTGTCGTAAAGCGCCATTACTGTTTCCTGAGCAAGGATTTGCATTTATGCCCCTAAATTAATAGGTTTCGGAGAACAATAAAACAAATACAGCGTTTTATTCACCCCTTCCAAGTGGGACCTGGGTCGAGGCCCCTGTTGCTCCTGCCTAGTTACGGTAGCATATAATTATGTGTGCATATATATATATATATATATATATATATAATCAGGCTGTAGAGCAGCACCTTGCAAGTACCATCGTGAAAAGTTTTCACGGAGGGGAAAATCAATCTTCCTGTATCAATGCCTGCACCCTTTGTAAACTATATGAGTGCATAACTTCACCATGCAAAATATCCCATACAAGTGACTGTCTCACACTGAGTCTACGGGATACAGCACTCGTGCTTGCGGAAGGATTCTGCTCGGCCTCACATAAAACATCTCCCACTCGCGCCGTTCTCGCCGAGCGAGGCCTGCCCACATCACGTCTGCTGGCAGACGTGATTCCCGCTTTCGCGAGCTGTCTATGCACTCGCTCGAAAGTTTGAAGATTCAGTATTTTTCTCTGCTGGGAAATGGTTCCCTGTACATCCTTTGCGCAGCTCCAGACGTCAGATATATATCTGCTAGTTCAGCGTTCGTGAAGCACTGCACGCTGTATGAAATACGTTCGTGAAGCACTGCATGCACAGCGGGGAATGTCAGCTTCCCGCATTGCCGGCTTGTTTCGACTGCCCAACACAACGCCCTCCGACCCCTTCACGTGGCGTTTCCGGGCACGCATTGTACTGCGAATCCTTTTATATTCGTCCCCTCTAACGCCCTTTAAATTTTCGCCAGACTTTTTCCAATCACCCTGTGTGTATATATATATATATATATATAATGATTACAAGATAAAAAATCTTTTTATATACCATGTTTTTAAATTTTCTGTTGAATCATATAAACTTGACAAATATTTATTAATAAATACTTTATTTTTAAAAAAATATATAAAAAAATAACCATGGATTTCGGCTAGCTTCTACTGCACTATTTAATAGCAATAAACGGTGCTTTCTCATTATGCAGGCTTCCCCTCAACTTATAGTACAAAAGAATCGCTAGTTAAAGAAATAATAATTACAAGATAAAAAAGAACTTTTTATATACCATGTTTTTAAATTATGTGTTGCAACATATAAACTTGAAAATTCTATGTTTTAATAAATACTTTTTTAAAAATTTTTTTGATGAATTATCCCATCAGCTTGAAAGAAAATGATGTTAATTGGAAGTTAACTTGCGTTATAGGGCCTGTTCACATAGGAGTACGTTGCGTAGCGTTAAGGAAAAGATGACGTTGAGACGAAAATAAACCAATCATAGGCCTCCAAACGATTAGCAATGAAATTTTTAACGCCTATTATTGGTTTATTTTCGTCTCAACGTCATCTTTTCCTTAACGCTATGCAACGGACTCCTATGTGAACAGGCCCTAACTCTTCGTTCGATAGATGGCTGCACCAGTCTACAAAAAAAAATTAACTGAAAATGAATTCAAAACTGCTTAAAGATGGCTAAAAGTATTAAAATAATACCTTGTCATCGTGTTCTGAGTTATTCTAAAAGTTTTAATTGTCTAGCTAGTCGGGAAGTTAGTTAAAATCGATTGCAAGATTTCTACTGGACAAACACACACACACACAAACAAACAAACAAACAAGAAAGTGAGTTAATAAAAATATGGTAAAAATAATATGAACTTTTCTAAAATACAAAGACGTAAACCTCAGGAGAGAAATGAGACAACTAGTATCTCCGGACGCGTCCGTTCTTTCGCCCTAAAAGGTTAAAAACTGACACCCAACCGCGCAGTAACAGGATTAAAATTTCCCGAGAGAGCATTCGGCAAAATTTACAAACTTTTAAAGATTTTTGTTCTTATCAAAAGAGATAGTCAAAAGAGAGATATCAAAAGAGATAGTTTTCTTTGGAATCGAAGAGTAAAAAACCTCGGCATGAGCCCTGATCAAATTTATTTTAGAGATTAAGTGGATCCAACAAACCAAATCCGATTTCTTTACTCCGTGAGGCAATCACATTAGATTTATAAAGGAACCGAAGGATCATTAATGTTTCCTATGTAGGGTGTCTTCAAGTCTAATCGGTGAGGAGAATTAATTTTTTCTGTATACGATATTGACCACATAAACTTTAAATAAAATGACGGATTTGTTATGACATATATGCCTTAATTGCTGCAATTTAAAATACACGCATACATATATATATATATATATATATATATATATATATATATATATATATATATATATATATATATATATATATAAATAAATAAATAAATACTAGCTGAATGGCAACCCGATGTGTTGCATTTTCGATTTAAAATGAGATGGTTTTATTTCTTAATGATTAAAAACTGTTTAATAACTTTTAAAAATATATTAGAATTTTTAAAAAACGAAATAATTATTTAAAATTATCTTTTTCAAATTTCTGTTTTTGACTTTTGAAATAATCCTTTCAAATTTCCCTTTTCAAATTTTACTTTTTAAGCAAAAAAGTTCATTCAATTAGAAAAAATTCTAAAGGTTTTAACTTCTCATTTCCTAAAACTAAAATTATTTCTGGTACTTTAAAATTATTTCTGGATTTCAATTATTAAATGACTCGTTCTCAACTAATTATTTTTCCTTTTGACAGCATGGTCAAATGTAAATATTAAGTCTCATGGGGGGGGAAGTGTTTAAAAAAGTAGAAAGACAGTTCTGATGAATTTAAAATTGGTGGAGGAAGAATCCTCATCAATTGCTCATTACTTAGAAGCAAATTTCACGAACTTGCTGGAATTATTAGTAAGTTAAATAATAAGTCGAAAAATTACGAACTGGGCATTCAGTTACATTAAGATACTATGGCGATCAGCATGGGAAATTTCAAGAGTGAGTTTTGTCAGTACGCTTTTTTAGAATAACATTTTTTTATTAAATATATTTGGTATATTTTTGAAGCTGAACATATAGCAAATGCCGATAAATTGTAAAATTGACATTAATAGGTGCAAAAAACCGAAATATTTGGCCATCAAAATTGTCGATTTCGTGAACTTCGGAAAACAGCTTTGAGGAAAAAGCTTCGTTTGTAATGAAAAACATATTTATCTTTATAAAAATGTGTATATCCTTAAAGATGAAGAGATGTAGAACACATGGAAATAAAAAATTTGTCGACTGGTGGGCGGAAAAGTATAATTTTGCATGCATGAAAATAGTGTAAATTTGCGAAACGGGAAGGAGCTGGCCCACCTGGAATGACATCTGTTTCTATTATCCGCTTCTTTTGAGTTCGGCGGTTTTAATTGAATAATTTAAAAAGTTTAAAGTTTTGAAAGTTGAGGATGGTATCAGTGCACGCGTCTCGTCCGTCCGCGTCCATCGGTACCATTCGCGATTCCTGCTTGGTTCGCGAGATTAGCCGGTCCCCGTGTCTGCTCAGTAACAAACATACGTTTGTTTACCTTCAGCCGTTAATAGTAACATCTATACATATATATAAATGAATGTTTGTTCGTATTTTATGCACCACCGTACCGTTCATCTGATTGCGATGAAATTTGGTCAACTTATTGCTTGAACTTGCGCGAAGGTTATAGTCTATTTTCATCCGGCTACGACGTTCCATTTCCGAATTATGTTAGAACAAGTTTGCGCGGTATCAACGGATATTTTTGTTCAAAGCCATTGAAACATTTCAATGTTGCCAATTAAATTATAACATTTTCGTAAAAGTAAATAGACATGAATTAAAAACGTGATTTGTTCATATATTGGCGCACGCAAGAATGAATTTGATATATTTTCATATACGTGGCAACGCCGGAATATTTCTTTTTAAAGTGAAAATATAAGGATGGAAAGTCATTCATTTTCAATGAATGTGTTATCTATCCATTTCATGAATTGAAATTATCCCAAGCTACCTGTTGAAACTCAAATATACTGAAGGGCACGTTCACTTAGCTAGAAACACGTGCGTTTAGCCTTTACGCGATGATTTATATAACTGAACGGACATTGAAACACAGCAGATGATTTAGTTTGGAGAAAGAATTACAGTGATGAAATACGTGTATATTATAATTAAGAAAGTCTGAAAGTGGCTTTAAAACGTAGCAGACCAGTTAGTTTTGAGAAAGAATTCCGAGAATGAAATACGTGTATATACTTTTTCTATAATAATTATCAGATTGCTGTGTTTTGAATGTGATCTCAAACCATTCAAACATTATTGATTATTTTTCTGTAATAATAAATCCATTCAAACGTTATTGAATAGCTGTAAATTGATGATTTTACATGCCCAAAAATAGGAGAGCAACTTTTAATCCTGCAGAAGTAAGGGCAAAATCTCAAAGATTGTTGAGAAATGAGCAATGAGATGAAAAAAACGGAAGAGCGCGAAGCCAACAGAATTCGAAATGCAGATAGACGAACAAAAGAATCTGAAGAAAAACATTACCAAGCGCACGAAGCCAACAGAATTCAAAATGCAGTTAGACGAACACAAGAATCTGAAGAAAAAACATTCCCAAGAGCTCGAAGGCAGCAGAATTCGAATTGTAGTGATCCGAAGCAGTGAGACTGATGAAGAAACTTGGAAGAAACTGGGTGGAAGGGGGGGGGATTGGTACAAGAAGCGCCTAAGTCAGTTTTTTCCAAGATGATCTTCTTTGCTTCTGTCTATTTAAAAAATATTTTCAATGTAAGATGTGCCCAAGTCTGACCAATGCTTTAAAAATGTTTTCTTAACCATTGTACAGACTTGGGTACTTCTTACATTGAAAATACTATTTTTTATAGAGACATAAGCAAAAAAAGTCCTTGAAAAAAGGCCTGACTTAGGAACTTCTTGTACCAAACAGCAGATATATATATATATATATATATATATATATATATATATATATATATATATATATACTGTCACAAAAAAATATATGCACCCAGAAGTAAACGAGCTACTATCACGAAACTTAACATGTATGTAGTGTATGAGGAGATAAGCAAATGATTACAAATTCAGAAAAACCAACCATTTTATTAAGAAGATATGGCATGAAAAAGGTTTCAAATCAGTAAGTAGTAAATCAGTAACCACCTCTGGCAGCTATACATGTCGAAACACGGCGTGGCACCGAATCAGTGAGGTCATCTATGACCTCCTGCGGAAGATCACATTGGATCGTGCGCCTCCTGCGGAAGACTACATTCCTGCAATAATCTTTGCGTCTGGGCAGTTAATTCACCAGTATTCCGGAATGGCTGCAGTTGCCTTCCAAGCACATCCCAGACGTGCTCTAATGGCGAGAGGTCTGGTGACCTGGCTGGCCATGAGAGTACGTCAGACCCTTGAAGACATTGTTGGGAGAGTCGCGCAGTATGTGGAAGACCATTGCCTTGCTGATAAATGGCACCTTGGAGACTTGATAGCATAGGCAGTACAACTGACGTAAAAATCTCGTCCACGTAACTACGTGCCACCAAAGTGCGTTGAAGGACGACTAGAGATGATCGTTTTCCCCAACAAATCGCTCTCCACATTGTCACACCTTGTGTAATCGCCGTATGCCTCTCGACAAGAAATGCCGGATCTGACCGGTGGCCTGGCCGCCTGCACACGTATATGCGCTGGTCATCAGCATTGAGACTGAATCGGGATTCATCGCTGAAGATCAAACGCCTCCAGTCGGTCACACTCCAGCTTGCCCGAAGTCGGCAAAAATCCAATCGACGCTGCCTATAATGTGGGGTACGTGGTAAGCGTCTTAATGGACGTGGGCTCCTTATTCCTGCTTCGGCTAGTCGTCTCCGAACGGTTTCCCTTGATATCACCTGATGTCTGTAAGGTGGTAAATGGCATCGAACCGATTCTAACGACGTTGTTGGTGCGGAGGTGGCCGATCTTATGATTGCGCGATCCTCGCGCGCATTTTTGTTCCAGGGACGCCCCGACCCTCCGCGACGGTAGACTATCCCTTCCGTGATCCATTGTTGCCAACACCGAGCCAACTATCATATCGCTCCGACCAAGGTGGTGGTCGATACGCCTGTTCGACCAACCTGCTTCTCTGAGGCCTACTATACGCCCCCTCCCAAAGTCCTACAATTGTTCGTACTGTCGCTGGTTACGTCGCAGAGGCATCTCTAGTCACAATACCGTCCATTCAATTCGACAGATTTGTCTGAATAACACTATGGCACAAGCAATCATGCTTTTGAACTCTCCCAGCTACGCATATCACATGCACATAGCGCGCTTACCCTTGTCTCATTGGCGAAAGTTTAATAATTTTCTTGTCTCTCTTACCAGACTACATTCCTGCCAAGTTTCGTGATACTAGCTCGATTTCTTCTGTGTGCATATATTTTTTTGTGACAGTGTATATATATATATATATATATATATATACACACTAGCGGACCCGACAGATGGTGTGCTGTTCAAACGTTGTAAATCCAAAAATCATAAAATTATTTTAATAAACTATAAATTGTTTGGACCGTTTTGATGAAAAAATATGTAAAGAAAAAATTATTTTTAAAAAACCTTACACCACCGCGCGTACAGTTATCACAACTCAACCTATCTTAAAATTAAAAAGAATGTGGACGAAATTTCATTAATATGGCTATTAGTATGACTAATCAATGAGCTTTTCAATACTTCATAAGTTGCATAGAATCAAATGAGAATTGACAGTTTAAATTTGTAGGTTAAGTTAATTGTTATTCAATGCACGTATATACAGCATTTAAAATTCACGAAAATAAAAAAAATTCTGAAACGCGATTGCAGCGCTGTCTACTGGATCCAATTATTGAATGCACGTGTATACATCATTAAAATTCATGAAAATAAAAAAAAATTCTGAAATGCGATTGCAGCGCTGCCTACCGGATCCAATTGTGTACCTAAACTAACCAAAGATCAACAACAACACATAAATAAATAAATTAATTAAAAAAACATTTTCTATCGGGTCAAATTGTGAATCTAAACCATTCTCGAATCAACTTAATCGCACACACAAAATTTCATTAAAATCAGTCCAGCTGTTTAGGAGGAGTTCAGTGACATACACACGAACAGAAGATATATATATATATATATATATATATATCTATATATATATATATGAACATTTTTAAAATACAAAGACATCAACATCAGGAGGGAGATATAAAAAATACCACAATCTCCGCGTCCATACTTCTGCTCTAAAAGATTAAAAACCGACACATACACCGCACAGTAACAGGATAAAAACCTCCGAAGAGCGTTCCATTTCAGCGAAATTTACAAACTTTTAAAGATTTTTTTTAACCTCGTATCGGAATTGATACAGTTTTGTTTGAGAGTAAAAATTTTGGCAAATTTTGGCAATTTTTGAGGAAATTTTGCTTAGAGCTTAAGTGGATCGAACAAACCAAATCCGATTTCTTTACTCCGCGAGGCAATCGCGTTTGATTTAGAGGAGTATCGGCGTTACATTAATGGCTCCCTGCCGGAAGCCTTCGAGTCTGAGCGATGAAGAGATTATTTGTGACTTAGTGCGATGTTGACCACTGAATCTTGTATTAAATTTCCTCATTCGCTATTATATGGATATCTTTATTGTTGCAATTAAAAACTTTGTATAATATACGCTATATGTGTATGCTATATATATTTCTACGCTATATGTGTATGCCATATTTGTAAATATTGCATTTTGTTTTGTTAAAACGGCTTCTATGGAAGAACTCCTATGTATTTAACATGCGAGTCTATGGGAATCTCGCAAAGTATGAGAGTTATCGCCAAATTGGCGATGGATTTGGTGACTTATCTTGTTCGCCAAATTTGGCGATATTGCGCCAAATGGCGCCAACTTGCCGACTAAACTTTCTGCAAGCTTCTAGAAATATCTAGTTGACTGACCGATAGGGGGCGCTTTGGAAATCTAAAATTATACCTGATAATGGCATTGGAACTCAGTTTCTGATTGCGATTATTGTCTCACTGCTAATCGCAAACACCCCAGGGCGTGTCTCCTCGGGAGCTAACATTAACTTCCCATTCACGATATTCTTTCTATCTCGCTCACCTGCTTGTGTCCTGCCGTGGCGCAGTAGCATCGAGCTGACCTGCGAAACCCTACGTTGTGGGTTCGGTCCTAGGTGGTATCGTCTATTCCAAATTTCCCTACCTTCATTTTACCCCGCGGAAATCTGCAATCATATCATTACGAATTGTATGACCCTGAAGAGGGCATTTTTTTTCTTTTGCTGAGTGCCACCTTATCTTAAACTTGTTTATTTTTTCATCTTACCTTCTCTAAATTTTTAATTTAACTTTTTAAACTTAAATTCTTGTTCTTAATAATTGCTTAATTTTTTATCTTAAATTTCGTCTTCCCCTTCAACTATTGAAGGTGTTAAACTTAAAATTTTTGTACAATGATTGCAATAGTAACTTTTAACTTTAACCTAGCCTTAATATTTTAACTACTGAGCACATTATCTTTTATTACATAACATCTTGCGTACAGGAGTTAAAACCAGCTGGTCAAGGCACTTCGATCATCATGTACAATTC
>OU015499.1:76465741-76728241 GCA_907164885.2 Dolomedes plantarius
ATTGAGGGTTATAAAATTTACACCACGAGAAAGATCATAAAAATTCCTTCAAAATGAAATCTTTTTCGAATCTTTACCTCCATTTCCTGATTTTTGGTGAATTTTTAAAGATTAATTTTTATAATTTTAATTTATTAAATGCTGAACATTCCTGCTGATTTCCTTCTCTGGTACTTTAAATAGATTTATCGTCACGTGCATAACAACTAAATAGACAAAAAAAAAGTTTTCTTTCTAATGCAGCAGACGATTGGATATTATCCAAAATTTATCCCTTACGATTTTTTTCTAAATATATATATTTTTTTTGATCGTCGCATTTATTATAAATATATATATTTATTTTTTTGCATTAATTGCATACATTGACCATTGTATTTAATTTGAATGTACTCCGTAGCGAAGCGCGGGTTTTCAGCTAGTAGTATATATAAGGGATTAATAAGTTTTTCTGGTTGCATTGTATTGGTGTTTTAATGATGAAGTTAATATGTTGCATTGCTTTTTGTTACAATACATAGTGGTACAACCGTTTGTTACAACAGTTCCCAATATGTTGTGGTTCCCTTACAAACTCCTGACTTTGATTCGTTGGGGGTCGAACTCAAAGTGAGGGACGAGTCATTAAAAATAATTACTATATCTGATTCTTATATATATATATATATATATATATATATATATATATATGTATGTATGTATATATATATATATACTAGCATTATTGCCCGGCGTTGCCCGGGTAGTTATATAGATATAAAATATTTCATGCATTCCATCAAAAAAATACTGGGCTGCACTCCCGCTCTTCATGTCCATCTGGCCAGACAGATTGCGCTTAGCACGTTTCTACTGAAATGATATAAAAACAATAAGAAAGAAAGAAACTTTGAGTCTGCGGACCTTCGTCTGATTTTAAGGTCATTCCGAACCCTCTTTCTCCTGCGCATTGGAATTTGAAACCCACCCTCCGTCATCCTCAAACCACGCAGCTGGTCGAGGGGAATCCACAGGGGGTAGACGCACCTCTATCGCGCACAAAAAACGTTAAAAAATTAATTTAAAAAAACTAATTGAGCCCCAAATTTCGTTTTTTCTTATTTAAGTTTCTCGGGTCCAAAACATTAACTGTGCCAAATTTGGTTCCGGGGGGTGAAACAGTCTATGATTCTATAGCGGACAAACAAACAGACAAGCTCTTTTATATATATAGATATAATACAATATATAATATAATATAATGCTAAAATCTACAACGTTTTTATGCTGATTTTTTTTGGTTTCAGGGCAGTGGCTCCATCTCTGTTTACTAAACCACAATAACGTTTGTTTATAATAAAAAATGTGTATTTTTCCCTGGTAACCATATAAAATGAAATAAATTTTCAAAAAAAACTTTTCGACAAATTTCAAATTTTGTTTACCCTTACGAATTTCAGCTGTCATTTAATATTAAAATTAATCCTTTATTTGATAACGTTCCTTTATTTGATAACGTTCTACGTTTCAAATTCCCAATTCTTGGTAAAATGGCTCTTTCACAATGATTCATGATTATTTTTTTTTGTGTGTCAATTTAGGAAATTTTACGCCCACATCATTGTTAGGGGGCACACATCCCGAGTTGTGCCTATTGTCAAGAATTTTCTATATCGGGCCTTGTGAGAAGGATGCATAGAGATCATGCACGGTGTGGGTACAGTCATTTTATTAATATGACTTTATACCTTAGTGGACTGTATAAAAATCCATTAATATAATTACAAGATAAAAAGAACTTTTTATACACCACGTTTTTAAATTTTCTGTTGAATCATATAAGTTTGGCATTTCTATGTACTAATAAATATTTAAAAAATTTTTTTTAATGAATTATCCCATCAACTTGAAAGAAAATGCTCAAATGCGTAATAATGAGGTATCAATCGCGCAATCAATCGTTTATCTCGGGAACTGGAAGTTAACTTGCGTTTAACTTTTCGTTCCCGTCCCGGTCGATAGATGGCTGCACCGTTCTACAAAACAAAAATAACTGAAAATGAATTCAAATCTGCTTAAAGATAGCTAAAAGTGTTAAAAGAATGCATTGCCATCGTGTTCTGAGCTATTCCAAGAGTTTCAAATGTCTAGCTAGTCGGGAAGTTAGTTAAAAATCGATTGCAAGATTTGTACGGGACAAACACACACACACAAACGAACAAACAAACAAGCAAGAAATCGAGTTAATAAAAACATGGTAAAAACATGGTAAAAAATATTTAAAGTTCTTGTTTAAGTTCAACTAATCAATCTTCTTACTTCTTTTAATAAAGGTAATACTGGAATGGCTTACCTTTAACATCATCTCAATAATACTTGAATAATAAGTCAACACTAAAAAATTTAGTTTCATACCTTAAAACGCATTTAATAATTGACTTCATTTTAACACATAACTGTTGAATTCATGGCACACTGAATAAGCCTTCGGAATTAGATTTAACAAAATGAATAATTGACTGCAAAATGTCAACAGTTTGAGCAATAATCTGCCCAGAATCTTTAACAAAAAAAAGAAAAAAGGAATCGCATCCAACATAGCGATTCTTCAATTCTTACATGACATTGCTTAGAATAGAATTTACACGACAACAGATTAAATATTTCTTAGCCATTTTCTTGCCATTACTCAGAATCGAATGTGCAACAACAATTGAATAAAAACATTTTAGCTTGAAGTAAAAAAAAGTTACATAGTGATGCTATTGACCAGAAACACAATTATAATATAAATTACAAACAATAGGAAGAATAAAATTAAACAATTATTATAATGCATAATTGAATAACTACAAGATGAAAAAAAACTTTTTATATACCATGTTTTTAAATTTTCTGTTGAATCTTATAAACTTGACAATTCTATGTATTAATAAATACTTTTTTAAAATTTTTTTGATGAATTATCCAATCAACTTGAAAGAAAATGAATTGGAAGTTAACTTGCGTTTAACTTTTCGTTCCCGTTACGACCGATAGATGGCTGCACCAGTCTACAAAACAAATTTATCTGAAAATGAATTTAATACTGCTTAAAGATGGCTAAAAGTATTAAAATAATGCATTGTCATCGTGTTCTGAGCTGTTCTAAAAGTTTCAAATGCCTAGCTAGTCGGGAAGTTAGTTAAAAATGGATTGCAAGATTTGTACCGGATAAACACACACACACAAACAAACAAACAAACAAGAAAGCAAGTTAATAAAAACATGGTAAAAATTAAAATAAAATTAGTAAGTCTTTTATGAAGACTTGAAAGCACAATATTTAATGGAATATACAGCTATTCCTCCTGGAGAGCAGTCTCTAATTCCGAAAGTGTGGCTGAAGGTGGAAACCGAAATTTGAACTCCAAATATCACCAATATTTTATAATGTTGAAATCAGGAGACTGGAGGAAGGGGGGGGGAGGTCAGGCGAAATGTTCTTCTTCCTCGTCATGCTCTTTGTGTTCAAGCCATGCTTGAACACATCTAGCAGTGCGGATAGGAGCGTTGTCTTCATGATGAAGAGGACTCTGTCCGGGGAATAAAATAAGGACGCAAGGATGGACATGTTTTCCCCCAGAATGCTGAGATAGTGAGAGTAGCATTGATAGCCCCATGAAGAGTAATAAGTGGTCCAAGGCCGCGGCAAGATATCGCAACCCCTTACCATAAGGGAGCCACCTCCATACTTCACAGTCGGCAAGAGACAGTCTGGAGAAAACGCTTCTCTGAGAGTTCTCCACACGTAAACACGCCGGTGGTCTGAAATAGGGCGATACTGATTCATTAGACCAGATCACTAGTTGCCACTGTTGAGGGGTCCATAATCTGTGAGCTCTACACCGTTAACGTCGTTGGCAGACATGACGGGATGTCACCAAATGTTTACGAATTGCCACTTTGCCATAAATGTCGGCAGCATGGAGTTCCCTTTTGACAAATTTTGCTGAAACGGGATCCTGCAGATAAGACTGTTGATGTAGGATGTTATCTCTCAGATAAAGATTGCTTGGGCTTTCAGCCTACTATATATATATATATATATATATATATATATATATATCAAGACACAAATGAACTCGTTTTTAATTTAATAAGTTTATTTGCTCTATTAACTTAGACAAACATTCTAGCTTAGCGAACAGAACATGTCACGACCACACACCAAGTAGTACCGAGCAAATCTGAAAAGAAAAAACGCCCACGACCCTAGTATCGTTGACAAACCAGGACAGCAAAACGTGTGCAGCAGGTCACTCGGCGAGAAACCGGTTCCCTTACAAACTCCTGACTTTGATTCGTTGGGGGTCGAACTCAAAGTGAGGGACGAGTAATTAAAAATAATTACTAGATCTGATTCTTATTATAATGGAATTGTTTGTGGGTGGGGTAAAGAATCGGTCATGGGACCAAATATAATAGACCTTTCAACTATTATTAATTAAATGTCATGTAATTAAACATCCTAAAGTCTTCACATTGCGTTGTGTTTCACAAATTATTACAGCCTATCTGATTGTAGATAATAAATGACACTTTATTAATTAACAACATCTAAAATGATATACATACACACAGAAAATATTACATTTAATCCTTCCACTTATCATCACAGATATTCACACTTATTATTTTCAATATTGACTACACTCATGAATTACGTTAAGTTACCTATCCACATTACTCCTAATTCTTAAATATCTATCAAAACTATATTATGAACTTATTCGGAATGAATGAGAAAATGCGAGGGCACCTATTTATCACAAGGTGTCAAATAAAAGAGCACAGACATACCTCCACTGATGCATGATATTGCTGTCTTTCACAGGCGCTGGGTTCTCGGAGAATTGGGGTCTCCTTAAATGAACTAGGACGGGGTTCATCAAATGCGCTCGCTCCGTTCGAAAATCTTTCAGTCACACCTGGTTCTTTGTCGGGGCTCGGTCAATAACTGGTCAGGTAGGCTTGGCGCTCCGCTGGGTCTCATTCATCGGTTCCATACTCGGCTGGGCACTTTCGGCATCACTTATTTTCTGTTATGGGCTCTCGGCAAAAACATCACGTCAGATCTCGGCTATTAGCAGGAACTCCTTCAGTTTAGGCTCTCCGCATCACATTCCTCTTATCTGGTTCTTAACAATCCTTCGTATCTGGTCTTTTGCCAAAACTCCCTCTCAGCTGCTCTTTAGCAAAACTCCGTCTGATATATGCTCTCGGCATAAAACTCCTTCGTTAATATGTCTTCCACCTTCTCATTGCTCCTCCTTCCTTTTTTCCACGCCTACCTTTGCCATTGGCTTTCCATAATTTTGGGGGGACCTATATCTCTCCGCCCATTCGTACATTCTCCTCCCCTTACATAACATCATATTCCCATGGCTCTTTTCATCACGTGTTCCCAGCACTTCATCTGTTTCCGTTTACCTTGTTTTCGGCTAACTCATATCTTCTCCACGCCTTTCATGTTCAACTGTTCTCATTTTTAACGATTTATTTTCTACCTGCCTTCCCATATGCGCTTTCCTGTCTGTGTATCATATCTTTTCACTTCTTAATTACCTCTCCATCTGGACTTCCTTTGTCGGCGTTTTTCTCTTCATCTCCTGGGTCCCCTTTTTTACGTCTTCTTTCTTTTGAACCTCTCAAGTCCACCGCCTATTCATCTCTTGTCTCCATCAATCCTTATTTGTAACTTCACCGTACGCTTGTCCCCTTAACTCTGTTTGTCCGCACATGTCTCTTTCTACCTCATTATTTGCAATGTTACGCGTATTTCCCCGTAACACTGATATATATATATATATATATATATATATATATATATAATATAACGCTAAAATCTACAACGTTTTTATGCAGAATTTTTTTTGGTTTCTGGCCAGTGGCTCCATCTCTGTTTACTAAACCACAATAACGATTGTTTATAATAAAAAATGTGTATTTTTCCCTAGTAACCATATAAAATGAAATAAATTTTTAAAAAAACTTTTCGACAAATTTCAAATTTGGTTTACCCTTACGAATTTCAGCTGTCATTTAATATTAAAATTAATCCTTTATTAACACACATACAGTTTGCATTTCAAATACATTACTTTAACTAATATTTTATCTTAATGCCCTTCCATTAAGGGGGTGCAGGACCTTGAAGCTCGACGAAATGACTATAAATGTGGTCTAACCCTAAACACTGAAATAATATTAGAAAAAGAAATTTTCTTTCTTTATACATAAAAAAGTACATATCCTTAAATATGTCATGTGTAAAAATGGAAATTATAAATCTATAAATAATTTTCAGATTAGCAGATTAGAATTTTATTTGATTAACTGCTAATTTTGAGTTTTTGTGCAGCATTACTTTTAAATATCAACAGGAAACTGATCTAACAACCCTCATATGTATATTTCATGGTACTTCACATTTTAAAACCAAAAAATGTGCAATTCTTGAATCCTTTTTTTGTGTGGGAAAATTATGCTAATAATTGTGATAATTTTTTAATCTATCCAATTTTATGCTCAATTTTTAATTTAAATAACTAGGGTCTTCACCCTTAGGCTCGCTACTCTGTTATGGTTAATAGTGAGATACATAGGGGTCATTCTCGGGCAATGTAACAGCTTCCATCCATTTACTGTTCTCACCCTTAATACGAAGGGCGTTTCATCACTGTTAAATTATCAGCTTTAAAATTCAATTAAAAATCGAAAATTTAAGATATAGACTTGAAATGAGGTTTATATGAATGAGAAAGCTTTCAGCTTCCAGATCATGTAAATATTTTCTTTATAAGATAAAAATTCGAGGAGCATCGATATTACATCCACATAGGGGACGATATTTCTTGAAAAACTGTGTTTCATTTTTTGATGAAAATATTTGTCTGTTTTAAAATATTTTTAAACAAATGAGGACTAGTTTGAAAGAGAAATGTCTGTAGTCTTAGATTGCAAAAGGATCAAAATTATATGATCATTTTTTGTCGAGTTAGCGTAATCTGAAGATGAAAAAGTCAATATTTTCCCACAAAACATAAAATTTAAAAAAACTTAAAGTCTGACGAAGATGAGACATGTCTTACTTTGTTCCCCACATTTTTCTGCATCCATTGGTATCGCTCTCGACCCTATACTCCCAGTGGTTCCGGAGAAGATAGCGTGACAAGCTTTTGACAGCGGCAGCGGGAGTTACTTTTTTTTAGAATACTATGGGCTTTGCCCCTAGGCTCGCTACGCTCCCTCTGGTGAATCAAGTGAATGAATGACTCAATAGTTGTTTACAGCGATTGAGTCATTCATTTGTTTACAGTTGAAGCCCCCCCCCCCTCCCGGCGAAATGGATGAAGCCCGCCTATGGGTGAAAAATTGGATCTTCTTTCAGGAAGCGAATGAGAAGATTTTTTTGAAGTATTTCTTTAAAATTCAATTAAAACTCGAAATTTTAAGATAGAGACTTGAAATGAAGTTTATATGAATGAGAAAGCTTTCATCTTCCAGTTGATATAAATATTTTCTTCGTAACATAATAAGTCTGAGAGCATCGAATTTATATATCTCGAAACGCATAAATTTTTCCAAAAAGTGGGTTTTCAATTTTAATAAAAATATCAGTCTGTTTAAATTATTTTTAAACAAATGAGGTCTTGTGGAGAAATGTCTGTAGTCTTAGATTGTAAAAAAAAAAATTCTACGATCCTTTTTTGGCGAGTTATCGTAATCTGAACATGAAAAAGTCAATATTTTCCCACAAAACATAAAATTTAAAAAAACTTAAAGTCCGACGAATATGAGACATGTCTTACTTTCTTTCCCACATTGTTCTGCATCGATTGGTATCGGTCTCGACCCCATACCCCCAGGGGTTTCGGAGGAGATAGCGTGACAATATTTTGGCAGCGGCGGCGGCGGCAGCGGCAGCGCCAGTTACTTTTTTTTTAGAATAGAGAGATATGTATTTCAATTTATTTAGTTTCACATTAGATAAATTTATTACAAGTATATTCAGACTATTAATTATTTTCTGTAAGCATATATCTAAATTTTATGCTGCGCAGAGCACTTTATGATTTTTAATCACCAGTCAATCATATAAAATTCTAAACCGCTAATTTGAAAATTATTTATAGATTTATAATTTCTATTTCTATATATGACATATTTAAAGATATGTGCTTTATATGTATAAATAACGAAAATTTCTTTTTCTAATATTTTTTTCTGTGTGTGTGGTTAGAATTAGACCATATTTATAGTCATTTCGTTGAGCGTCAAGATCCTGTGCCCTTTAAAAAAACTATATTCTAACTAAGCGAATTGCTGTTAAAAACATAATTTAGTGTGCTTAAAAACGGTGACTGCCTACGTTGAAAATGCCATTTTTTGACTGTTTTGGTCAACTTCATATTTTGCAAGAATCTTGTAATTCAATCTTTTCTCTTTTCAAAACCGCTTAGATTTTCATTCTACATCAATTAGAAGCAGAGTTATAGCTATTTTAATAAGCATCGTCTGATACAAAATTGAAGTGACAAACAACTTTAAAGGCGTTTTTCTCAGAATTATGTTTTTTAGCACAAATCTTTACCGTTATCATGATATTTCACATAATAATGCATATAATTTGATAAAATTTTCAGGGAATGTTTTAGATGCTATTGTTAATGAAATGACGTACAATAATTGATGTATAATAAATAGTTTTTGGTTTAGGGCTGTTTTTATAAGGAAAGGAATGACGAATCGGGGAAAATTTTCATATTGGAACATAAAATTGTCTGTATTATTTTTGCATTTTAAACTTTTTCTTAGATTGTAGGTCATTTTGAAGATAACTGTTATATGTATCATGTGTAAGAAGGAAATGAAAAAAGGAAAGGTGTAAGAAGGAAATAAAAAAGTAGCATTAGAATTTTGTTCAGAGTGATAGGCGTTTTAGCTAAATTTCATTAAAAATTACTTCAAATTGACCAGTTTATAAAAAAGTATGGTATTTACAGAAAAGTTTTTTTTTTTTTATTATTACTTTTAAATGCTGTTTTACCATAAGAGACCAAAAAATCCTTCAAAGAACAATTTAAAAAAAAATTGGCTCCGAACGTAGGCAGTCACCTTAAAAACGAAATTCACCGAAAAATGGCTAAACCCATTCCACAAAAAATAAAACATCAGTATTAGGTACAAATTCGACTACGTTATGTCCATATAATGTAGGTGTTCTTTATAAATACACATCCACTCTGTACTGTTGACTTGGCAGTCTACTTATATTTGCAAAGCAGAAGAGGGGGAATGCATTTCTCTGATACTACGTATAGCCGGGTATATATATTCCCATAAAAGTAACATTTAACTCGCCCCGGGGCCGAAAAGGAATACGTAATAAAGTTTCCTGGGATCTTAAATGCTCTAAATTCTCATATTTAACGGTTTGAAGTGAGTGTAAACTTTCGTCCGTGTTTGTGCGATGCAACTGCTTCCCGTAAACGCAGCGAAGTGGCAACATCCCGGAGATGTATGTTGTTCAAATGTTGATTTACGTCAGAGAAAGAATAATACTGGATATAGGACTATAGATATATGGAGATTGCAGAAACGGATGCTATTACTAATGGCAATATTTTTAACCAGTTTCATCTAGTACAAGAAATAATTACAAGATAAAAAGAACTTTTTATATACCATGTTTTTAAATTTTCTGTTGAATCATATAAACTTGGCAATTCTATGTATTAATAAAAACTTTTTTTCAAGTTTTTTTTTGATGAATTCGCCCATCAACTTGCAATAAAATGAAGTTAATTGGAAGTTAACTTGAGTTTAACTTTTCGTCCCCGTCCCGGCCGATAGATGGCTGCACCAGTCTACAAAGCAAAATTAACTGAAAATTAATTCAATACTGCTTAAAGATGGCGAAAAGTATTAAAATAATGCATTGTCATAGTGTTATGAGCTATTCTAAAAGTTTCAAATGCCTAGCTATTCCAACATAGCGATTCTTCAATTCTTACATGGCATTGCTTAGAATAGAATATACACCACAACAGATTAAATATTTCTTAGCCATTTTCTTGCCATTACTCAGAATCGAATGTGCAACAACAATTGAATAAAAACATTTTAGCTTGAAGTAAAAAAAAATTTCATAGTGATGCCATCTATTGACCAGAAACACAATTAAAATACAAATTACAAACAATATGAAGAATAAAATTAAACAATTATTATAATGCATTATTGAATAATTACAAGATAAAAAGAACTTTTTATATACCATGTTTTTAAATTTTCTGTAAAATCATATAAACTTGACAATTCTATGTATTAATAAATACTTTTTTTAAAGTTTTTTTTGACGACTTAGCCCATCAACTTGAAAGAAAATGAAGTTAATTGGAAGTTAACTTGCGTTTAACTTTTCGTCCCCGTCCCGGCCGATAGATGGCTGCACCAGTCTACAAAACAAAATTAACTGAAACTGAATTCAATCCTGCTTAAAGATTGCTAAAAGTATCAAAATAATGCATTGTCATCGTGTTCTGATCTATTCTAAAAGTTTCAAATGTCTAGCTAGTCGGGAAGTTAGTTAAAAATCGATTGGAAGATTTGTGCTGGACAAACACACACACAAACAAACAAACAAGAAAGTGAGTTAATAAAAACATGGTAAAAAGAGGATATTACAGACTTGAGAATTCGCTTGCAGTTTTCGTGTGTGGAATTTGTAGTTCCCCGCAGGTAAGAGCTTCGGCTCGATCCTGTGATTTCTAGCGTACCTCTTAGGTCGCTCATAATCGTGTCTCCAATTTTTATTACCATTTTTTTATTAACTCCCTTTCTTGTTTGTTTGTGTGGGTGTTTGTCCAGTAGAAATCTTGCAATCGATTTTTAACTAACTTCCTGACATTTGAAACTTTTAGAATAGCTCAGAACACGATGACAATGGATTATTTTAATACATATAGACATCTTTAAGCAGGTTAGAATTTATTTTCAGTTATTTTGTTTTGTAGACTGGTGCAGCCATCTATCGGCCGTCACGGGAACGAAAAGTCAAACGCAAGTTAACTTCCAACTAACTTCATTTTCTTTCAAGTTGATGGGATAATTCATCAAAAAATTTTTAAAAAAGTATTTATTAATACATAGAATTGTCAAGTTTATATGATTCAACAGGAAATTAAAAAACATGGTATATAAAAAGTTCTTTTTATCTTGCAATTATTTTAGACCAGCAACGTCCTTACTCTATTCAGTTATATGGAGATATTCATCCTGCATAATGTTCTTAATTGTTAATCCAGATTTTCTTCGAAGAAACTAGTTTAAAAAATAAAAACGTTTTTTTTAATCGAAAAGGTGTAGAATTAATTTTATAACAGTTCGAACTTTATTTATTATGTTGCATGCTGTTAGCGTATTATACGTTTGCGGAATTATACGTTTGCGGTTCACAAATTATTAGTTATTAATTCATCGTCAGCAAGTGCTGCCGACATCCTGTTTGTGTTTTCCTGATCGCTGGCTGCCATCGTGTGCTGATTACTTCATCTATTCAATCTCGGCCGTAATCATATCGGAACTAATAAACAGCCATTTTCATAATACTACAGAATCATCAATATGAATGTAGTGCCATTCTGCGTTACAGACTACGCGGACTTTCTTCACTAGAGAACTCTTCACCACCTGATTTCTCCCTTACAGAATATGGTACAGTCTGAACTTTCCGTTACAGATTATGATGCCGCATTATACGTTACATTATATATATATATATATATATATATATATATATATATATATATATATATATATATATATATATATATGCATATATATATATATAATAAATACGACGATCAATGTATACAATTGATGTAAATATATATATAATTATAAAAGTCGTAAGGGATATTTCTATAGACAAAATAATGTGAAAGAAAATATTAAAATTAAATGTAATAGGACATATTAAAGGATATAGTACAGTTAATATAGTACAGTTTGAGGAACATGATATCTTTTATTGCATTTTAATATTTTTTTCGATAATGTCCAATCGTCTGCCGCATTAGCAAGAAAAAAAAATTTTGTCAATTTAGTTGTCATGCACGTGACGATAAATTAATTTAAAGTACCAGTAAAAGAAATCATGTGAACAGAGATTAATAAATAAAATTCTAAAAATAAATCTTTAAAAATTCACCAAAAATCAGAAAATTAAGGTAAGATTCGAAAAAGATCTCATTTTAAAGGAATTTTTATGTTCTTTCTCTTGATATAAATTTTATAACCCTCAAATAATTATTTCAAATGAAAACTTAAAAAAAATTACAAAAACAGCTTAAAAATTTAATCTTATAAAATCTCAGAAGAATTTTTCAAAAACCTTTCTTAGTGCATCCCTATACTATAAGAAGAATCGCCATGCAAAATTTCAGTCCTTTAGGTCCAGCGGTTTGGTCTGTGCGTTGTATGTCAGTCAGTCAGTCAGTCAGTCAGTCAATGAGTCAGTCAGTTACGGAACTGTTTATATATACATAGATAGATATATCAGCCTACCGCGGGACTCCCAGAATTAGTTCCCAAGCATGTTTGATCCTCATATTATCAACCCACTCAAAGGATGAAAGACTGAGTCCACCTTGCCAAGTCGCTGGGATTATACATTGCTTCATAAACCAAATTCCCGAAGTGGTCGCTTCCTGTGCTCAGAATTGTCGCTAGATTAGCAAATTTGCAAGTTACGCATTTCCTTATATGGTAATGCCCTGTACTCTTAAAACTGCGAGTTGTCTATTTTCTTAAGGGGTCATTTTTACCTCAGAGTTCGCTTGGGGGAAAATTAAAAAATTACGAATAGTATAAAAGGGGTTGATAAAACTAGTAATTTTGCAGGAAAATTAAGCTATGGAAACAGATTAAGTATTGGAATGAAAAATACACTCATGGACAAAAAAATTAGCGCACCAAGGAGTCGTCAAAATAAAACGAAATTTTCCATACGTAATGACTACTTTGATATAAGTAAATGATAAGAAAATCAAAGAAAAAGGATAATTTATTTCAGAGAAAAAGGCAAAAGAACGGAGGAGTTAATACTCCGTTGGACCCCCTTTAGCGCGAATGCACGATGCGATACGATCGGGCATTAAGTCATACTAGTTCTGTATGATGTCTTGAGACATTTCGTTCGATATTTGCTGTAACCTTGCCTCTAGTTCGTTCAAACTCGTGGGATGCCCAACTCGTCGTCCCAAATGATCCCAGATATGCTCGATTGGAGACAAATCTGGGGATCGGGCAGGCCAAGGAAGGGTAGTAACAGTGCGGAGACAGTCTTGTGACACCCTTGCCGTATGAGGCCGAGCATTGTCTTGTTGAAAAATGGCTCCTGGGAGCCGTTGCATGAGTGGCAATACATGTGGTTGCAGGATTTCATGAACATACCGCTGGGCTGTCAATGTGCCACGGAACAATACTAGGGGTGACTATGTATTGTAGGCAATGGCACCCCATACCATCACACCAGCTGTGGGAGCGATGTGCCGCTGTACAGCAAAGGCAGGATTGAAGCGTTCACCACGGGCTCTCCACACACTAACACGATTGTCATCACTGCCGAGATTGAATCTGGATTCGTCGCTAAAGACGACCTGGTTCCATTCCGCTGCAATCCAGTTTCCTCGTGCGCGGAAAAACTCCAAACGAAGGCGTCGATGGGTGGGCGTCAAGGGCAGCACACGTAATGGGCGCCGCGATACCAACTGTCCTACAGCCAGGCGCCTTCGTATGGTTCGAGAAGACACAGAGGCCCCTAGTGAAGGTGCTATATGTGCCTGGATGGCGGCCGATGAAGCAGTTAGCTGTACGCGTGCATTTCTTACGATGTGGCGGTCTTCTCGACGACTGGTCTGTCGAGGGCGTCCTGAGCCTAGTTTTCGTGTACATGACATCTCTCGGGTCCACTGGTCCCAACACCTCCTCACAACACAATCAGAGCGGCCTAATTGATGAGCTACGCGCCTAGCTGACCACCCAGCTTCCATCATCCCGACGATTCTCCCCCTCTCAAACTGCGACAACTGCTTATATTGTCTTCGAACACGGCGTACTGGCATGTCTATCTCAGCTCTTCCTTTGTAAATGATTCAGCACACTCAAACAAGCTTTGGTTACCTGTTTTATACTCCACAGAGTACGATGTTCAACACCCTCTACCGGCTATACGTAATGCGCAATCACGCTGCATTTCTAATCATTTGCATATCTCCCCGACATGTACCTTCATTGCAAGTTTCGTTACGATCCCGGAATTATTTCTTGGTGCGCTAATTTTTTGTCCATGAGTGTACTTTTTTGGTGTAACATATACAAAGGTGTGTATATATATATATATATATATATATATATATATATATATATATATATATATATATATATATATATATATATATATATATATATTTCATCAGGAGGGCTAGATATTTTGGTAGAAAAAAGTCTTATTTTTTGTCTCTAACATCTTCTACTTAAATCTCTTCCTCAACGGCAGCCATTGATCCTCTTGCTATATTTTCTGCCATATTTATTGCTTATGTTCATCTTTCCATGTATCTAAATCAGCCAGTTACCCAGGGTCAATGCTATTCATATGGAAACACCCGGTTCATTCCGAAGGTACCCCATACCTCTAACCTATGGACTAAGGGGTTGACATTCCAGTTCCTTTATATCTGTGTAATATAACATATATTTCCCCCCTTGTTACGGGTTCCTATAGTCTGTAGTCAAAATTTATACAGAGGCTGTTGGCACATTTTTTAGACGATGTATATTGTATTCACAAACCTAAATTACATAAAATTCTTGTGTTTTAAATGTTCTATTTGACATCCCTTATTCGGAACTATCTTTCGACATCGCAATTTCCAGGATAATAATGCCTTTTGAAGTGTCAGAAGAGGTATTCTATCCCATTTCTCCTGAACAGCTTTCCAGAGTCTGTAAGGGTTTTGGGACGACGTTTGGATAATGCACATTTTAAAAGTCCGAAAGCACAAAAATCCATAGGTGATACATCGGGATATTTAGTAGGGATATCACTGAAGGGTATGGCCTTGATACCAGTTTTTTGTTAAATTTCTTTTAGGAAATTTACAGTGGATTTTGATGTGTGACTGCTAGCTTTGTCCTGATGGAGTCTAACAGATTGATGGCACTGTGGGTAAAGCGATGGTATTTCATTCAGAAAAATTGGCGATAAAATATGTTCCTGATAGTATTTGGAGTTAATCTTGACATTTTTTTCAACTCTCTTTATTTTTAACTTGCCATTATAAGAAAAACCAGCAACAATCATGAATCCCTTAGAAAAACTTTCTTTCGATTCTTTGAACCATGTACTTAAATTTTTTTCTCCCCTTTTATGATAATAAATGGCTCTTTTTTGATGCAATCATTTAAATACACCCATGATTCATCTATTGTGACAATTGTTTTCCATTTTTCTTTGGATAAGTGTTTCTCATATAGAATTCTGCAGCGTGTCCTGCGTTCAGCGATATGATTTGGAAGAAGACGATGCACATTGCGTTTTTTCGCTTTCTTAAGATTTAAATCAACGTTTATCATTTTGTTTATAGTGGACACCGAGCATTTTAATGATTTTGCAACTGTCCTTTGACTATGGGGATTTTCTTTTAACATTAAACAAGGTACCTTTGCAATAGTCGATGTCCGTTTTTTCCTTGGATACTTGTTTGGAATTTTTGTCCCACTTGAGGCTCCAATTTGACATTTTTTTCCTTTCTTGTTGACGATATTACCTATCGACGCTTTAGATATCACAAAACCATGACTCTCACATCGTTTTTGGATAACGGAGTATGCATATTTCTCTTCGGAAAGAGCATAAATGTAGCCTTCGAACCACTGCTTTGTTAAAAACGCCATTTTCAATAAAAACAAAACTTTCAAGCCGTAGACGATAATTTTGACTTTTAAAAACATAGTACAATTGCAATTATTTCTTTTGCAGCAAACGTTTTTTTATTACCGCTTACCAAAATCGTCTAAAAATTGTGCGAACAGCCTCTGTATAACAGTTCCGTGACTGACTGACTGGCATACAACGCACAGACCAAACCGCTGGACCTAAAGGGCTGAAACTTTATATGGCTATTCTTCTTATAGTGTAGGGGTCCACTAAGACAGATTTTTCAAAAATCCTGCTTAGATATTTTTTTAATTAAATTTTTAATCTCTTTTAGTAATTTTTTTTAGTTTTGCATTTAAAATAATAATTTCAGGGTTATAAAATTTATATCACGAGAAAGATCATAAAAATTCCTTTTAAAATGAGAATCTTTCAAATCTTTACCTCCATTTTCTGATTTTTTGGGGAATTTTTAAAAATTAATTTTTGGAGTTTAATTTATTAAATGCTGATCACGTGATTTCTTTTTCTGGTACTTTAAATAAATTTATCGTCACGTGCATAACAACTAAATAGACAAAAAAAAATTTCTTGCTAATGCGGCAGACGATTGGACATTATCCAAAAAAAATATTAAAATACAATAAAAGATATTATGTTCCACAAACTGTAGTATATTCTATAGTATGTCCTATTAGATTTAATTTGAATATTTTCTTCTGCATTATTTTGTCTATAAAAATATCCCTTCCGATTTTTTTATAAATATATATATTTTTTTTTACATCAGTTGTATACATTGATCGTCGTATTTATTATAAATAAATATATATATATATATATATATATATATATATATATATATATATATTTGCATTAATTGCATACATTGACCGTTGTATTTAATTTCAATGTACTCCGTCGCGAAGTGCGGGTTTTCAACTAGTCCCTCTATACACTACTTTTCCCGAAAGAGTTCTTTGTTACACAGGAACAAGAATGAAAATGGCGTCTTTCCTAGCTCAGCTTTTCAATCGCATTTCGAAGAGTAACTTTCTTCCCCGAGGCTCGCAGTGGAGATTCCAGTGCAAATAACCTCCAATCCTAATGAGTTAGTTTCCGGCTCTGATGATGTCAGGGCTTTTAAACTCCGTCTGTGTTTGCACGGGGGACCCTCCGTGAATACGTAACGTGGACGGGGGGACATGCGAAGACGATTTCTAAACAGTCAGCTTTATTTTTTGGACAAGATTATAAAATAACTGAGGACTGACTAACCCGTTTCGAGACGTTTGTCTTTCAAAATGAAAATTTCAAAATTAATCTCACTCGAATTTTGGGGTGATCAGGGATTAAAAAAAGAAATACAGAGCGAAAAAATACAGAAACTTTTATTCTCTTTTAATTACAAGAGAATTAAAGTAATTTATATATATATTAGTTTTGTACTTCCTTTTTCGAATACATGATATAATTTAAACAAACTTCAAACTTTTTTGACTGATTTTTGCTATAATATATATATATATATATATATATATATATATATATATATATATATATATATATATATATATATATATATATATTTATTTATTATTTATATATATATATATATATATATTTATTATTTATATATATATATATATATATATATATATATATATACACAGGGTGGTCATAAAGAAACTTTGCAGATATATGGACCTCTAGGGGCTGTTCCGTACAACCAATCAAGATGAGATTTCAGATATAGTTATTCAGATGTAAGAGCTCAGGATTCTGAGAACGGCAACACAGTGATGCTCACGGTTACGGTTATAGGTATAGAAACTCGAAATTTTCAAATGGCAACGCCCACGTTTTCCTGTCGCAAAATGCTCAGCGCATGCGAAAACCCTAAAAAGCGTTGGAACGGTACGTGTATCACAGAAAAATGGACGCGTTATGCACGCACAAAAAAAACAGCTCTGCGAATGGCAAACAAAAGCACGATCAGAGAGCTTTTTATCGGTTTTCTTCGCTGAATATCTGACGAACGGCAGTCTGTGATTGGTTTCTAGCCTCTGTCATATGCAAATTTCCTCCGTGCGCCCCGATCGTGTCTTTGTTGGCCGTTCGCAGAGCTGTTTTTTGTGCGTGAATAACGAGTTCGTTTTTTGCGATACACGTACCGTTCCAACGCTTTTTAGCGTTTTCGCATGCGCTAAGCATTTTGCGACGGGAAAAAGTGGACTTCGCCATTTGAAAATTTCGAGTTTCTATACCTATAACCGTAACTGTGAATGTCACTGTGTTGCCGTTCTCAAAATCCCGAGCACATACTTCTGAATAACTATATCTGAAATCTCACCTCGATCGGTTGAAAGGAACGACCTCTAGAGGTCCATATATCGGCAAAGTTTCTGTATGACCACCCGGTGTGTGTGTATGTGTATATATATATATATATATATATATATTGTTTGTGTGTGTAATATACCCATTACATCACGTCCTTAAACTATAACCTGAAAGTAAAAACTAGCTCATATTTACATGACTGGAGCTAGACTCCTAAGAATCAAATTTTGATGCAGTCTGGCCGAATCGTTTATTAGAGCGACAAAAGTACATCCGTCCATTTCAGAAGACGGCTTGGAAGTGATACCACCTTTAACAGTAAACGTGAGAAGCGAAGAAAAAAAAACATGTGGTTATTTTTTGAAGACTCAGCAGATATTGGGGCTCGCTATGCTAACCCACTCCTTTCTCCAAATGTATACACGTGTAGAAATGAAAAGGCATGCGATTCGTGAGAAGTTCTGTGGCTAAGGGTTTTAAAGCGATAAATTAATATTACTGCGGATTGGATTTAGGAAAGGGAATTTAAATGCTAGAATGGAGGGCATATTATTTAATATATATATATATATATATATATATATATATATATATATATATATATATATATATATATACCGGGTTGCCATAATTAAACTGACAGTGCTCACAGTGTTCTGTAGCGCGATCTATTTGCGAGAATGACGCCACATTTTGTAGGAAGATTAAACAAGACGTTGGACGAAGGATTCCGCGAAAAAATAAATTAGTTCCAAAAGTCACCGCTAGGGGAATATTTGGCGCTGTGTAATAGAAAATAGAGTGTTAACAAATGCAAATCAATACGGAAATTACCTTTTATTTTGCATTCAAATGAGGTTCAATGTGGCTGCCGTTGTTGTGGACCACATATTGCATTCTGTGCACAGTATGCACAACAGCAGAAAGTAGCATGTCTGCAGGAATCTCCCGTACAGTCCGTGATATGTTATCCTTCAACGTAGCCAGGTCCTGGACCACTCCTTGATAGACCTTGGACTTAAGGTAACCCCATAGCCAGAAGTCGCATGGGGTAAGATCAGGCTTCCGAGGTGGCCATACAGTTCGAAAGTAGCGGTTAATGACTCTTTATGTTGTGAATTTCTGTCGTGGCAGCTGTTGCACACGTACAGCAACGTGTGGAGGTGCTCCATCTTGCATGAAAATGATTTCCCCCAGGCATTGTCTTTGCTGAAGTGCCGGAATGACAAAGCTGTTCAACATGTGGCGATATTTCTCTCCGGTAGCAGAACAGGTTTCCGGTCCTGTCGGGGTAATGTTCTCATAGAAGAATGGACCTACGATAAATTCCGCTGTGAACCCACACCAAACAGTTACCTTTGGTGAATGTAACGGAATTTCTGTGACTGCATGTGGCGATATGTCATCCCAAATTCGGCAGTTCTGGGTATTCACAGTTCCATGCAGGTAAAAGTGGGCCTCGTCTCCCCATAAGATTTTCCACGGCCAAGCATCATCCACCTCCATTCTGGCAAGAAAGGTGAGAGCAAAAGTCAATCGCTTATCATGGTCGGGGTACAGTAACTCCTGTACACGGCTGATCTTGTACGGATAGAAGTTGATAATCTTTCGTAAGATTTTCCATACCGTACTGTAAGGCATATCCATATTCCGAGCTAATCCACGAGAAGTAGAGGTGGCAGCAATATTGTCTGGTCCTCTGTCGACAATCGCCGTTGCAACTGCTTCGATTGTATCCTGTGGTACAAGTTTTCGTCCTCTGCCTGACTGAACCTTCAGAGAACCTGTTTTCTCAAACGTCGCAACCATTGCTTTTAGCCCATTAACTGACACAGGACCGTTACCTTTACGTATTTTTTGTGCGTTCTAAAAGCACGAAGAGCGGCTGACGCGTTGCACTGGTTGAGGTAAAAGAATTTGACCAGTAACGCACGCTCGACTAAAGAAGGAGACATTGCACATAAACTTTCAATCCGATTGATTCGAAACGTAACACATTGCCTTTTAAAACCCAAGCAGCTGGCACTGTGCCAATGGATGTAACGTGAAATTTGAATAAAGAACTTCTTCTTCTGCTCAGCGTACGTGATATTGCAGATCACGAGACTTTATCGGTGTTTAAAAGTGTTACCATATTGCACTTGAACTAAATAAGAAAATGTGTATAATAAAAGATAATTTTATTCCGTATTAATTTGCATTTGTTAACACTCTATTTTCTATTACACAGCGCCAAATATTCCTCTAGCGGTGACTTTTGGAACTAATTTATTTTTTCACGGAATCCTTCGTCCCCCGTCTTGTTTAATCTTCCTACAAAATGTGGCGTCATTCTCACAAATAGATCACGCTACAGAACACTGTGAGCACTGTCAGTTTAATTATGGCCACGCGGTATATATAATCATTGCACTATCCCCTATTTAAAGAAATTTTAAGAATTCAAATTATTTTCAGCATTCGATGAAATGAAGGTTTCTTTGAACATAATATAGCAATATAATATATTAAGATGTTACAGTACTTTCGATTTATTCGAATTCATGAATTGCATTCATTCTTATTCATTATTATGAGTGCTATAAATTTTCTGTGTATCTGAAGTGAGGCTTTCCATATTTTTGGTCGATATGTCATCTTAAAAAATTCCATTTTCCTCCTTCCTCGACTCCTAATAGCCAAATTGAGATACTTAACCTATTTTGGTGACCCTTTTTTCTTTAAACTGCATAATTTTGAACAAATAGAAGGTTCCACTTCCTTACAAGGGTTTGTATCTATTGAATTTGGTATAGGACATCCCTCTTTCGAATTTACTTTAAAAATATAACTTTCATATTAGCTTAACGATGTCTCATTTCATGTATATATAATAGAAGTACAGTGGAACCTCGCTTAACGAGCATCTCGCATAACGAGTATTTCGCATAACGAGCAAAATAAATTGTAAAAAAATGGCTCGCTTAACGAGCAACATTTCGCATAATGAGTGACGTAAAAGGAAGTCCCCTCTTCACGTCACTCGGATCTTCACGTCACCAGGATCATCAACGGCCGAAAAATAAGTATTTAAGGGTAGTCATGGATGGTTCGAGAAGAAAATATCATGGGACTGGAGGATAACAATGATATCGAGGAGCTTGTGGAAGAGCACAACCAAGAGCTCACCACCGAACAGCTAATAGAATTGCAGTGTCTTTCACAGCCAGCAGTTGTAGAGGAGAGTTTGTCAGTGGAGAAGGACGAAGAAACAGCAAAGAAACAATCTTCTGGCGCAAAAAAAGAAATGATGAAAGCATGGGAAACTGTTGCATCGTAAGTTACAAAGCCTCACCTTGATAAGATGGTGGCTATACGCTCTAAAATTTTATTCAATGACAATGCGGTGACACATTTTCAGCAAGTTTTGAAGCGCCGAGTAAAACAAATGTCGCTAGATAGCTTTCCAGTAAAAAAATTAGATCTGTGTTAGAAATTCGTAAATAACTACATATGGATGATTTTGCTCCTTAAGAATTTATGTATAAGTAATTTTCTTTAAATAATAAACGTTACATCAAAAATATTTTGAGTATTTTTTGGCATGGAACGTATTATCGTATTTTACATTAATTTATATGGAAAAATTGTTTCGCTTAACGAGTGTTTCGCATTACGAGTAAGACACTAGAACGAATTGTGCTCGTTATGCGAGGTTCCACTGTAGTTCCTATTCTGACCCCCAGGGGACTTTGTATGATCTACTGAATTTGGATTTCTACTGGGCTTAAAAGATAAAATAATATACACTATCTACCAATAAGTATTTGGACTTCTGTGATAGAAAAGAAAAACAAAATTTATTTATATTCAATAGTTGATAGAGCCTCAAAGTGAGGCAATTACAGCATTAACCTTCCGGGGCATACTTTCCAGAAGTCCTTCTATGACGGCTAGTGGTATTTTCTTCCACTCGGCTTGGACAAGACATGTAAGTTCCTTCACCGATTTTGGACGGTTATTGTACCCCTTATTCGGTGATCCAACTCTTCCCAGAGGTTCTCGATAGAGTTCAGGTCTGCGCTGTGGGCAGGCCAGTCTATTCGGTTAACCCCATTCTCACCATATCAATTCATGGTGGACCTCGGAAAATGAAAGAAGGCGTTGTCCTGAAAGTAACGTGGGTCCAACCCGCAAAACTGCCACAACGTAAGAAGCACACTGCCATCCAAAATAGTGCAGTTGGCGACGGCGTTGAACTTACCATGAATTGAGACCAAGGGTCCCAGTTCATATCAGGAGACACACCCCCAAACCATAATTCTACCTCCGCCGAACTTTACTGTGGGCACAATGCATTACGGTAGAGGGGCGTTCTCCAGGCAGACGTCAGACCCAGACCCTGCCATCCGAACGGTATATTGTGAACTTTGATTCGTCACTCCAAAGAACTCGTTTCCACTAATCTGCGGTCCACTTTCGACGGGCTTTGTACCACATTAACCGAGCAGCGCGGTTGGACTTTGTGATAATTTTAAGGCTTAGGGGCGACATGACGAACATGAAAACCAAGCAGATGTGCTTTCTTACGAATGGTATTCATCGACACAATACTGCCGGATGCCTGTTGAAACTCCTGGCGTATGTGGGCCAACGGTTGTGTGCGGTTCTTCCGAATTTCTCTGGACATTACCCGTCGGTCTCTATCTCCCAGTTTCGTGTGCCGACTCAGAGCACATTCCGACAATCACCGCTCACCTTCCACTTCTGAATCGCATAGACCACTGTCGATTTTGGGTAATTCAGCTCCTTAGATATGTCCCTTAAGGATCGATCATTTCTGTGATACCCGACGATTACACTTTTCTCGAAATCAGATAGCTCTGCATTTTGTTGCATCTTATATGCGACTAATACCAATGTTGTTTCCTACACGATATTTAACGGTGGAGAGCGTGACGCATAACAGGACCGCAGATATCGTCATTTGCATGGATGTCCAAATACTTATTGGTGTGTTTGTATGTATGTATGTACGTATGTACGTACATACGTGTGTATGTATGCATGTATAAGCTTAAAAGTAGACCGTTAAGTAGATTACGTTTCAATTTTCTGGAAATTCATCTGCGAGAAGACATCTGTATAAATCTTGCACGTGTCGCAAAATGGCGGTGCTTAAGTCCCGTAAACACGAATTAGTTTAAGCATGCTTGGCAAAACCTCGTTAAGCAAGCACATTACGCTTAGACAACAATTATGATCTAGCTGTTACCTAGCATCTAACTGAAGAATGTGAAAAGGAGCGTTGATATTTTGCTTTATTGGATTAATGAGGGGAAATTAACTGTCCAAGAGCGTGCATGCAGCGGTAATGTTCCCAGAAATTGAACACACCAAAGAAGTTGAAAATAGCATCTTAAATGGAGCGTAAACTATTATGGAGACCTAGTTTGTGGCAAGGGGTAGAGAATGCTTCATTACCGTTAATATGATAACGTTGATATATCGCGTACTAGACAACCCGTGAAATGTTAAGTCATTTTGTCTTCATAGGTTATGAATATTCAACGCAATTTCGGCATTGCACTCAAAATTATGCTTTACGTGGAGTTATTTTCATTAAATGTTTCAATCTATCCGTGTTACTGACAGTTCAATAATCGGAATTATTTCTCGTAATTGTAGCTTCTTCATCCTCAAAGAAGAATGCTTTAAATATAAACATCGTTTGTTTTCAGTCGCCTATTAAAAATAGTTTAAGTTCATATAATACCAAAAGTTTGAATAATTTTTCCTTGGTTTGGAGCAAGCAGAAATATATAGTTAGTTTAGTTTCTTACGTATAATTTATATTTTTATGGAGTGTTAACAATGAAGGTTTTCCTGAATGAAGTGTCCAACCGAAATGAAGGTTTGTTTGGAGTTATTTTCATTAAATATTTCAATCTATCCGTTATTGACAGTTCAATAATAGGAATTAGATCTCGTTTTTAAAACTTCTTCATCCTCAACGAAAAATGCTTTAAATAGAAACTTTGTTTTTTTTTAGTTGTCTTTTAAAAATACTTTAACTCAGTTTTAAAAGCAGCCCAAAACGAACAATTGCAAAACATTGGTAAATCCTTTCCTTGCGAAGTAATATATTGCGCTAAACCGGATTTTTAATTACCATTGAGAAATTACAGCTGAAATGTGTCACAAAGTTGCCCCGCCTAGTGGATCTACTTTGTGACATCTGTGTTTCCACCTTCAAATCCAAGAGGAAAAATTAATTGACACAAAGTTAGACAGTAAAACGCTTACCAAAGCTTGATACACAATTATATACCGGGTGTCCTAAAAATGACCGCCGATTTGAAAACTCAATTAAAAAAATTTTTTAATTGTCGTTTTTAATTGTCGTTTAATTGTCGTTTTAATAAGTCGATAGAAATGTACCGTTTGCTGCATTCTGCTTAGGTAACCAGGGAATTTATTCTCACCAATTTACAAAATTAGTTACAAAGTTCGTCAACAGATGGTGCTGCTGACTGGGAAAAACTATGAAACAATGTTTTCAAAATAACCACCGTTTGCAGCAACAACGGGGCGGAATCTGAGGTCAAAATTTGCAGACGCCCGTGGAAACATTTCAGTTTGAATGTTCTGACAAGCAGCAGAGATGTACTGTTCTAGTTTATCTACAGTTTGTGTATTGTGACTAAACACCTGGTCTTTCAAGTACCATCAAAGAAAAAAATCGCATGACGTCAAATCTGGCGAATAGGGAGGCCAATCCATGCGACTTTGCGTCTGCTTCTGGCTTTGAAAATAGATACAAAATACGAAAAAATTACTATGTGTCACAATGTTACACCTGCAGTCACAAAGGTCACTTGGATTATGGTAGCTCATTTCAGGGTATCATTTGTTTGACTTATCACATTTCTTTAATTTTGATTTCAATACTTCTGCTTTTAACCAGACACAAAGGCCTCTTCCATTCATCCTCTTCCATTCTCGTGCATGAATTTAATTCTTGTCGCCGCCATTAGTATCTAAGACACATATTTTATTTTATATACTACTATTTTTCATATGTATATTGTTTACCAAGAAAATAAGTCTGAAGGGAGAAAAACCTGTGAGTACCTGTGGTAGTTGGTTGTATAAGATATTAGCCCTCTGCACACAAAGTTTCCGAAGTTTGTGACACAAAGTAACCCAGTTTTACGGTATATATATATATATATAAAGGTTTTTGACTGTGATACCTATTTTGAAACAACGGCCAAACGTAAAATTTTGGTTGAGGTATCAAAAAAAGGAACTTTAAAAAGAGTTGTAAAAATTTTTTATTAATCAAAAAAAGGTTACGTTTAATGCTTGATATGAATTTATTTTAAAAAAAATTAAATTGAAAAAATAGCTATGGATTTTGATTGATTTCTATTGCACTGTTTAATAGCAATAATCGGTACTTTCTCATTATTCAGGCTTGCCCCCAACTTATATTTCAAAAGAATCGCTAGTTAAAGAAATAATAATTACAAAATGAAAAGAATTTTTATATACCATGTTTTTAAACTTTCTGTTGAATCATATAAATTTGACAATTCTATGTATTAATAAATACTTTTTCAAAATTTTTTTTGAGGAATTATCCCATGAACTTGATAGAAAATGAAGTTAATTGGAAGTTGACTTGCGTTTAACTTTTCGTTCCCGTCCCGGCCTATAGATGGCTGCACCAGTCTACAAAACAAAATTAACTGAAAATGCATTCAATTCTGCTTAAAGATGGCTAAAAGTATGAATATAATGCATTGTCATCGTGTTCTGAGCTATTCTAAAAGTTTCAAATGTCTAGCTAGTCGGGAAGTTAGTTAAAAATCGATTGCAAGATTTGTACTGGACAAACACACAAACAAGCAAGAAAGCGAGTTAATAAAAACATGGCAAAAAGAATACAAGGAAATACCCAAATACCCAATAAACGTCGAAACCGTAAGGTCAGGTCTGAATACCAGTGCCCTCAAAATCCTTCTGGCTATTCTTTACAAAATCTTGAAAATCTGCGGCCGAAAATATTCCTTCCCCATCCCCTCCCCGTTGAAGAATGAATTATTAGTTTTTGGCAAATAATTATGCCTAGTACATTTACTAATTATTGGAGCTTTCTATTTCACTTTATTCCCAAACGAATAAGCGTTTAGAGATCATTAATTGAACAACCCTTCATACCCAATAAATTTCGAAACAAGTCAAGTCAGCGAAGTAAACTTTACCAACAATCAGTCCTTTAAACCGACACACTTTTCAAATAACCCGCACACTTCCAAAACATTCTCGTTAAATAACAGTTCCATATTAGAACTCGGCACACAACTTGCTTAATGGCAGATAATGAGTATTAAGTGTGTTGACATTCCGATCTATAAAATTTAATGGAGAGAAATCGATTATCAATATAAACAGTACCCCAAATTAGGTTATAGAGTGATAATATTCTCGCATTAAATGGTTATCGATTGAGCATTCAAACAAGTAACTTTTTAAGTGTTTAACGAGATAATAAATTGAGTGATATGACACATGGCTATTGATTGGAGAATATTTAGGAGAGAAATGGCCTGTCCATTTTTGCGTTGCTACGTGACAAGGTTGAGTTCAAAATGAAAAATTGCATTGAAGAGTTCATGTTGTTATAATGATTTATTACGGATTTGTTAACTGGCTATGACACTAATTTATTTCTAACGTACCACCGACCGGCTCTATGGTTATTAAAATATAGTCTTTTAAATTAAATAGAAAATATGAAGTTATATATATCTATATACAGGGTGTCCATAATTAAAGTCCCACTTTCAAAAGGCTGCAAAAGAAAGAACCACTGGTCAGAATGACTTCAAATTTGAACTGAATATACTGGAAGAAGGGGGGAACAATTTGGCATAATAAAAAAAAAGTTCCAAAATGTATCAATAGATGGTGCTGTGACATTTTGGAACTACTTTTTTTTGTTATGCCAAATCGTTTCTCCCTTCTTCCAGTATATTCAGTTCAAATTTGAAGTCATTCTGACCAGTGGTTCTTTTTTTGCAGCCTTTTGAAAGTGGGACTTTAATTATGGACACCCTGTATATAAAACAGTTCCGTAACTGACTGACATGTAACGCATATTCTTGGGATACATGCTATCCCACCCCGTAAGGAAAAGGTTAATATAAAAAAACGCTGTTCAATAGTTCACAAAGAAATGTCGCAGTACGAATGTTCTAGGTTATAAAAGGAAAAACTTCCAAAAGGCAAAGGGAATCTTTCAGCTAAGGCAAGATAGTATTTCGCCTCTTTTGCGAGCGAAAGGATAAATCAACTTTTCCGGAGTTCGTCATATTTCGCCCCAAGTTCTTTCCGTACGTCACCAGATGTCAAAGGATGAATTCCCCGCTAGAAGCCATCAATCTTTCTCCGTCCTATCTCTCCTTTACTGGTATTATCTTTACCGTAAAAAAAATACAGAAATGATCCTGAAAGATATAAGAGGAAATAATTTCAATGTGTTATATGGCGTCTCATGTTTCAGAATATTATCAGAGGAATGTTACATAGTAAGCCGGTGAATCAATAAATGAGAGAAATTTTATTCATAAAATATTTCTTTAGTTCTGTGTAAGATATGAAAGCTAGATGTAAAAGTTGTGTTACATGTAAAAAAAAAGAGTTGTGTTAGATGTAAAGTTTTAGGTGTAAAAGATGTGTTAGATGCGAAGTGTTAGATGTAAAAGATGTGTTAGATATAAAGTGTTAGATGTGTTGTTATTGTTGCCTGCCAATGTAGGTTACTTGTCCATAGTGCTAGATGTAAAAGATGTAAATGAGTCTTCAATTGTGTGTTAGATATAAAAATGTATTTTCGATAGTTTCGGAAGAACCATAGGAAATGGGTCGCAACTGCAATTAATTGGCCACGCCCTCAATTGCAGACTTTCAGGTAATAAGCAGAGGGGAACCAATGAAACAGAGTATAGGAAAGGAGTGAAATGATTGGGCCGCTGCTAATCCGTGAGTTCATAGTATAAGAAAAAGTGAGTAAGCATCTTGCAGGGCAGTAGAAAAGAGGGTCTACATACGAAGCAAAGATGAATAAAATTAAAAGAGAAAGTTTAAGGATAGAAATACATTTTTATTTGTTTTTATAAAATTTTTTGTTGTTTTTTACCTTGGCAAGCCAAGTATTATTTTTTATTTTTTATATAAGGACGAAGGACAAAATATTTAAGAAAACGACAGGATGGCTCTAGGAGTTTCGGAAGACACTTAAATAAAATAATTTTAATAAGTTTCTGCTTAAAAGTTTCTGGTAAGCAGCAATAGTATACTTCATTTGCTTTTATTTTGTTACAAGTATTAACCTCTTACCAGTGGTGCCTGAACCGGGTTCGGGCAACCAAAATGGGTAATATTTATGGTGCCCGAACCGGGTTCGGGCAACCAAAATGGGTAATATTTGTAATGCCCGAACTCATTTCGGGTAGGAAAAATCTTAGTGATTTTTTTCCGTGATGTAAGTTTTCCTTTTGAATGGACATTAAATTTGGAGTTTTACTATTTTCACAATAGATGGCGGCATTTGTCCGTCATTTATTTCATTTGTCGGGGTGTGGTCAGTTATAAAGGCGTGAATGGGGAGCGCGAATGAGTGTTTCGCACTTAGTCGGAATTTGTAATTACCGCTCTGCCCTTTCTATCGAATTTTATTCCAAAATGTTGTTTTTACAGAAGTTTGATTTGCGATGTCTGATTCAGACTTTGATGAAGAATACCCTTTAGGTTCTTCAGGCTCAGAAACCGAGTTTATTGTAAAGACGCGAGTTTATTGTGAAGAGTGTGATGTGGCCTTGCGTGAAATGCCATGTTTTTGTGTGTATCATACTGTTAAGTATTTGTGAAATTCGCATGTTCAAAATCATGTTGTATTGTTTAACCTTAGTTTATAATATTTAGCTTTAAAATTGCCATACGATTTGATTTAATTTTGCTATAAGTGAAATATTTTGAATAAAATATCCATTAATTTTTCACGTGTGTCAAATAATTTAATGTAGTAGTTATTTCATTTAAAATTTTGTATTTTTAAAATATAACCATTTTCTAACATTTCTATTGATATAAAGCACAAAATTAAGCAGGAAAAAAGATTTCTATTCTGGGTGCATTTTTGTCAAATAAATGTCACACGTAACTAGTTAAAAAGGTTACTGAAAGCATTGGACTGAAAATCATAACAGCGAATCCTGCTTTAAGCCTTCTTGGTGGCAGCCATATTGGATTTGCTCATCTCAGTGTTAACTTACAGAGAAAGTTTTTCCATGATTGCCAACTTGGATTGAATTATTTTTTTATATTTAAATTGTACTCCGGTATAAAGAAAAAAAAATTCACTCTGCTATCTTATTCATTTTAGAAATTTTTCGCTCTTCTATCTTATTCATTTTAGAAATGTTTCACTCTGCTATCTTATTCATCTTAGAAATTTTTCACTCTGCTATCTTATTCATTTAAGAGACTTTCCACCAAAGGAAATGATGCATGTTTAAAATACGGTATACCACATTTTTTTACCGGAATAATTAAAATTTAAAAATACTATTTTCATTTATTTTAGAGAATTTAAAAGGTACCCGAGTAAAAAAAATTCTTTCTATAATACTTAGTACTATTTAATTTTTTTTTTAAAGCAAGTCAACAAATGAGCCATTCACAAGCCATATAAGTCCTCCTTATGAAATTTTAGTGTCAACGCACTTCACTGACTCCTAACTTTTACATACATAATAAATTTCCAAAATAACAAGTATTAACACTACTAAATGACAAAACTCTTTTTTTGCTATCTAATAAGTAACTGTTTTCAAAGGCCAATCTAGTTAAATTCATACTCTAACGTAAATCGTTACAGTTCAGACACAAGTAAGTACTTGGTGATAATGGTAAAGTGTTTACTTTTGTTTCATCACAAAAAAAGTAAAATAAATGTGACAGTTACAGTCTAACTGCTGCAGAAGTAAGTACTTGGGAATTATTAAGCAATTTTTTCAATTTCTTTTTCTGTAGCCAAAAAAAACAATTTGAAGACTGAATTAGTCGTTAATACTTTTTTCCACTTGCCAAATCAAGTCCCTTAGTCCCGCAAAAATTTTAATAATAACGGTTACAGGGATATCCTATCTTATATATCGTCAGATAAAAGCTATATCTGCAATAATACATTCTACAATGTTTATTTGAAACTAGAAGGTAACCCGTCATTTTGACGTCATAATGGAAAAAGTATATGAAAGTTAAAAAATATCCCGAATTATCAAACAATATTGCATTTAATCCACACCTTGTAAAAGCAAACCCTTTCATTATTTTTTATTTATTTAGTTTTTCATGCGATTGGAGTAGTAGACTGCCATCCAGTTTTTTACAGCGCACTACGCGATATGAATACTTGAGCTACTTGATTCATTCACATTCAAGTTTGTTTACTTTCAGAATTCATTGCAAAAGCAAACAGATTTTTAAAAACTGTTAAATATACAGCCAAAAGCATTCAATTTTTTTAGTTTTGAATGTTTTATAGAAAATTAGGCTGAACAAACGTGATTTTATGGAGAAGATATTAGTTTTTAGGTAAGAAAAAATTCTGATCCACATCTGAAATTGAAATTAAGCCGAACCGGCTGTTTGTTTACTGAGGGCTTCAATTGAAAGATGAGTACAGTCCGGAAGTGTTATACAGAGACAACGGCTATGATATATATAATTATATTTTCAGAGGGATTTTAAGGTGTCAGGTACCTTTTAAAGTCCAAGACACTCGACAAACATATGCCTATTTTCAATCATCAGTAGGTATGAAAATAATTTATTCAGAAATATGAAAATTTTACTGTGAGTTAACACTCTTTCTTCTTTATGAATATGTTTCTCATTTTTTTTCTATCTCGAAGAGAAATTTTTTAGTTATATAAAATTTTAATCGTTGTGTTTTTCATTGTTATGTCATTGTGCACATGACATCACCAAAACAGTTGGCTTGAATACCATGAAATTTTTTACACGAGCAATATAAGCATTTATCATTTAAATTGCCTGCTATTATGTCATTTCTGACATGAAAATTTTAATTTCAGTAAAATTTAACAAATTTTTTTTCGAAATTTTAATTTTTTAAAAACCATTTTTTTCTATTAAGAACTAAGAATTTTGATTTCAAAGTTGGTCATTTTAAAGATATATTATTTAACTTAATTTTAAAACTAAAAAAATATTATATTCATTAATATACGGAGGCAAGTCTGCGGGCAATGACATAACAATGAAACGAACAATGGTTGAAATTTTTAAAAATTAAAATATTTATCTTCAACGTAGAAACAATTGAGAGCCATATTTATAAAGAAAAATTGTTTTTAACTCACAGTAAAATTTTCATATTTCTAAATAAATTAATTTAGTAACTACTGATGATTGAATATAGGGATATTTTTGTCGAATCTCTTGGCCTTTGAAAGGTACGTGACCCCTGTTAAAAAAAACAATGTATATTATTTTATCACTTTTCTCCACTTTTAGTTTTATGGACTTAACCGATTTCGCAAGTGAGCGGCTAAAGTATACTTGCATTCACCCTTAACATTGCATCAAGTCAGACTCAAATGACCATCATTCTTTCTTTAATCGCAAATTATATATTATAATGTTGTATAAAATATTATAATGCATAGAATATCACAATGATAATATTATAATTGTAAAATATTATAATGTTGATAGTATAATTTTGACATCATCAAAACAGTCGTTGTCTTTGAATTTGATTTCAAATTCTGTCCTTTAAGTGTCTTTTTGATAAATAGTATTGATAAATAAAAGTATAAAGAAAAACGAGGTATAATAATTATAAAATATTATAATGTTGATATTATAATATTAGATTCATCATAGAGACATCAACAAATTTGATTTCAAATTCTTCTCTTTAACTGTAACTCTTCAACTGCATTTAACTTTTTAATGCAAATGATTGAGAAATATAAGTTTATAGAAGCGCTTAACTTACTATAAAAATTTACAGAAACAATTTATGAAAAACAAGGGAAAATGTTACAAATAGTCCTTCCTTTAATTATAAATTAAATATCATAATGCTATGTAAAATATTGTAATGTATGAAATAGCACAATGATAATATTATAATTATAAAATATTATAATGTTGATATTATAATTTTGGCTTCATAATAGAGACGTAATCGTTAAATTTGATTTCAAATTGTGTTCTTTAACTGTAACTCTTCAACTCCCTTTAAATTTTTAATGCATATGATTGAGAAATAAAAGTTTATAGATACTTTTAATCTATATATATATAAAACAGTTCCGTGACTGACTGACATATAACGCACAGACTAAACCGCTGGACCTAAAGGGCTGAAATTTTGCATGGCGATTCTTCTTATAGTGTAGGGGTTGATTTTTGAAAAATTCTTAGATTTTTTAAAATTAAATTTTTAAGCTGTTTTGTAACTTTTTTAAAGTTTGCATTTAAAATAACAATTTGAGGGTTATACAATTTATATCACGAGAAAGAGTTCAAAGTTTCTTTAAAATGAAATAATTTTCGAATCTTTACCTCCCTTTTTTGATTTTTGGTAAATTTTTAAAGATTAATTTTTAGAATTTAATAAATGCTGATCACGTGGTTTCTTTACTTTTTGTGATATTTTAAATTAATTTTGCCTCACGTGCATAACAACGAAATAAATTGGCAAAAAAAATATTAAAATACGGTAAAAGATCAAATTTAACCACTAGTCTAATTGAGATGGAAGTTTTTTAAGAATTCAGTTCAAATTAGTATGTTTTATAGATATTAAACATACAAATTAATTGCATACATTGACCGTTGTATTTAATTTAAATATTTTCTTCTACGTTATTTTGATTATAAAAATATCCTTTACGATTTTTTAAAATAAAACTTTTTTTGGCATTAATTGCATAAAAACAAACGGTCATTGCATTGACCGTTGTATTTAATTTGAATGTACTCCGTAGCAAATCACGGTTATTCAGCTAGTTTACTATAAAAATTTGCAAAAGCAATTTATGAGAAACAAGGGGAAAAAATTCACAAATAATCCTTCCTTTAAATTATAAATTAAGTATCACAATGTTAATAAAATATTATAATGTTGATATTACAATTTTGGTTTCACGTTATCATTAAATTTGATTTCAAATTTTGTTCTTTAACTGTAACTCTTTAACTGCTTTTAACTTTTTAATAAAAAATATTGAGAAATAAAAGTTTATGAAAACACTTAATTAACTCTAAAAATTTACTAAAACAATTTATGAAAAACAAGCGTAAAGAAAATTTATTTTAATGGGTTAGCAGTATTGGCAAGTTAAAATATTTTTACTTCTGCAATTCAAAACAACTTTTCGAGTTATTCATCGGACTAACTGGCACCGGAAAAGAATGTAGGTAGACTGTAATTGGGAAGAACTTATCCCATTGGATTATTTTTCATCTCTTTGAACGAGAGATAATTAGAAGATTCAGGTTTCAGAAGGGACAGCCTTAATTCTTTCACTCCTTCACAAAGTATGGAAGGAAAAACCTAATGAAAAGCAACTGAAAATTATCAGTCATTGATATCTCTCTTAATGGGTTTATTTTATCATTAAAAGATATCTGTTAGACTTCTGATTAGTTAAAGTCAATTTAAAAGTGAAGATAGGCACATTATATATATAATAGCCGTTGTCTCTGTATAACACTTCCGGGCTGTACTCATCTTCCAAATGAAGCCCTCGGTAAACAAACGGCCGGTTAGGCCTAATTTCGATTTCAGGTGTGGATCAGAATTTTTTTCTTACCTAAAAACTAATATCTTCTCCATCAAATCACGTTTGTTCAGCCTATTTTTCTATAAAACATTCAGAACTAAAAAAAATTGGATGCTTTTGGCTGTATATTTAACAGTTTTTGAAAATCTGTTTACTTTTGCAATGAATTCTGAAAGTAAACAAACTTGAATGTGAATGAATCAAGTAGCTCAAGTATTCATATCGCGTAGTGAGCTGCAATAAACTGGATGGCAGTCTACTACTCTAATCGCATGAAAAACTAAATAAATAAAAAATAATGAAAGGGTTTGCTTTTACAAGGTGTGGATTAAATGCAATATTGTTTGATAATTCGGGATATTTTTTAACTTTCATATACTTTTTCCATTATGACGTCATTATTAGTATTATGACGTCAAAATGACGGGTTACCTTCTAGTTCAAATTATGTTTATGAAGAACTTGTGTTTTAAACATATGAAAACTTCGAACAATACTTTAGTTATCCCTCTAGATTTGAAATTCAAAAGCATAAATGCTCTTGCGTACTCAAATATATCCAAGAATAGTGATGATTCAAATGTTAGAATCAGGTGATGCGAATTTTAGCGAGCAGAAGAAAACCATACACTTGCAATTTTCAGTACATAAAAGGGAGACGCTGTGAGTATCTATGATTGTTTCCTCACTTCGTAGTTAAAAACGTGTTCCCTACTCTTATATAAAAAACGGGACCCGAGGTAGCCTACTGGTAGCGCGTCGGCTCTCGGTTCTGAAGATGCTCGGATTGAATCCCAACAAGCGCCGTTAAATACTTTCGTGTGTAGGCCGGATATGGGCAAGTTAAATACTTAGACCACGAAATCCTATGATGTCAGTGGGTGTGGAAGGCACAATCTCTCCATATGTCGTCCCTGGGGGGTGCTCGGTCACAATTGCGGGGGCACCTAGCTAAGTCGGACTCCGACCCTTGTGGTTGTATTATAAATCGGAGCCGAACTACTCAGCCCGAGGCCTATATGGAGCTGGTCTGGAAATTCCTCTAAAGACCAGCAACCATATACAGGTGACCCTCCTATAACACGGAAGATAGGTTCCTAGAAAATGCCGTGTTGTGTGAAACCGTGTTATAGGAGACCCAGAGATGGTACAAAAATGGGGGTTAAAGTTAATTTTTATTAAAAATATAAATGTATGTATAACCCAAAACGTAAAGAAACAAAAAATATTATTTTCATTTAATGCGACATTAATAAATTTCTTTCTCATCTCTGCTAAGTACAATCAAACGAGAAAATGTTTTCGGTTGAACGATATCACCTTCAATTTCAGAACCTTTTTTCTTCATTTAGATTTTTTGCACCTTCTATCCTCTTTAAAAAATCTGTAATTTTGGTTTGTTTGCTGGTTCTTACAAGGTCATTGTAGATTCACGGTATGGAGATAGACAATTTTGCAGCTCCCTTTTGAATGTTCGGCCTCTTTCACGGAAGAGTCTTCATTCAGGAAAATTGATTCAAGATTTTCAGCTAAGCCCAGGCCTTCTTGTAATTTTATAGAGTTATCAATAAATGAATTATAATTTGTTTATACATTTTCATGTAAAGCCACTGATAGTTCATTATTCCTTCCCGTCATTATTTTAAGGTAATTTAGATTTTAAATGAGTTAAAACAAAAATCATGATATCTAGTGCCGTAGAAGTACAGTGTTGTACAAAAAGGTTTTCGCAATTTTTTAATCGTGTTAGAGCAAAACCGTGTTACAGGTTGCAGTGTTATACGAGGGTTCCCGCAATTTATCCTACCGTGTTAGAGCGAAACCGTGTTACAGGTTGCAGTGTTATACGAGGGTTCCCGCAATCTATCCTACCGTGTTAGAGCGAAACCGTGTTACAGGTTGCAGTGTTATACGAGGGTTCCCGCAATTTATCCTACCGTATTAGAGCGAAACCGTGTTACAGGTTGCAGTGTTATACGAGGGTTCCCGCAATTTATCCTACCGTATTAGAGCGAAACCGTGTTACAGGTTGCAGTGTTATATGAGGGTTCCCGCAATTGATGCTACCGTGTTAGAGCGAAACCGTGTTGTAAGATGCCGTGCTGTAGGAGGGCTACCTGTAATTAACGTCGCAAAGCTATTTCTGTGTTACTCGATTTATTTCAACCTCTGTTAAACGTCGCCAAAGCATCGCTATCTTTCCGGTTTTATTGCATCCTCTATTAAATGTCGCCAAGGCTTTCCTATGTTACTCAATATATTACATTCTCTGTTAAACGTCGTCAAGGTGCTGTTACATTATTCGTTTTATTTCCTTCTCTCTCAAACGTAGCCAAGCTATTTCTATATTACTCGTTTTATTTAATTCTCTGTTAAACGTCGCCAAGCTATTTCAATGTTACTCGTTTTATTGCATCCTCTGTTAAACGTCGCTAAGGCACCGCTATCTTGATCGTTTTATTGCATCCTCAGTTAGCAGTTCTATCCCCTGCATATTTTACTTTCCAAGAATTCAGTTTATTATTACATCAAGTTGAAGGTTTATATTTAAATGATTTATACATTCTAATCCGGTCAAGCATTTGATGATCGAAATGAATTGTTTCTCGTTAATACGTTTAGAGGAAACTAATCTGTGCCTATGAAAGAGATTTTGCTGCCTTAATTTTTGGTTTATTTGCAAGTTTTCAAAATTAAAGAACATTTTTTTTTGGAATTAGTTAAATAGAGCTAAGTTTTCAGATTTCAGTCTTTTAGCGCTATTTATAATATTGCCATCCCGTTTACTGATTTGCGTTTCTGTCTTTTTCAAGTCCATTCAACTTCCAATTAAACGAGTAACATAACGATGTCTTGGCGGCGTTTAACAGAGGATGTAATAAATTGAGCAACACAGGAATGCCTTGGTGACGTTTATTAGAGGACTAGAAGGTAACCCGTCATTTTGACGTCATAATACTAATAATGACGTTATAATGGAAAACGTATATGAAAGTTAAAAAATATCCCGAATTATCTAACAATATTGCATTTAATCCACACCTTGTAAAAGCAAACCCTTTCATTATTTTTTATTTATTTAGTATTTCATGCGATTCGAGTAGTAGACTGCCATCCAACCCGTCATTTTGACGTCATAATACTAATAATGACGTCATAATGGAAAAAGTATATGAAATTCAAAAAATATCCTGAATTATCTAACAATATTGCATTTAATCCAAACCTTGTAAAAGCAAACCCTTTCATTGTTTTTTATTTATTTAGTTTTTCATGCGATTGAAGTAGTAAACTGCCATCCAACCCGTCATTTTGACGTCATAATACTAATAATGACGTCATAATGGAAAAAGTATATGAAAGTTAAAAATATCCCGAATTATCTAACAATATTGCATTTAATCCACACCTTGTAAAAGCAAACCCTTTCATTATTTTTTATTTATTTAGTTTTTCATGCGATTGGAGTAGTAGACTGCCATCCAGTTTTTTACAACTCACTACGCGATATGAATACTTGAGCTACTTGATTCATTCACATTCAAGTTTTTGTACTTTCAGAATTCATCGCAAAAGTAAACAGATTTTTAAAAACTGTTAAATATACAGCTAAAAGCATCCAATTTTTTTAGTTCTGAAAGTTTTATAGAAAAATAGGCTGAAAAAACGTGATTTGATGGAGAAGATATTAGTTTTTAGGTAAGAAAAAATTCTGATCCACATCTGAAATTGAAATTAAGCCTAACCGATTGAAGACCTTGTTTACTGAGGGCTTCAATTGAAAGATGAGTACAGCCCGGAAGTGTTATACAGAGACAATGGCTATTATATATATAATGCAATAAAACAAGCAAGATAGCGATGTCTTGGCGAAGTTTAACAGATGATACAATAAAACAAGTAACATGGATATAGCTTGGCGACGTTTAGCAGAAAATATCATATACTGAGCAACATAGGAATGCCTTGGTGACATTAAATAGAGGATGCAATAAAGCTATTAAGATAGCGATGCCTAGGTGACGTTTAACAGAGGATGCAATAAAATGAGTAACATTGAAATAGCTTGGCGACGTTTAACAGAGAATGAAATAAAACGGGTAAGATAGAAATAGCTTGGCTACGTTAACAGAGAATGAAATAAAACAAGTAAAATAGAAATAGCTTGGCTACGTTTAAGAGAGAAGGAAATAAAACGAATAATGTAACAACACCTTGGCGACGTTTAACAGAGAATGTGATATATTGAGCAACATAGAAATGCCTTGGCGACATTTAATAGAGGATGCAATAAAACGAAAAAGATAGCGATGTCCTGGCCACGTTTAACAGAGGTTAAAATGAAACGAATAACACAGAAATAGCTTCGCGACGTTAGACAGAGAATGAAATAAAACGAATAATGTAGCAACGCCTTAGTGACGTTTATCAGAAGAGAAAAAATAACAGTTTTAATCAATAACTCCTTAATATAGTTATATGTTTCTCCATATATATATATATATATATATATATATATATATATATATATATATATATATATATATCAAAGTACCGGTTTTTCTGAAAATATTGGATATATTTCAGCAAAATATTGTTTTATTCTGATCAAACGGCAAAGGGGTGACTTATTTTGATTTAAATGATGCCGTTAAAAATCATTCAAATGACATTTTAATATCACATAAATAATTTGTCTATTACATGTTTTATGAAACCAAACATCCATTATATATGAAAGTTTCGAAAAACTTAAGGGTATTCGATAAAACTATTCATTAATTTTAAACATCCTTCTGATGGAATCAAAGCGTTCCACAAAACCGTTGCTGATTACCTACTCATTAAAGCGTCAGAGAAACGCGAGTTTTAGTAATTATTCTGTCTTCACCGCCATTAAAACCTTCCGATCGCTGAAAAACGATTTACGGGTAGAACCCCCCACGAGAGCGAAATTGGAGACTGTAAATGCTTAATTCTGGTGCTTAGTCTACCCTAATCGTGGCGATTTAAAATTGAGAGCATTACTTTGAGCCGCATTAACGAGGCTTCCAGAAAACTTCTTTGATTAGGCACTGAAAAGGACCAATTTTTCAGAAAAGGTTCAAATTCAATTTATTTTTTTTTTGGAATGGGGGCATTACTTTTCTTAATGTCTGTTCAGGTCGAATAATACTGAAGAGAAATTATTTCCCAGATAAAATAATAATAAAAATGGAAGAATCGTGAGTCATTCCTTCTGATTACTGTTTAAACACCTTTTTAATGTAGATTAGGCCATTTTTCCCCGCTGTTAATAATTAACAGCGGGGAAAAACATTTTTAACACACAATTATTGTGTTGGAATGGAGCGGTTTAGACAGATTTTTGCCGTTATTCGCGATGCGTAGTTTGACGAAATGTTCTTATTGTTTGAGGCAAATGCGTTCTTTGCCGAAATATTGATTTTTTTTCGGAGTAAAGTCTCGTCGAAATCTATATATATATATATATATATATATATAAAACAGTTCCGTAACTGACTCATTCATTCATTCATTCATTCACTGACTGACTGACATACAACGCACAGACCAAACCGCTGGACCTAAAGGGCTGAAATTTTGCATGGCGATTCTTCTAATAGTGTAGGGGTGCACTAAGGAAGATTTTTCAAAAATTCTTCTCTGATTTTTTTAATTAAATTTTTAAGCTGTTTTTTAAACTTTTTTTACGTTTGCATTTAAAATAATACATTGACGGTTATAAAATTTATATCACGAGAAAGATCATAAAATTTCCTTTAAAATGAAATCTTTTTCGAATCTTTACCTCCATTTCCTGATTTTTGGTGAATTTTTAAAGATTAATTTTTAGAATTTAATTTATTAAATGCCGATCACGTGATTTCTTTTTCTGGTACTTTAAATAAATTTATCGTCACGTGCATAACAACTAAATAAACAAAAAATATTTTTTTTCCTTGCTAATGCGGCAGACGATTGGACATTATCCAAAAAAATATTAAAATACAGTAAAAGAAATGTTCTAAAAACTGTACTATATTAACTGTACTATATTCTTTAGTATTCTTTATATTAGATTTAATTTTAATATTTTCTTCTACATTATTTTGTCTATAAAATTATCCTTTACGATTTTCTTATAAATATATATATATATATTGCATCAATTGTATACATTGATCGTCGTATTTATCATATAATATATATTTATATTTGGCATGAATTGCATACATTGACCGTTGTATTTAATTTGAATGTACTCCGTAGCGAAGTACGGGTTTTCAGCTAGTATATATATATATATATATATATATATATATATATATATATATATATATATATATATATATATATATATATATATATAAAACGCGTAGGTATGCGGCACAAAAATCGACGATATTTCTACACTCCGAATGGATTCGGCCGCAACTATAGGATGTAAACATTAGCAGCCGTCCTTAATTTGCAACCGCGTGTCAACATGGATTAGCGCACTGAAATTAGGAATGCTCGAAAGCGATCTGCACGATCAAGTGAAAATTGGGAACAGTCTCAAGAAAGAAAGCGAAGAAGAAATAATTGATTAAGAGAGAGGCGTGAAAAAGAGAGCATGAATGATCGCGAGGTTAGGCTTAACCGTCGCCGGCATAGCAACCGACAGCCAGTAATAGTTAATTTTCTACACTTTTTTCAGTACTAGCTGAATTTTTACTCCGTTTTATAAGTGAATAAATTTTCCCAACAGTTTATTATTTGATATGATTAAGTGTAGATATCTGAATTGTGAACAATAATACATACAGGGAGTGATGTAACCTACACTATATTTTAATACGAGTACTTGCTGAATTTTTACTCCATTTTTAAGTGAAAATTTCCCCCAGCAATTTCTTATTTGATGTAATGATATAGTGTAAATATCTTAATTTTGAAAATTAGTACATACAGAGAGGGATGTAATTTTTAAAATCATTGGTGTTGGATTTCTCAGTCTTATCTTTAACTCTGTTCTGAAGTAATAGAAATTCACATTTTTTAATCACGATGTTTTAGAATCAGCCTTATAGAGAATACCCCTTAACAACGTATATTTATGATGACAGGTGATGGTAACATTCCTTACACATGTTACTTTCAGTTGAGTTGTTTTGCAAAAGAAAATACATAACTAAAAGCGACCACGCAACGGCTAGTTTATTTTATTTACCGTTTTTTGCGGACCATAAGATTTCTGTTTGGAGTGCTATGGTCAACTTTTTGCTACACGAGGGTTAATTAGACCGGTTACCTACAGTTTAATGCCGATTCCGAAAGACTACAAATATCCATGCGAACAGTGGAACTCGAACCCGCAGGATCTAAAACGAATGCCAGCGCCCTAGCCATTCGGCCATCCCCTGGCTTTTCTAACCAAAAGACTCACCTTTTTACATAAAAAAATTTACTTAAAATTGGTGTCCGGCTTGTGGTCCGAAGGTAACATTAAAATAAAATGAATATTTTATTATATAAGTTTATTTTATATATATTATTTATTTTATTTATTTTTATTATAATTTTTTTTATCTTCATTAAAGTAAGAAATTGAAAATATCTTTATATACCTAACAAAATATTCTTTTCAAATAACTCCTACCATGAATTCGAGGTGCGTCTTATTGTACTTTCTTGTGGTCCGAAAAAAATTTGTATATTTAAGTTGCTAAGTCGATTCTTTTGGGAAGTCCGTGAGAGAGTAAACTACTGAATCATTGTACTTTATTTTAGTCTTAAACAAAAATTTTTTATCTATAGATGTGTCAAATTTTGTTTTCTTAACCTCAATTTCTGTTAATTAGCGATAATTTACAATTTATAAAATTGCTTTCTGCACATGCTCAGTGACATGTTTAAATCCGGCTTTAGATACTCACTAAGCACGAGGCCGCATGAACACGTTAAGTTGTTTATTCCGAGAAATCTCTGTCTCTCTCTCTCTCTCTCTCTCTCTCCCGCTCGCTCTTTGTGTGTGTGCCATTTTTATTATTAACTAGCTGATTACCCGTGCTTAGCTACGCAGTTCATTTTAGGATAATAACAATGACAATCGTAAGGGATATTTTTATAGACAATATAATGTAGAAGAAAATATTCAAATTAAATCTACTAGAACATACTAAAGAATATAGTACAGTTTATATAAAATTTAATTTTTACCGTATTTTAATACCTTTGTAAATTTATTTCGTTGTTATGCACGTGACGCAAAATTAATTTTAAGTATCACAAAAAGGAAAAGAAACCACGTAATCACCATTTAATAAATTAAATTCTAAAAATTAATCTTTAAAAATTCACCAAAAATCAGAAAAGGGGGCAAAGATTCGTAAAAGATTAAATTTTAAAGGAATTTTTATGATCCTTCTCGTGATATAAATTTTATAACCCTCAAATTATTTTGAATGCAAACTTTAAAGAATACTACAAAAACACCTTAAAAATTTAATTTTAAAAATCTAAGAAGAATTTTTCAAATACAGGTAGCCCTCCTACAGCACGGCATCTTACAACACGGTTTCGCTCTAGCACGATAGGATAAATTGCGGGAACCCTCGTATAACACTATAACCTGCAACACGGTTTCGCTCTAACACGATAAAGAAATTGCGAAAACCTTTGTACAACACTGTACATCTATAGCACTAGATAACATGATTTTTGTGTAACACATTTAAAATCTAAATTACCTTAAAATAATGACGGGAAGAAATAATAACTATAGTAGCATTACATGAAAACGTATAATCAAATTATAATTTATTTATTTATAACTCTATAAAGTTACAAGAAAGCCTGATAATCTTAGCTGAAAATCTTGAATCATTTTTCCTGAATGCAGACCCTTCCGCTGAAAGAAGCCAAAAATTCAAAAGGGAGCTGCAAAATTGTCTTTCTCCATACCTTGAATCTACAATGACCTTGTAGGAACCAGTAAATAAACGAATATTACAGATTTTTTAAAGAGGATAGAAGGTGCAAAAAATCTAAATGAAGAAAAAGGTTCTGAAAGGGAAGGTGATATCATTCAATCGAAAAAACGTTCTCGTTTGATTATACTGCGCAGTGATCAGGAAGAAATTTATTAAATTAAGATCGCATTAAATGAAAATAATATTTTTTGTTTCTTCCCGTTTTGTGTTATTCATACATTTATATTTTTAATAAAAATTAAGTTGCTTCTATGGAATTTTTTTAAAAATGTTTGTTTTTAATAAGTTTTCAGAACACAACCCCCTTTTTTTTACTGTCTCTGGGTCTCATATAACACGGTTTCACACAACACGTCATTTTCTAGGAACCTATCTACCGTGTTATAGGAGGGTTACCTGTATCTTTCTTAGTGCACCCCTACACTATAAGAAGAATCGTCATTCAAAATTTCAGCCCTTTTTAGGTCCAGTGGTTTGGTCTGTGCGCTATCTGTCAGTCAGTTACGGAACTGTTTTATATATACAGATTATGTTTGTGAGAAATAGATTAGAACCTGGCGGAAACTGTTTATTTCGCACTGTTGAGGAACCCTATTTCTTTTAATTGGGTTCAAGAGCAATTTTTTTAATGTATTTCTCTATTCTTAATATTATGATTTTCAACATTTGGCAATGATGTGTTGAGTATAATTTGTGTATTAGTACATTTATTTACTATCCAGCCGTCATGTTTTGACAGGTGACAACTAGAACTGTATTTATATTGCCATGCTTAGCACTTCTCACTGAAGACATTTGCACTCTATCCTGGAGAATCATTGGTTTATTGCTTGATTGGTATATTTCTGGAATCATTGGTGTATCGAATCATTGGTTTATTGCTTGATTGGTTTATTTCTGGAATCATTGGTGTATCGAATCATTGGTTTATTGCTTGATTGGTTTATTTCTGGAATCATTGGTGTATCGAATCATTGGTTTATTGGTTTATTACGAGAATCATTGGTACTCCATGCTTTCTGTGGAGGTTTCTTTTCCGTGTAGGTGAACCAACACCAACTCCTGTTGCCAACCCAATTTCCCCCGAAAACCACCCGAAGCTATTAAATAGGGTTCTTTGGAAGTAAAAAATGCAGGGGATAGAAGTACCAACTTAAAATCTAGTTTGTTGTTGTTCCTAACGCCTCCTGGCCGGAAGTTCCAGACCAGGTCCATATAGGCCTCGGGCTGAGTAGTTTGGCTCCGGTTTATAATAGCCCCAGAAGGGTTAGAGTCCGACTTGGCTAGGTGCCACCACAATTTTGACCGAGCGCAATTATGATCGGTCAAAATTGTGGTGATCGGTCAATCTCGCCAGATATCCCGCACGGACGACATCTGGGGGGATCATACCCTCGCCCATCTTCTCTGACCTCATAGAGGAACTTTCCGGTTTACAGATTTAACGTGCGGTATCCGGCATAGACACGGAGGCATTTTATAGTACTTGTCGGGATTCGATCCGAGCACCCACGGCATCGAAGGCCGAAGCGCTACCACTAGTCTACATCGGACCCTAGTCAGTAATGTTAGATAACTCCTTCCATGAAACAATAATAACATTTTAAAGATGATTAAAATTTGTTTATTTAGAAATGAAGAAATTATTTAGAAATGAATGAATGAATTATTTAGAAATGTTTTGGGTGTTATTAAGATCTTTCTTTCTTAAACCACAAGGAAAACACTTTGGTTTTAAAACTTTGTCACCACAGTTTTGACCGAGCACCCCCCCCCCCCCCCAGTGCCGACGTCTGGAGGGTTCGTACTTTCACCTCATCCATCTGACCACATGGAAGAAATTTCCAGTGTACGTATTTTACGTACCCATATCCGGCCTAGACACAAAGGTTTTCAATGGCGCTCGTTGGGATTCGAACTGGGCGACCTTCTTACGAAGCCCAACGCGCTACCAGTAGGCTACCTGGGGCCAAAATTATTATTGTTCGGATTATATATATATAAATTCTTACAAAGTTTTTTTTGCGGGAAAAAGTTCACAGGCGCAGCACGAAGGTTCAGATGGGCAAAATACACCCACCCCCACTACAAGCTGGTAAATTCTACGACCCGGCTTTTTTAATAATCAAATAGCAAAAGGAGGACCTTTTATTATACTAACAAAACCAATCAGATTGACAGTCAATGGTGAAGAATAATTTTAATCTTTAATTTTATGGCTGACATTTTTATTTCTTGAAAGGAGAATCTTTTACTCACGACAAAACTTTTTTTTTCCAAAATAAAAAAAAAACTCCTAAAATAAAAATTCCAAAGTAAAAAAAGACAGCAAAAAATGATTAATTGAGCATTTTTGGGGAAAAAAAGCAAAGTTATCATAAAGGCTTTAAGCAAAAGCATATTTTTATGGATTCAAAGAAGTTATTTCTCAAAAAATTTAAGGCAATATAATTCTGGTCTTTAAGCTACGAATGGCTTAAAAGGGGATGCAAAATTTAATTAAATTACTACGAATGAAGCATTCGGCTAGGCAAAATATCGAAATTAGTTTGAATTCAGTTCATCCTATGAATTAATGAGATCAGTTGAGGTATACTTTTTGTATAGCTTTTGTATTAGTAATTTCAGTATAGTGTAAACGTGTGTCTAGCATATATATATATATATATATATATATATATATATATATATATATATATATATATGTAATTCTAGGAACGTAAACTATATTTAACTTCATCAATTAGGGTTAAAATTAGGCAAATTAGCGTTAACGGTAATTTACTATTAGATATTCTACTGTTTTCCAATTCAGGAAGTAGGTTGTTTTCTGCAGCGGAGAGTTCACAAGACCGAGGTTTTCAATGATTAATGGCCTAGCACGCGCTCGGCCTAACGCAGTTATCGAATTTTCGAAATCACGCTTGTCTGACTCACGATGCTTCACCCACGTAATTGCAGCAAGCGAAAAAGAACAAAGCATTAGATTGCGGATTACATTCAGAGAGGCCGGTCGCAAGTCGCAGGGCTTGAGAGATGATGAGAATTTGGCGCGGATCGAATTGACTTTTAACTATATTAACAAAAGAAGTCCTTAATTGTTATTTAAGTATTAGTTATTTCACCGACATTTTGGTTTAACAACTGCAATTGAGTGTTAATTAGTAAATAAAAGGTCACGCGGTGTAAGCACCGTGACATATATATATATATATATATGTGTGTGTGTGCGTGTGCGTATATATGCATTTATATACTAGTTTCTATGAAAAATCTGTGTTTAGAAATGTTTGAAGGCGTAAAGAATACATATCAGTGCATCATCATAAAATAGCCACTTCGTTTGACTTGACATGAGCAAAATGAATTTGCCTTATATTTTATTCCTAAGATATCTAGCAGTTACTGTAAATAAGATTCTCATCATAGCACGTTAGAGGCATGATTCACTATACGTTTCCCAAATTTCAAAGAAACCCCACGTTTATGTACTTAGAAACAAAATATTCATACAATAACTTTATAAAACAAACAACTTTTTAAAGTTGCACCCCACCCTACAACAAATTCTAATGCTAGACAACGTTTAATTAACCCGTGACAATCTTGTTAAAATCATCTACACGAGCGACTCAAAACCACGTAGTGTGCCATTTTTAATATCTAATCCCGACTTTCATAATCTGTGATATTCAAAAAAAAGAAAGAAATATTTTAAGACTTAATAAAAAATATGCACGCACCAGAAAACAAATATAGTTTACAGCGTTATAAAATTTCACGCGGGACAGGGCTTTTAATTAAAGACACGGTGAAAATTTTGTAATATCTATGCTAAAAAGAAAGTTTTTGATTTGAGGACTTCTGAGTTATTTTTTTCTACGTCACGAATGCAAATATTGTAAGCAGCTAGAAACTTTTGCCATATTTGCGTTGAAAATTCCGTCTGAAAGAGTTTGCTTTCCCTTTTAAGAACTGTGGGAAATATTTTAATCGAAAGTTTCAGAAACGGAATACTCGCTGAAATTTTTTTTGCGAATGTAAAATCTGAATATAGTTCTTAAAATATTCTCTTTAAAATAACATTTTTTGGAGTATAAACAAACCAAAAGCATGCAGAAATAGAATAATATAATGCTAAAAAGTTCACCCCCTTAGGTTTTAAATTTTGTTTACTTTTTATGTTGATCCTAATAGCACGACTACTTCGTAGCCACAGCGGTGACGAAATGTCAGCCAAACTGTCTAGTCTCTTTATGACCTACCAATGACTTTCCCATGGTGACATCATTCGTTGCGACAGCCTGAATCTCACTCATGTCCCCCTGACGTCATAGGTTAGAACTATAACTGCTTTGCGGTGATTATATTAAATGAATAGTTTCATAAAACTTAAAAAGAGATGCCCTAGAACTTTAAATTTTTCCTGTAAATATTTAAGTGTACGCATACAGATACAATGTAATACCACTACATTATTCTGTATCTGAAAATAATTACTGTATGGTTAAGTTTAACTATTTGTATAACATGTACATATATTTTTTAATTTGCATTATCAAAATTTTCGTCAACGAGAGGAAAGAAAATGAAGAGTCGAAGATCAATTTATAAATTTCATTGATTCCCCAGGAATCCTCAATGAATTCGTTTGTTTCATTAAAATAAATATCCAAACATGAAGAGTGTTTCCAATTAATCATACTTAAATTTATTTATACAGAATAGCAGTAAATTATTCTGCATGTGAAAATAATTACTTACTGTAGGGGTCAGTTAAATATTTATATCAATATATTTTAACTGAGAACCGGAGATCAATTAATTAATTTCATTGATTCACCAGGAACCCTCAATGAATTCGTTTGTTTCATTACAAGAAATGTCCAAACATGAAGAGTTTTTCCAATTAATCATACTTAAATTTATTTATACAGATTTAAATATGAACAGCAGTAAATTTTTCTGCATGTGAAAATAATTACTTACTGTTGGGGGCAGTTCAATATTTATATCAATATATTTTAGCTGAGAGCCGGAGATCAATTAATTAATTTCATTGATTCAGCAGGAACCCTCAATGAATTCGTTTGTTTCATTAAAAGAAATGTCCATACATGAAGAGTTTTTCTAATTAATCATACTTAAATTTATTTATACAGAATAGCAGTAAATTATTCTGCATGTGAAAATAATTACTTACTGTAGGGGGCAGTTCAATATTTATATCAATATATTTTAGCTGAGAACTGGAGATCAATTAATTAATTTCATTGATTCCCCAGGAACCCTCAATGAATTCGTTTGTTTCATTAAAAGAAATGTCCAAAACTGGAAGGCCTTTCCTGTAAATTATGTTTAATAGAACATAAGCAAATTTGTGTTATCATACCATACCAATAATTTATTCTACTTCTAAAAATAATTACTTACTGTAGAACACGATTTATATATATATACCAGGGATAAATATATTTTAGTTCTCATCACTGAAAGCTTGGTTACATTTCATCTAGATGACAGTTTAATATTATGTAACTAATTTTTTTTTAAATTAAAAAGGAATTTCCGAAACCTAAAAATGTTTTCTTGCAAATGATATTTCGTAACACGTGCGCAGCATAAAATTAAAATACAAGTAATTAATTCTGTGTTCATAATATTTCCTTACTGTCGAACATAAGATTAATGTTTTATATTAGGGATAAATATATTTTATTAAATCTTGGAAATTTTGCTTATCGTAAAGAGGGAAAATGAATGGAGTACAGAAGGTCAATGCATTAATTACATTGTTACACATCAACGTAATTAGGATAAATTTATTTTATCACATCAGATAAATTTTTGCTAGTGACGAAAATCAATCAAATAATTTCATTCTTACAGTGATACATTTTATTGGTAACTGTGATAATTATATTTTACCGCATAATGAAAATTTATGGTTGTCACAATGATAGAAAATGAAGTGCCGCAGATCAGTAAAATATTTCATCGTTACATTGTTACATTTTATTGTTAACTGGAATATAAATATATTTTATCACATCGTTGAAATTTTGATTAGTGCTGCAGATTAATTAGCAACATTGTTACATTGGTACATTTCATTGTGAACTGGGATAAATATATATTATCACATCATGCAAATTTTTCGGTTATCGCAACAATAGAAAATGGTGTGCCACAGATAAGTAAAACATTTCATTGTTACATTGTTTAATTTCATTGTTTACTGGGAAAAATATATTTTATCACATCGTAGAAATTTTGGTTCATGTCGAAGATCAATTATATAGTTACATTGTTATATTTCATGGTGAACTGGAATAAATATATTTTATCACAACATGGAAGTTTTGGTTATTGTAGAGAAAGAAAATGAATGAACTGCCGAAAATCAATTAAATAATTTAATTCTTACACCACAAAATCTCAATGCATTGGTTTGTAATCTATATATATAAAACAGTTCTGTAACTGACTGACTGACATATAACGCACAGACCAAACCGCTGGACCTAAAGGGCTGAAATTTTGCATGGCAATTCTCATAGTGTAGGAGTGCACTAAGATACATTTTTGAAAAATTCGTCTTAACATTTTTTTAAATTATATTTTTAAGCTGTTTTTGAAACATTCTTTAAAGTTTGCATTTTAAATAATTATTGGAGGGTTATAAAATTTATATCACAAGAAAGATCCTGAAAATTCTTTTAAAATGAAATCTTTTTCGAATCTTTACCTCCATTTTCTGATTTTTGGTGAATTTTTAAATATTATTTTTTAGAATTTAATTTATTAAATGCTGATCACGTGGTTTCTTTTCTTTTTGTGATATTTTAAATTAATTTATCGTCACGTGCATAACAACGAAATAAATTGACAAAATAAATTTTTTCTTGCTAATGCGGCAGACGATTGGACATTATCCCAAAAAATATTAAAATTCAGTAAAAGAAATGTCCCTCAAACTGTACTATATTAATTGTACAATATTTTTTAGTATGTTCTATTAGATTTAATTTGAATATTTTCTTCGACATTATTTTGTCTATAAAAATATCCCTTACGATTTTATATATATATATATATATATATATATATATATATATACATTGATTGCATACATTGACCGTTGTATTTCATTTTAATGCACTCAGTAGCGAAATACGGGTTTTCAAATAGTTAGTTAATAAAATAATAACTTTCGGTAAATATGAAGAACATGATACGGTTTCTCTCCAAGCCGTTTTTTGCGCAAGATATTTGGCTTGTTTTGTGGGTTTGCCAGAAAGAGCAGTGCTAATTTACACTACATTGATCTTCAATTTGTAATGTCACATTGGCGCCATATCGCTACAGGTTGGCGGCCGTTTCATGTTGTTCCTATTAACCTACTTTTCAAGTTCAGTATTTACACCATTCGCGGGGTTACTTTCATCAAGATTACAATTTTAATTTTATGTGATAAACTAGCTGAATACTCGTGCTTCGCTACGGACTAAAAAAATTATATATTTATAATAAATACAACGGTCAATGTATGCAATTAATGCCAAAAAAAATCTATATAAAAAAATTGTAACTGATATTTTTATAGACAAATTAATGTAGAAGAAAATATTCAAATTAAATACAACGGTAAATGTATGCAATAAATTTGTATGTTTAATATCTATAAAACATACTAATTTGAATTAAATTCTTTAAAAACTTCCATCTCAATTTATCTAGTGGTTAAATTTTACTTTACCGTATTTTAATATTTTTTTCTCGATTTATTTCGTTGTTAAGCACGTGACGATAAATTAATTTAAAATATCACAAAAAAGAAAAGAAACCACGTGATCAGCATTTAATAAATTAAATTCTAAAAATTAATCTTTAAAAATTCACCAAAAATCAGAAAATGGAGGTAAAGTCTGACAAAGATTTCATTTTAAAGGAATTTTTGTGATTTTTCTCATGATATAAATTTTATAATCCTCAGATTATTATTTTAAATGCAAACTTATAAAAATTTACAAAAACAGCTTAAAAATTTAATTAAAAAAATCTAAGAATATTTTTTCAAAATTTTTTCTTTTTGCACCCCTACACTATGAGAAGAATCGCCATGCAAAATTTCAGCCCTTTGGGTCCAGCCATTTGGTCTGTACGTTATCTGTCATCTGTTTTATACATATAGATTAAAAAATTTTAAAAGAATTCCCCAAGACATAAAAGTATTTCTGTAAATGATACCTCGTTACACGTTAACAGCTTTAAATAAAATACAAGTAAATTATTTTGTATCTGATAATATTTATTTTCTATAAGAACGATAATTAAATATTATGTAACAGCATTTTCAAATCCACATCATGTGAATTTTTGTCAACTGAAAGAAAGTGGAGATCTACTTAACACATTCTTTACACCAGGAAGGATCTATAAATTGGATTTAGGTAAACTGCAAACTTTCAAATTATAGGTTATAGTTAAGTGTTTCGGTTGCTGCAAAGTTTTATTTCCCCAAGAATATTCCATGGCCGCAGCTGATTAATGACAACGGAGTTTCTCTTAGGATATAAAATTTCCGAATTCATTCTAGAAAGTGGCCAGTAATGGTGTGGTTAAAATATCTAGAGGTGTGGCTAAACCTTTAAGTTTAGATTATGTATTTACTTAAAGAGAAAATTTTGTTTTAATGATATTGAAGTTTTAAGCCTTATCATTAATAAATATTCGTTGCAATTTATTTGGAGGGTTGGTCCTATGCTTTAAGTAATCTTAAGTTTCCCCAAGGTTGAATATCCAGTTTAACATATCTGTATCAGTAAATAGTTTTAAAACAGCACTGTATCATCTATCTCCCGTGGGTCACTGTGGGTTGTGAAGACTCTGAGCCTAGTTCATTATTCCTTTAGAAACGGAGGTTTGTTTGAGTGGTGATTAATCGATATATGTCTTTTCGTGTTATTTATGATTCAAGAATCGAAATTAATTGTTCCTTGTTGTTATGAGAAATAACTTCTCTGTGATCAGCGAATATTTAATAGAAATATTTTTGGTTGATTTCATAGATTAAAAATTTTATTGAACGTTCTCCCACATTCTTATTACCCGGTTTGGAGCCATCTTGTTTTTCGGGGGAAATATAATAAGTGTGGTATAAAGTAACGGTTTCTCGTTCAGACAACAAGGGGAGTTTCTGAAATTTAAAATGAACTCGCCATATCTTGAGACCGAGCAACCCCGGTGCAATTTCTAGGGGACTTCTACCCTTTCCCCCATCCCTACAAACCACACATAAAAGATTTTCAGTCATTTACCCTAAAAAATTTTTATTTCCTATTTTACATACCAGATGGCAGCACCAGACTATTCATAATATAATTGGGGATGGGTTTTTTTTTTTTCAAACTAGGTGTGGCAAATCAAGAAATAAATGAAATTCTCCGGAAAAAAAGGGCACTTTTTTACTGTTATCTTCAAAATTATGCTATCGTTAAGGGGTTAAACAACCGACGTGGTTACCAGAGCATTCAGTGGCGCTTGTCGGGATTCGGTTCGAGATCGCTCAGTACCAAAGGCTGACTCGCTGACAGCTAGCTGCCTTGGTTACCATTTCTGATTCAAACCATATAAAGAATGCATCATGAAATATGATTTATAATATCTGCCACTCCGTAAATAGTGCCCAGATGGGTACAGAATATGCGTTATTCTGTTTGTGTCTTCCTTTTAATATATATATATATATATATATATATATATATATATATATATATATATATATATATATATATATATATATATATATACTACTAGTTGAAAACCCGCACTTCGCTACGGAGTACATTGAAATTAAGTACAACGGTCAATGTATGCAATTAATTCCAAAAAAAAATAAATATATATATATTTATAATAAATATGACGATCAATGTATACAATTCATGTAAAAAAAACATATTTATAAAAAAATCGTAAGGGATATTTTTATAGACAAAATAAAGTCCAATCGTCTGTCGCATTATCAAGAAAAAAATATTTTTTTGTCTATTTTTTTTTTTTTTGCACGTGACGATAAATTTATTTAAAGTACCAGAAAAAGAAATCACGTGATCAGCATTTAATAAATTAAATTCTAAAAATTAATCTTTAAAAGTTCACCAAAAATCAGGAAATGGAGGTAAAAATTGGAAAAAAATTTCATTTTGAAGGAATTTTTATGATCTTTCTCGTGATATAAATTTTATAACCCTCAATGTATTATTTTAAATGCAAACGTAAAAAAAGTTTAAAAAACAGCTTAAAAATTTAATTTTAAAAAATCTAAGAAGAATTTTTGAAAAATCTTTCTTAGTGCACCCCTACACTATTAGAAGAATCGCCATGCAAAATTTCATCCCTTTAGGTCCAGCGGTTTGGTCTGTGCGTTGTATGTCAGTCAGTCAGTCAGTGAATGAATGAGTCAGTTACGGAACTGTTTTATATATATAGATATATATATATATATATATACAAACATATGTATATATATATGCACATACACACATTCATACGAATAAGTATATATATATACATATATGTATATATATAGTGGGCTCCAAAATTAAGTTCCTAGAAAAATTATTCAGACATTCAACTTTTAGCCGTTTCCAGTCACGTCCTATATAAAAAATCTCTACAAAATATTTCCTTCAAAATCAGCCAGTAAGGTATAAATTTCTGCTACGAAAATCAAAGGGAAATAAATGACTTTAAAATACATACAGACGTGCACTCGGGCAGTAATTCATTTACCATCCAACTCTGAAACCACTAATAATAAGCTCATAAAATATAATCAAAGAATAAACTTCGAAAGACGACTTCCGTCCATATCCTTTTTTTTCAAAACATCTAATCACCTTCTAAAAAAAAGTTTAAAAGTTCCGTCCAGCGAACAAAAATACATCTAGCTGAACACGAATCGGCACTTAGGCCGCAAAAAACAATATTCAGGGTAAGAAAAAGAAGAAAATAGATGGAAGAAAAACTCTGCTGAAAGTCTTTTCATGGATCCTTCCTGGGCTAAATTCCGTCAGTTAAGTTCTTTAAAGTTTTGGTTTTCGACGGCGTCTCGGTCGCTGAATAGTTTATGATATCCGAAAGCCGAGTCGAAGACGTCGGTTGTTTAGGGTGAAAAGGGATTCTTTCCCCGAAATAAAAACTTCGAAATCGATTTAGTGGTAAGATAGATTTATTTTAAGGCAGAACTTTCTTGGTGTAGTGTAATCATTTCATTACATGAACTGATAATGAAAAATCGTAATGATAATGAAAATTTCATTATATGAGCTGATAATGAACAATGTTAATGAAAATGAAAATTTCAATGGATAAGGATAATGAAAATTTCATCATATGAACTGATAATGAACAATGTTAATGAAAATGAAAATTTCAATGGATAAGGATAATGAAAATTTCATTATATGGGCTGATAATGAACAATGTTAATGAAAATGAAAATTTCAATGGATAAGGATAATGAAAATTTCATCATATGAACTGATAATGAACAATGTTAATGAAAATGAAAATTTCAATGGATAAGGATAATGAAAATTTCATTATATGAACTGATAATGAACAATGTTAATGGAAATGAAAATTTCAATGGATAAGGATAATGAAAATTTCATCATATGAACTGATAATGAACAATGTTAATGAAAATGAAAATTTCAATGGATAAGGATAATGAAAATTTCGTTATATGAACTGATAATGAACAATGTTAATGAAAATGAAAATTTCAATAGAAAATGATAATGAAAATTCCATTATATGAACTCATAATGAACAATGTTAATGGAAATGAAAATTTCAATCGATAATGATAATGAAAATTTCATAATAAGAACTGATAATGAACAATGTTGATGAAAATGAAAATTTCAATAGATAATGATAACGAAAATTTCATTATATGAACTCATAATGATTTCACCGATATCAAAAAAAAGTGATACGTTTGTCTATATCAGTGATCCACAAACTTTTGTCGACCGTGACCCCGTGTCGAATGTGAGTAGGCAAATTTTGAGAAACTATTTGAAAAATCAATTAATTGTATATTATGGGTATATACAGAGCTTGTAAAAACTTTAAGGACATCCAACAATTGTAAAAAATTTGATAAAATTAAAATGAGATGGTTGAAATGGAAATTTAATGTTGATCATAAAGTTTAAATACTAATATAAAAGTCAACAAAATGTATCTGCGAGCTTTTTATTGCGAAAAAATAAGAATTATGCAAACAAACGCTATTTTCGCCTGTGTAAAAACTTTAAGGACACCACTATTAATTTTATAGAAATGTTTCATAAAATTATTATTGATCTGCACGTGTAAAACTCTTGTGTATAGTGATATTTCTGAAGTTTTCTATTAAGCATTTTCATAATTTTATAATAATGCCAAAAGCAAGTAAACTGACTGAATAAGAAAAAGATGTTGAATCTTTTGCATTGTAAGGAATGAGTTGTCGGTCTATTGCAAAAAAGATGGGAAGATCTAAAACTGTCATCAACAGTTTTTTTAAGGTGAAAAACTTGTGGCAGACCAAAAGCAATGTCACCCAGAGATGAAAGGAGAATTTTAATGTTAGCATCAACTGGAAAATACTCAAGTAAAGAAATTTTATGATAGCCTGCGTTCAGTGTGTGCAGGAAAACAATCTGCAATACAATTACTCTATATGTAAATTTCTCTAAAATACCTCCGTTTGTGTCGTTCCTTCGTAGGGTGCAATGCTGGTCCGCCATTATGGTGTCCCCATAATAAAATGACCAGCAAACTGCGGTTAATTATAGGCGAATGTCTACATGACAAGTGCCTCCGCTAGAAAAAAAAGTATGTATATATATATATATATATATATATATATGTGTGTGTGTGTGTGTGTGTGTGTGTGAGAGAGAGAGAGAGAGAGAGAGAGAGTGAGAGTAAAAAAGTGTAAGTGTAAAAGGCTATTAAATATGGGGGGGGCGATCGCGCTACCTTAAAACGGGATTTTAGTTATAAAAATATAGGATTTAACAATTAAAAAGTCTGGGAGTTCAAATCAGCGGTGTGAGGTATTGCAGTGAAAATAGCGCTTAAGGGTCGACTTTATTCAATTTCGAAGATCCACATGGGAGAATTTTAAAGGACGTATAGCCTTGAGCTTGGCGCTAAGTAAGAAAGTGCATCGATCAGCGAAAAGAACATTCGAAATGACATCACGCATAAGTAATGAGCGTCGGTAGCGCGTTAATAAAACTTAAGAACAAAGAAGATTTTTCAGAGCCATGGAGAGATAGCAACGGGTAAAGACGTGTGCCGTTAGGCGCACAGATTGTAAAAAGGGAGGGGGCGTAATTCTTCAAGATTGGAGCTGGGAACGTTTAAGAATTTCAATAAAGTTCAGTGTTTTTAAATTAGAGTAGTCTATCAGTTGTGTTCAGCTTGGTTTATTGCCTTTCTTAGAAGAGTTAAATTATGGTGACGAGTATCTTCGCCACCGGTTCACGGACTGCATCATGGTTCTCCAGAGTTTCGGATTAACGTAATTAAAATGGGCGTGAAGAAAAACCGATTCCGACATATATATATATATATATAAGTATATATATATACTTGTGTATATATATATAAGTATATATATATACACTCATGGACAAAAAAATTAGCGCACCAAGAAGGAGTCGTCAAAATGAAACGAAATTTTACATACGTAATGACTACTTTGATATAAGTAAATGATAAGAAAATCAAAGAAAAAGAATAATTTATTTCAGAGAAAAAGGCAAAAGAACGGAGGCGTTAATACTCCGTTGGACCCCCTCTAGCGCGAATGAGCGATGCGATGCGATCGGGCATTGAGTCATACAAGTTCTGTATGATGTCTTGAGACATTTCGTTCCATATTTGCTGTAACCTTGCCTCTAGTTCGTTCAAACTCGTGGGATGCCCAACTCGTCGTCCCAAATGATCCCAGATATGCTCGATTGGAGACAAATCTGGGGATCGGGCAGGTCAAGGAAGGGTAGTAACAGTGCGGAGACAGTCTTGTGACACCCTTGCCGTATGAGGCCGAGCATTGTCTTGTTGAAAAATGGCTCCTGGGAGCCGTTGCATGAGTGGCAACACATGTGATTGCAGGATTTCATGAACATACCGCTGGGCTGTCATGGTGCCACGGAACAATACTAGGGGTGCCCGTGTATTGTAGGCAATGGCACCCCATACCATCACACCACCCGTGGGAGCGATGTGTCGCTGTACAGCAAAGGCAGGATTGAAGCGTTCACCACGGGCTCTCCACACACGAACACGATTGTCATCACTGCCGAGATTGAATCTGGATTCGTCGCTAAAGACGACCTGGTTCCATTCCGCTGCAGTCCAGTTTCCTCGTGCGCGTCAAAACTCCAAACGGAGGCGTCGATGGGTGGGCGTCAAGGGCAGCACACGTAATAGGCGCCGCGATACCAACTGTCCTTCAGCCAGGCGCCTTCGTATGGTTCGAGAAGACACAGAGGCCCCTAGTGAAGGTGCTACCTGTGCCTGGATGGCGGCCGATGAAGCAGTTGGCTGTACGCGTGTATTTCTTACGATGTGGCGGTCTTCTCGACGACTGGTCTGTCGAGGGCGTCCTGAGCCTGGTCTTCGTGTACATGACATCTCTCGGGTCCACTGGTCCCAACACCTCCTCACAACACAATCAGAGCGGCCTAATTGACGAGCTACTCGCCTAGCTGACCACCCAGCTTCCATCATCCCGACGATTCTCCCCCTCTCAAACTGCGAAAACTGCTTATATTGTCTTCTAACACGGCGTAATGGCATGCCTATCTCAGCTCTTCCTTTGTAAATGATTCAGCACACTCAAACAAGCTTTGGTTACCTGTTTTATACTCCACAGAGTACGATGTTCAACGCCCTCTACCGGCTATACGTAATGCGCAATCACGCTGCATTTCTAATCATTTGCATATCTCCCCGACATGTACCTTCATTGCAAGTTTCGTTACGATCCCGCAATTATTTCTTGGTGCGCTAATTTTTTTGTCCATGAGTGTACTTGTATATATATATATATATATATATATATATATATATATATATATATATATATATATATATATATATATATATATACATACAAGATCTATATATACAAGTATATATAGATCTCTTTCTTCGTCAGAGATCCAATTTCTATCCTTTTCCAGTTATACCCCATATATATAGATAGATAGATAGATAGAGAGAGAGAGAGAGAGGGAGAGAGAGGGGGGGGGACAATTATATCCACAATAATATTCATGAATCCAAAGTAGTATTGTTAGTGGTTGTAAATTCTAGTCGAAAATTAAGATCACAGACAAAACTTTCTTCGTCAGAGATCCAATTTCTATCCTTTTCCAGTTATACCCCATATATGAATCTACAAAATATTTCCTTCAAAATCCGCCAGTAATGTATAAATTTCTGCTATAGAAATCAAAATGAAATCTTTAAAATATAGAAATCAAAATGAAATCTTTAAAATAAAGAAATCAAATGACTTTGAAATACATGCAGACGGGCACTCGGGAAGGAATACACTTACCACTTAACTCTGAGACACTAATAATAGGCTCAAAACTAACTTCTTTAATCGAAAAAAAAAACTTTAACCTGGGGTAACCTAATGGTCAACGCGTCGTAAGTCAAAACTGCTTGGTCGAAATTGCAATGGCACCAGGAAAAAATTCGGCCTCATGGCGTCCAATATCTGTGAGCTATACATTAGCAGCATCCCATCGCCCTGCAATTTTCAATAGACGAGCTTCGGATTTAACCGCCTAGGGGGCATTAGTGACAAAAGCACGGGAAATTTTACACTCAGTTTATCCTGCTTATGTGAAAAATAGAGAAAGAAAATAAGAATTGAAATATTTAATAAATATCAGCAATATCTGAATATCTTAGGATAGTGAAATTTATACCAATATTAGCACACCTGACATTATGAATTGGTATCTTGGTATGGTAATTGGTAATGGCTGTTCTATAGACAGATATATTGGTATAGAAATTGGTAATAGCTGTTTTATAAATTCATACATGGTTTATATTGGTATCGAAATTGGTAATATTTGTTTCATAAATTGATATATTGGTATCGAAATTGGTAATATCTGTTTTGTAAATTGACATCTTGGTACGAAATAATAGACTGAAATATTATTTCAATAATTATCTCATAATCGAATTCCTTTTGGTTGAAAATTGTGTTTTTTTCTTTTATTTTCATAATGTGCAATTTTGAGAAAAACATATTTTAGAAATGCAATTAGAAATATAAAAGATGTCAGAAAGAGAATGACAACACTAAAGATTTTAATGAAGGTATGATTTTTAGAAAGTGATGTAGAATGGAATACTCAAATAAAAATGGTGTATTATTAATTACTTTCTTAAATTATTATCTCAAAATGAAATTCAAAATATCAAAATTAGCTTAAATTCTTCATACATTGTTCAGGCATTGAAGAAAAAGTACGGTATAGTTGATGTTGAATATCTGTTTTCCTTCTGTATAGACCCTCAAATAAATGAACGAGCAGCGGAATTTTATCAGAAACAAAAATATTTTCCTTTAATCCCATAGTTTTAAAATATACAAATTGAAATTGGTAACATTTATTTTATAAATTGATATCTAAGTTTCTTTTATAAATAGGTATCTTGGTATGGAAATCGGTAATAGCTACTTTATACATTGATATATTGGTATCGAAATTGGTAATATTTGTTTTACAAATTGATATCTTGGTGTCGAAATTAGTAATATCTTTTTTATAAATTGACATCTTGGTACAAAAATTGGTAATATCTGTTTTGTAAATTGATGTCTAGGTTTCCAAATATGTATTGTTTGTTTTATAAATTTACTAGCGGCCCGTCCCGACTTTGTCCGGGTTGAACAAAATATTATACCAATAAATTTTCAGTTGATAGCTAATAAATTGTAAATCTTTTTTACCTTAAATGTCCAATAAAAAGCGTAGTTCCAAATGTAGTTTTCTTCAATAAACCCTTTCACGTTGCCAGTTTCAAAAATCTTTTTTGTATTTATCAATACCTCCTCTACTTGAATGTTAAAAATATTAAACCTTTTCCTTACGGGGTGGGATAGCATATATCCGAAGCACATACTCTCGAAAAATACGGTGTGATGTCGGCAGAGATATAGTCTCGAATCCCACTTCGTTGTGACTTTCCTAACGTTTTTGCCCCCAAAGAACAATTGGGTGACATTCTGGGAACGGAGGGTCAATCTTGCCGAAAAGGACTGAATAATAATCTTTTGTCGTTCTAGCTAGAGGCTATTTCTTTTCAGGCGAGGGACATCAGAAGGGCGGTTCACCCGCTGTTCATCCATTTTCAGCCTTTTGAGAGATGAAAGAGGCACGGAGTGCCGATGAACTACTATTGAAATTCTTCAATAGTAAGAAAGCAATAAGAAAGCAATTAACCACTCTTTCCCCTGACCCCCACGCTGAATGTCCCCCACGTAAAATGGGGATAGGAAGTAGATAACATTTTCCCGTTGTAAAGAGGTATTTCGAAAAACGGACCCCGTAAGCTAAAGGGTGTTGCTATGGTTACTTGACTGCGGTTGACAAAGGAAAAAGATGTAAGGTACATTTTAATGTACAAAAGTTGTACATTACGCTCCACATACAAAATCTGCTCTCTCTCTTTATATATTATTATAGAAGTATATATACACATTGGTATCCCAAAATTAGAATAAGAGATGAAATAAAAATACAAAAATAAAAAAGGATTTTAATTAAAGAATTTTTTTTAATTATTTTCAGCACCTAAAATAATATTCCAATTAATATTACGTTATTTATTAATAAAAGTTAATTTTTTAAAAGAAAGAGGTTGTGCTTGAGACGTAGTTTTATTCAAAAATAAAAAAGGATTTCAAGTAAAGAATGTTATTTTAATTATTTTAAGCACCTAAAATAGTATTCAAATTAATATTACGTTAGTTATTAATTAAAGTTAATTTTTTAAAAGAGAGAGGTTAAGAAATGAAATAAAAATACAAAAATAAAAAAAGTATTTTAAGTAAAGAATGTTTTTTTAAATAATATTAAAATTTTTTTCAAATAATATTCCTAAAATAATATTCAAATTAATATTACGTTAGTAAATAATTAAAGTTAATTTTTTTAAAGAAAAAGGCGTGCCGGAGAACGGCTAGGTTCGAACCACTATCGTCAGAACAGAAGCCCACCGCGATAGCACCACGCTAAGGATCGTTGAAGACTTCGGCACAAAAAGCGGTAGAGGACAGTAGCGGTAACAATGGAGATTGTTAGGATTAAGCCCCTAACTTTTTTTCTACTGATCAGATATACATAATATATAGCCTATGTCCATCTGGAATAATGTACCTTTCAAACAGTGAAAGAATTTTTCAAATAGGTGCAGTGGTTCTGGAGATTACCCTCCACGTACAAAATCGCTCTCTCTTTATATATAAGTATAGATATATTTGTATCGAAATTGGTAACATTTGTTTTTAAATTGATATCTTGGTATCGAAATTGGTAATATTTGCTTTGTAAGTTGATATCGTAGTACCGATATTGATGATATATTCGTTTTATAAATTGGTATATTGGTATCGAAATTGGTATTAGCTGTGTTATAAATTGATATCTTGGTACCAAAATTGGTAATATTTGTTTTATAAATTGATATCATGGTATCGAAATTTTCAACTGTAATATGTTTCTCTTTTAAATTATACTCTAAGAAGCTAAAATGTTATACATTTTAAAACTTTTATTTTTTTTAGCTCTGATAAGATTCCGTGGTTAGTTAATTTATTTGAGTGACTGTACAAACAAACCGTCACATCTGCACTAACGAAAATAATTACTTAGTCACTTTTATCTCGTAACTTTAAAATTCTGTCGAAAACTGCACTTTCGTCCAAAAACGGAGTAATTCCGGGAACAAAAGAAAACATCCTAGAGAAAAGAAAAGCTATAAAGCGAATGGATCAACGCACTTAACATCTTTCATGGTGTTCCGAAACGCGTACGATACGGACCCTTCCAGCGAAATTTGTTCGCCGCGTTTGAAGAGAATTTCTGTTTGAGCTGCGTTTTCCAGTGTTGCATAGTTTATGATGTCCGAGAGCAGAACTGGTGTTTTAGGACGTTTTTATCTGAGAAAAACTCTTTTTTTCGAAGGATAAAAGTCTCTAAATTGGTTTAAGTTAGCAGTCAAGAAACTTTATTTTTCTTAAATTTTGAAGGTGTAGCTTATAGTTAGTTATGCAGTTGTGTATCTTTATAATGACGTCACAATGTCACACTTTCAAAAAAATTAGTTATAAAGATCATTCGTTGTAATTAAATCAACGTACATTATTTTTAGGATTCTAAAAATTGATTTATTTTTCTTAAATTTAGGTCTTCAATTTTAGGTTGTATTTATACAGTCGAGTCTCAATTTAAAGGCGTCACAATGCCCCACTTTAAAAAATATCAGTACAAAGAACACTCGTTGTATCGAAATCAACATAACATTATTTTTATGATAAATATCTCCAAATTGATTAATTTTGTTTAATTTTGGCCGTATAGTTTATATTTACATGGTCCAGTTTCTTTTGAATGGAGTCACAATGCCCCACTTTAAAAAATATTAATTATATAGAAAGTTCTTGGTACAGAATTCAATATAAGTTAAAAGCATGTAGTCAGATATCATGCATAGACTGAAATGAAACAAAGCTTTTCTCTATTTCATAAGGAAACGTTAAATGTTTATATCAAAATGTCTAGAAACATAGTTAGTTGTTAGGGTAGAAACATAAGTTTAAATTACGTAATCAAATATGCATACATTGGTATAAACAAAATTTCTCTTCATTCTAAACTGAAAAGTTAAATTTTCATGTAAAATTGTCTAGAAATATAGTTAGTTGTTAAGATCGAAGCTTAAGTTTAAGGCATGTAGTCAAATATTATGCATAGATTTGATTGAAGAAAACTTTGATTGATGACTTTGATTGAAGAAAAACTTATCTTCATTCTATGCTGAAACATGAAATGTTCATGTAAAATTCTGTAGAAATATAGTTGTGAAGATAATAACAAAAGTTAAAAACATGTAATCTAATGTTACGCATTTCTCGAAAAGAAAGCAAAACTTTTCTTTATTCTATAAGGAAACGTCAAAATGTCTAGAAACATGGTTTGTTGTTAGGGTAGAAACATCAGTTTAAATTACGTAATCAAATATTATGCATACATTGGTATAAACAAAATTTCTCTTCATTCTAAACTGAAAAATCGAATTTTCATGCAAAAATTCGATTGTATTGGGTATTTGTATTCGATATTTGTTGTTAGGGTAGAAACATCAGATTAAATTACGTAATCAAATATTGTATTGGGTATTTGTATTCGATATTTGTTGTTAGGGTAGAAACATCAGTTTAAATTACGTAATCAAATATTATGCATACATTGGTATAAACAAATTTCTCTTCATTCTAAACTGAAAAATCGAATTTTCATGCAAAAATTGTCTAGAAATATAGTTAGTCGTCAAGAAAGAAGTATAAGTTTAAAGCACTTAGTCAAATATTATACGTAGATTTGTTTGAAGGAAAACTTATCTTCATTTTTTATACTGAAACATGAAACGTTCATGTAAAATTCTGTAGAAATATATTTGTGAAGCTAATAACAAAAGTTTACAGCATGTAATCTAATGTTACGCATTTCTGGAATAGGAAGCAAAACTTTTCTCTATTCCATAAGTAAATGTCAAAATATCTAGAAACATAAGCTTAAATTACATAATCAAATATGCATACATTGGTATAAACAAAATTTCTCTTCATTCTAGACTGAAAAATCAAATTTTCATGTAATATTGTCTAGAAATACAGTAAGTTGTTAAGATCGAATCGTAAGTTTAAGGCAAGTAGTCAAGTATTATGCGTAGATTTGATTGAAGCAAAACTTATCTTCCTTCTATGCTGAAACATGAAATGCTCATGTAAAATTATGTAGAAATATAGTTGTGAAGATAATAACTAAAGTTTAAAGCATGTAATCTAATGTTACGCATTTGGGGAAAATGAAACAAAACATTTCTCTATTTCATAAGGAAACGTCAAAATATCTAGAAACATAAGCTTAAATTACGTAATCAAATATGCATACATTGGTTGGTATAAACAAAATTTTTCTCCATTCTAAACTGAAAAATCAAATTTTCATGTAAAATTGTCAAGAAATATAGCTAGTTGTTAAGATCGAAGCATAAGTTTAAGATATGTAGTCAAATATTATGCGTAGATTTGATTGAAGCAAAACTTATCTTCATTCTATGTAGAAATCTAGTTGGGAAGATAATAGCAAAAGTTTAAAACATGTATTCTAATGTTACGCATTTGTCGAAAAAGGAAGCAAAACATTTTTTTCCGTAAGGAAACGTCAATATGTCTAAAAACATAGTTTTTAGGGTAGAAACATAAGTTTAAATTCCGTAATAAAATATTATTCATACATTGGTATAAACAAAATTTCTCTTCATTCTAAACTGCAAAATCTAATTTTCATGTAAAATTGTCTAGAAATATAGAAACTCGTTAAGATAGGAGTATAAGTTTAAAGCACTTAGCCAAATATTATGCGTAGATTTGATTGAAGGAGATCTTATCTTCATTTTGTACTGAAACATAAAATGCTCATATAAAATTGTGTAGAAACATATAAGTAAAGACAGTAACAATACTTTAAAGCATGTAATCTAATATTACGCATTTGTGTAAGCAAAACCTCTCTGTATTCCTTAATGAAACATCAAACGTTCAAGTAAAATTTATAGTTTACCGTGACTTAGAGATTACAGTATGAAAATAAATTCGTGTGAGCATTTACTCTTGCAAATATGCATTAAATTAAATCGTTTGAGTTTTCATCTATATATTCGACATTCTCTATCCCTGAAACCTGAAGCTGTGCAAAATGGATTTTATACACCTTCTCTTTCCCAACCTAACAATGCTGAACAGTTTGGTAGCAGCTTATTACATAAAACAATACCATTGCCGTCAATTTAATTACTTCATCTATGGATAAATTAATTTATTGAGAAAAATTCCGTAGAACATAATGGAGTTTGCGGAAGGGGGGGGGGACTAACATAATGGAGATAAATTTATTTATTATAGTCATTAATTAATATAAATTGAATAGTAAACTGAACACTAGTAAGGAATTCCATAAACATGATGGGCAGTATTTCGTAATTGCAAATTAACCTTTTCCTTTAATTATGTGTTGTAGCATAAACCTGCAGCGTCACTTCCTGTGAACATACACTTTCTGGGGTTGTATAACAATAATTGACCACTGGATGTGTATCAGAAGTAGCACAGCACGTTTAAAGTCAGCCCACTGCCCCCTTTGAGGAGAGACATCACGGGAACGTCCATGCCTTATCAGGGATTCGAACACCGCTAGCGGAAGTTCGAAACGCTAGCCACTTTACGATGTTGGCCAGTCTGTAATTATTCATGATATAAAATTGCTGAAAAAGGAGAAAAAAATTGAAGTCCTGTACAGACTAATTAACCTTTAGCTTACGGGGCACATATTTCCGATTTCCTCTTTAGAACGGAAAATTTCATACCCCTTTGTATGAACGGCCGTTAAGGGGGCTATATATATATATATATATATATATATATATATATATATATATATATATATATATAGAGAGAGAGAGAGAGAGAGAGAGACAGACAGACAGACAGACAGACAGACAGAGAGAGAGAGAGAGAGAGAGAGAGAGATATACATGCATATATATATATATTGTGGCGTCACGACAAGTAGTTAGGCATTATCTCTCTGAGGCATTTTGAAGACATTTCACAACTATTGATCCATACCAAGAAAGACAGAGTTCAAATTAACAAACGAAGGCCAAATTTTTAAAACAAAACTTAGCAATTTATTAATAAAAGAATTAAACATTAAACACTTCCGATGTAATCACTTAATTTACGTGCAGATTCACAAATACACGCTCCAGGGCCCATTCTGGGCCCAACAACACAGGAGCCTAGTAAAAACACGTCTATCCCGCTCGGATTTTATACAGCGTCTCTCCCTCCGATGTCTGGATTTTCAAAGTGGTGGAGGGCCCGGCAGATTCGGCTGACAGCTTCTTCTTAGGCGCCGAATTTTATTGCATTGCCGAAACGTTAAGATGACAGCTTTAGTGGCTGCGTCTCTGTAAGGGAAACGGTTTTTAATTCCCCCACGTGTTCCGAACTGGTGGAACCGAACAACACATTCTTTGAAAAACACGCAGCTGTGTTTCACCCCTTGTGGGGTCTCGGGAAAAAAAGAACATCTTTCCAGTACGCTACAATAAATATATATATATATATATATATATATATATATATATATATATATATATATATATATATATATATATATATATATATATATATATACATACAGGGTGTTTCATATTGAATGGGACAAAAAGAAAGCATTCCTGTGAACGCTGTAATTACTTTATTTTGATAAATCAAATTCACAGTGAAACTGTAGTTATCCAAGTTTCTATAGATGCTCTAAGTGTGCCCCTCCGGAAACACGACAAATGTCTATGCGGTATTCCAGTTCCTGCCACACTCGTGATAGAATATTCTTTGTTAAGGATTCGAGCACTTCAGTTATCGGCTGCTTCAGTTGCTGTAAGTCCTTGGGAAATGGAGGCACGAACACTTTCTCTTTAACAAAAACCCCATAGGAAAAAAATCACAAGGGGTTAGATCTGGTGATCTCGGTGGCCAACAAAGCAATGGTATATCTTCTGACCCAGCACGGCCAATCCAGGAATGAGGTAGACTACCGTTCAGGTACTGACGTACGTTTTTATGCCAATGTGGTGGAGCACCATCTTGCTGCAGAATGAAGCCGGGATACCGCTTCCTCCAACTGAGGGAACGATAAACGAAGATGTTTTGGCGTATTCCAAAACACAGTACGATTTCTCCTGCATGGATGGCACCATTTCGATTAACAGTGCCTCTAGCGGCGATTTCGTGACCGGGAGATTTTATGCTGTTGCCAGATAAAACTTTGTAATTGTAGTTTCAGAATCAATTTGTTTCGGCTAAATAAATCAATTACAGAATTTGTACTGTGCTATTATTTTTGTCACATTCAATATGAAACACTATGTATATTATATATATACCAGGTGTCCCAAAAATGACAGACGATTTGAAAAATCAATTGAAGAAAAACGGATGGTGATAGAAATGCGCGGTTTACTGCATTCTGCTTAGGTAACCAGGGAATTTATTCTCCCCAATTTTCAAAATTAGTTACAAAGTTCGTCAACAGATGGCGCTGCCGACTGGGAAAACCATTTATAACCATTTTTATGTTTTAGAAGTTTTGTTTCGAAGGGGGAGGGGCATGTTGACAGAGATTTTATTACCTAAGGAGTAAATTCATAAATGTAGTTCGTAAAAATTTTCTCATTTTTATGAGCAAGAAACAAGAGACGAGAATTCATATTAAAAAAAAAAGTCGCTTGCAGGATTACAGAATTCCGTGTGTTTATGGAACAGGCGAAATGTGAAGTTTAGGGAATATCTTTCTGTTATGATTTCTTTGCATATATTATTTTAAAACCTTTCTTTCCACATCTATATATGTATATAGCTATGTATGTGTGTTTCACAAAAGCAGATTGCAGTCTTTATTTGAAGAAATTCCTTATTTTTAGGAAAGTTTCAATAAACTAAAAATATATTATTAGCTATTATTTCAAATGTTCTCACACTATAGTATTGCATTTTCATGCATGCAATTCATCAGATTTTTTTTTAATGTTGAAAAAAAGCTGAAATGCTACAGAGGGGGGAGAAGCAACATTCAATTTGTAAGAAATAGATTCTTTCCTGCATACATTCTTTTTACTGTGTCTCTGTGCTGTGATTTTTTAAGAAAAAAATATTCCTATATAAATTAAAATCTTGTCCAATATTTTTTTTAATTTTGGTTTACTATCAATGAAGTATTTTTAATTATATAAGTCTGCGTTGGTGTGTTGGAGGGAACACAGTGCCTGGGAGTGTGACCCCAATGACAATTTTTTTTTCTCTCAAGTCAGAGTTAGATGACTGGGGTAGATTAGTGAATGTAAATACAGGAGGTCGTTCGTACTTTATGGAAACGATTTTGTAATTTATTTTTGGCATTTGCACTTTGAGATAAAAATTTGGCAACTGCAGAATAATCGTCAGCTACTTTTTTGTTTTGATTGGAATGTAAAATAAAAGATTTATATTGAAAATGGCTCCTAAAATTGATAGATGGCTCGAAGGTAATGTAACTGCGCTTTCCGAGGAGAAATATTCGTATCAGCAAATGATAAAGCGGTGTAATAATCGCGGTTACGGCTTTTCAAAAATCGTATTTATAATATAATTAATTTTTTCTGGATTTCTAAATATTGGCTTCTTAACCTGGATTTCTTAGCTTCTTTTTTTTTTTGGAAGGGGGGGTGATAAAAAGAAGTTTTTTGATAATTAAACTCCTATTTATACAAAAGACAAAGCATTTTCGCCCAACAATTTGCAAGAAAGATGTATTTATTAACAAAGGTCTAAACACTCTTAATTTATTTTTAAAATAAACTGTTTGTATGTTATTAGCATGAAATCGCAAAGGGGCGGGATTTAGAACTTGTCTGTGGTCTGCAGAACTTCCTGTGAGCAGGGCTGGGGTAAACAAACCCGTCGCCAAGCCTGGCACGTAAAAAGTCGCATCAAGTCGAAAGAGTCGCAAAAAGGTGTGTGATGTGCGAAGTCAACTGACCTACCGCCTTAAAACCGTAAAAATTTCTTCAGCATCAAGAATGGAAATTTTACTTACTTACTTACACACTCACACACACACATACATATATATATATATATATATATATATATATATATATATATATATATATATATATATATATATATATATATATACATGGCATGTGGCTTGCCTGTTCTAACGTCTTTAAATTGCAGTCATGATTCATTCGTTGGTGGCGAGTGGGAATATGAATTGAACAATACTTCAGTCCACACGATAAATTACTTTATTAAATCCTTCTTGAGAATACCACTCTCGAAGTCTTTGTCCCTAGTTAGATATTTCAACATTCGGCGACGACTGCTAGGGCGACAGCACGCAGCGAGTTCCCAAATCAATCTGCGTAGTTCTAAGTAAAAAACGAGCGTCTTCTCTCCTGACACATGCGCAGAGCCCAATTTAAAATTTTCTAGAAGTATCTTCCCGCCAAACCTGTACAGTATCTAAAAATAATCTCTATGCATGGAGCTTCATTCCACCTCTAATCGAAGTTCAATTACTGAAACGGGGAATAACCTACTTCCACCCGCACGCGTCTGGAAATATGAAAAACTAGTGGCTTTTTTGGCGCCACGAAAATGATTAATCCCTTAGCCCCCTTTAAATTTAACTTAATTATTCTTTCCCCAATTAATTTCTGACATATATATATATATAAACTCTTGTGCCCGTATTCTTGGGATATATGCTATCTCACCCCATAAGGAAAAGGTTAAAGAGACATAATAAATTAATCAGAGTCAAGGCTAATATTTCATTTATTTATTTATTTATTACAAATGCCCAGAAGATTGGCTATGACGCCATTAGTTCTCTTGCCTTCCAATACCTATGAACTCTTCCAATACCTCTGCACAGTTCAAGAACACAAGTGCACAGCCCGAGTCCAGATGAGTAACATCAAAAATTTGATCTTGTCCGCACAAAGGACATACGGGGAGAGCTCCAGTGTTTGAGCCGGTGCAAATATTCGGGCAAACAGTCATAGCCTGTAGTAAGACGGAAAAGTGCCACAGCTGCATTTCTAGGAAAATCAGGGATGTCCTGTGTGCCCTTAATCAAAGGAGCCCGTGACTTGTCGGCAGAGTCACACAGCGCTCTCTGCTTTATCCCAGGAGCTCTCTGCTTTATCCCACGTCTTTTAATCAGGAGTTTTGTCGAATAGTGTGAAAGGCTTTTCAGAGGTCTGTGAAGGACCCTAGCGCCCTTTTTTTCCCAAAGAGTAAGCAGCTTCTTTCCCAGGGATACCGCAGTGTGCTGAAATCCACTGGAAAGAGACAGAGATTGACTTTGAAAGATATCTGCATTCTAAAATGTGATTATTACACAGGACAATGGTAGCTTTGGTGCCGGGGCATTTGGAGATGATTTCATAAGAATTTGATCCCCTGAAATTTAATACGGCATTAACTTTTGCCTGAAATTTCTAAGATATAACATTTTAGTTATATATACTACACTAGTATTTTAAGTTAAATCCATGGATCAAATAAATTTTAAAAAAACTAAACATGGATTTTTTTTTATTATTATTATTACTTTTTTTTAAATATTCAAGGAACATAAAAATCATAGAGTATACTGCAGTAGTGCTTATCTAATTACAAAGCGCAAGAAAGAGGAAAAAGGCGTCTATGAAACCGACTAGTCACTTCGGAAGCTTCTTCTCCGTGACATTCTTGAATGTATTTTGGAACAGTCCCTTTTAAACTCTAGCAGTAATCTACCATCATGTGCATATCATATCTTCCTTGGTAGCGATCTCCATAGTTGTAATGTCCTAGTGAAATATTTCGCCTTGTTCCTCACTGGTGTTCCCTAAATTTTCAGGAAAACGGTCTAAGTGTCTGTGTAAATAGTGCTCCTTAATGCTCATGTTACATTCAAAGAATCTGAAACTGTTTAGCGTCTCGTTTACCAGTTCAACATAGTTTTTAGCTTTGTGTTTGCCTAGAAAATTTCCGACAACTGCAAAAAAATGAAGTAGAGGGCTTTCGCTTAGCCTCGTTCATGGAATTTACGAAGGCAGGATCCTTAATGAGTTGTCTTATTTGTGGACCGTCAAATATTCCTGCTTTAATTTTTTCCATACTCAACATAGGCATTTTCCCCCCTATATATGCACTGAATGCATGCGTATGGATATGCATGCATTCCATGATCTGTTCTTATCAAGAGCCTTTGCAAACTTCTTCATTAGGCCCTGCTTGATATGCAGTGTAGGAAAAAGGATTTTCTCTCGTCCAACTAAGGGGTCGTTAATGACACTCTTTTCCCCAACGTCCATGTTTTCTCTCTTAGGCCACTCTTTTCTAACTCAGTGGTGTGTTTTGTCTCTGCTATCCCAGAGGCACATGAAGCAAGGATATTTGATGTAGCCACTTTGCTGTCCCAAAGTGAAAGTTTACCATTTTGAAGTCCGCACAAATCACCCATTAATGTTCATGATACTTTATCTTCTCCAAGACCAAAGCTATGGTGTCATATTTTTCTTTCATTTTCGTTGAGTGAGCAATTAGTATTGAACAATATTTGTTTCCATTTGTAGAAGGACACATTTCAAACTTCGCTTGGAGCTGTCAATAAATAGGCGCCAATCATATGGAAAATATTGAGGAAGATCCATTTTTCCAAGGAGTGTTCTAACATCGTGACAAAATATAAGATTGTCTTCTTGGGAGAAGAAGGGTAGCAGATTCTTTTCTCTTGTACCATAAAAGATAATGTTGATTCATTGTTCCAGTAAATTTTTGTCGTTCATCCTGTAAGCCAGTAATTCAGAAGCATCTTTTGACAGGTTGGGATCTCTGGTGAGTTCATTTAATTCATCCTGGTTGAAACGTTGAGGAATTGATGACATTTCCTCATAATCACTGTCACCTTCATTCGTATCAGAAGAGTGATCAGAGCTACAATACTCGTCCTCACAGAGCTCTGGCAGCAAGTGAAACGTTCGGATCGGCACTTCTTCAGAGTGTAAATCAGGATAAGTTAGATCCTGGATTAATTTTTGATTTCAAGTTGTAATTCTTCCTCTGCAGTTTAAAACCATATATCAGTACATGTGTGAATCACAAAATAAAATAGATGCCGAGGTACATTGCATATTGATATAATAGATAAAAATAAATAATTGATATAATAAATAAAACTGTGAGGACGTGCTATCGAGCGCTCCTGCGAAGACGGACATAAGGGCTGGTTTTACCCCTCTTGATTCTCCACCACACCTTGCGGTCACTGAATTTCCAACGTACGATGAACTCTACAATTACTATGAATGCAATTGTCCCCAAGAATGGGAGTTCAACAATACCATACGCTCCTTCCTGATGTTCGCAAAGGACGCGATACAGAAGTCACGTGACTCAACAGTCCTACTGTTGTCATGGACGTTTGTGGCCGTTCGGAATCGGCTTTAAAATGTAGGTCCCGGTCTAATTAGCCCTCGTGTAGCAAAAGGTTGTCCGTAGCGCTCCAAATCAAACCATACCAAACCAAATCGTCCCGTGACTCAAACGCGGTAAGTTATTTCTGCCATCTTACTATTAACAGCTGAATGTAAACAAACGTATGTTTGTTAGTGAGCAGACACGGGGACGGGCTAATCTCGCGAACCGAGCATATCAGGATATCGCGACTGGTACCGATAGCCGCGGTAACTTATATTCAAGACGAGTGCACTGGTGCCATCCTCAACTTTCAAAACTTTAAACTTTTTTAATTATAAAATTAAAACCGCATAACTCAAAAGAAGTGGACAACAGAAACAACTGACATTCCGGGTGGGCCAGCTACTTTCCGTTTCGGAAATTTTCACTATTTTCATGCATGCAAAATTCAACTTTTCCGTTCACCAGTCGACAAATGTTTTATTCTCATGTGTTCTACAACTCTTCATCTTTAAGGATATACACATTTTTATAAAGTTAAAAATGCTTTTCATTGCAAACGAAGCTTTTTCCCTAAAGCAGTTTTCCGAATTTCACGAAATTGACAATTTTGATGGACAAATATTTCAGTTTTCTGCACCTATTAATGTTAATTTTACGATTTATCGGTATTTGCTATATGTTCAGCTTCCAAAATATACCAAATATATTTAATATAAAATATGTTATCATTCTAAAAAAGCGTACTGACAAAACTCACTTTTGAAATTTCCCACACTGATCGCCATTGTATCTTCATGTAACTGAATGCCAACTTCGTAATTTTTTGACTTATTATTTTACTCACTAATAATTCCAGCAAGTTCGTGAAATGTGTTTCTAAGTAATGAGCAACTGATGAGGATTCTTCCTCCCCCAATTTTGAATTCATCAGAACTGTCTTTCTATTTTTTAAGCACTTTTTCCCCCCATGAGATTTAATATTTACATTCGGCCATGTTGCCAAAAGGAAAAATTATTATTTGAGAACGAGTCATTTAATAACTGAAATCCAGAAATAATTTTAAAGTATCAGAAACAATTTTAGTTTCAGGAAATGAGAGGTTAAAGCCTTTAGTATTTTTTAAACACCCAGAGCGAATTTGTATGTGCAAAATCTACTGCTATATTTTGTAAATACAGTAAAAACTGTTTATAAGAACACCGGATATAAAAACATGTTGCTTAAAAGAACAGAATTATTAGTTCCCGGCCAATTCTCATGCGTAATGATGGATATAAAATCTGGTTATAATAACATCGTTAATAAGAACATATCGCTTTTAGTAACTTAAAATTAATTTTTTTCTGGAAAAATAAATCGCTTATAAGAACATGTTAATTGGGAAGTAGCAGCAAGTTGTTCTTCAACCATTTTATCCATTTTTTATCTAAAAAAAATGGACTAAAATTAAGAAACTTCGAAAAAGTCCACATGCTGCCTTTTTTTTTTCAAACGCGGAGGCACTTGTCGCGAAGACATTCGCCTATAATTCACCGCAGTTTTGCTGGCCATTGTATTATGGGGGCGCCATATAAGCGGACCAGCATTGCCACCTATGAAGGGACGACACAAACGGAGGCATTTTAGTAGCGCTTCGCCAGGATTCGACCCGAGCACCCTCAGCACCGAAAACCATCGGGCTGTACCACGGCCCTCCACATGCTGACATAGAAGAAGCCCTTTCGCATGTGTTTAAGATTCAAAGGAGTGCCACCATTTCCCTAATCGGACCAATTTTGCAAGTGAAAGCAAATGAATTTGCGAAGCTCTTTAAAACACATGATTTCGTTTGTTCGACACTTCGTGGATCCAGAGATTTCGGGAGAAGCATTCCATTGCGTTCGGGAGAATCAGTGTAGAATTGAAGGCCGTGCCACCAGGTTTGGTTTGTTTTGGTTTGGAGCGCTACGATCAATTTTTTGCTACACGAGGGCTAATTAAACCGGGACCTACAGTTTAAAGCCGATTCCGAACGGCTACAAACAGCCATGCCAACAGTGGGACTCGAACCCACAGGATCTGAACCGAATGCCAGCGCCCTAGCCATTCGGCCATCGACTGGCCGCCGTGCCAACAAGAGTTTCTGATAACTGGCTTAAAACCGTTTGGACTACGTTAAGAGAAGGTTTTGAAGATCATGAAATCTTCAATCCAAAAAATAAAATCCAATTGTTTCCTGCCTGCTGGTATTTTTTAGGGTTCAAAATCCTCCCATTTTTTAAACTCAAGACGCTAGAGATGAAATGTTTCAAGACTGGGTTCGAGATTTGCCAATTGAACAAGATTCACTTCAGGAATATGAAGACATAGATTTGGCTCTTGCAACTCATGGGAATGTAACGGATGAAGATATTGTTGCAGGCGTAAATGCAGAGATTTCTGGCAGAGACGATGATATTGACGACAGTGCCAGTTCAGAAGATCTTTTGAACGAGTTTCCTTGTCAGAGTTTAAAAGAAATGTTTACATCAATCAATGCTTTAAATGTTTAGCTTGCAACGACGATTTTGTGAAGGATGCGATAAAAAAAGCTGTCAAAGAACTTGTCGTTATAACCGAAAATTATTTTTATTTTCAAAAAAAGAAAGCTACAAAAAGAAAAAAGAAAAGAAGAAAAAAAATTAAAGAAATATTACTATTTTTAGAAAACGAATAAACATGTAAAATCAAAATATTGCATTATGTATGTACATTCATAATAGCTACATAATTTTATTCGCTTTTCTTTTTAACGTTTTTAGAACTATGTATTTGAAAAAGTTTAAAAATTCATACTTATATGAAAATGAGCAGTGTGTTTTTCCTTGATTGAACTTCAACCTTTTAACCATTTTTTGAACGTCATGTTTCAGGTGTAAATAGAAATTATGTGACAATGAATGTGGTATTTCCAGCAGTTGTAAGTTATCTATCGGATATAAAAACTATCGATTATAAGAAACAGTTTTTAAAGTCCCCTGGATGTTCTTATAAACGATTTGTACTGTAGTTATTTTGCTCTGCATCTTTTTTTTTCTTCTTCTACTTCTTTGAGATTGCCTTTTTCAACGATTATTGTTCTGTGGTTCTATGAGGATCTTGATTCTGAGTATATGTGACAGTGCTGTTCTTGGGACGGCTATCACACATATTTCTGAGAAGGATCAACTTCGATCGATGGAAAACAAAATGGCGAATTCTATGGATTTTACGATTTGTTCTACAGTGGATCAACGTGCGGTGCCGGCATCTGTGGATAATATCATCGAACTTATCAACTTACTTGAAGCGAAAATAGCTCTCCCGGAGTTTCAGCCCTACAGTGACTAGGCCTGGGCGATGCATCCATACATCGTGAAAAACCGGTGTGAAGCCGACATCGTCACACCGGTTTCATAATTTGCAAATCGGCGATATATTGTACCATCGCGATTTCCCGGTGTCAGGAATCTAGCGGTGTACGCATACGCGAGTTCCCGATGTCACACAAACGGTTCCGATGTTTCTTTGTGCGCATGCGCGATGTTACGATGTCGCATCGCTTGGTCTACGATTTCCCGGTGTCCGATGTTTCTGTGTGCGCATGCGCGATGTTACGATGTCGCATCGCTTGGTCGACGATTTCCCGATGTCCGATTTTTGTACACATGCGCTGTTTTACTATATCACATCGCTTAGCTGGGACGATTTTTCGGTTTCACACTGTCAATACTTAGACGGTCTATAATAGACTGACGACTCCTCGAATTCTCTTGTGCATAAGGGGATTTTCCCCCACGTGACTTTCTCTTCGATGTTGTGGTAGTGTGTGTTGTAGTGATAAGAAAGACGAAGCGATAAATCGCAAAGGTCCGGACCAGCACAAGAGTCCAGCTTTCTGCACATGCGTGTGAACTTGGGATTTGTTTCGATTGTCAGTGCCATTACTGTGAGATTCTTTGGTCGTACTTGTTTTTAGAGTATTCAGCATGGAGTGTTATTAAAAGACAAAGAGCTGCATTTCTTCCAAAAAATCCAGAAATGCAGATATTCTTGGCTCAAAATAAAAGATATTTGAATGTTTAATTAGTTTAGTCTGTTGCAGGACAACAACCTGGTCTCATTTTTATGAATGAATCTATGTTGCATTTTTTAGGGACGTCCGTTGCCACCTGCTGGCTACGTTCATGGTTAACATCGCGATACATCGTCACATCGCGATGTTAGACTGACGATGTATCGCGATGTCAAAAATGGTCCCGGGTTCGAAACCAGCCGCCGTCGGGTGCAAGAACATCTTTTATTTTAATTTGCTCTGCATGCGAGCTGTATGCAAAGTTATCTATTATTTATATTTCAGTTCCGGTTCCTAGGTTTATGGAATAATCCTCACACTTCCGGTGGGAATGTCGGGAACGTTCCGGAGGTGTATTTTAGGTGATGTTCCCTGCAATCTGGTCAATAAAATCTGTTCTGATCTACGCTTCGTGTCATTTCCGTATTCCCCGAAATCATCGTGACAATATTTTCATTCGGCCATGTTGCCAAAAGGAAAAATTATTAGTTGAGAATGAGTCATTAAATAATTGAAATCCAGAAATAAATTTGAAGTACCAGAAATAATTTTAGTTTTAGGAAAGGAGAAGTTAAAGCCTTTAGAATTTTATTATAATTGAATGAGCTTTTTTGTTTAAAATGCAAAATTTTAAAACGGAAATTTTAAATAATTATTTTGTTTTTTTTAAACATTTAATATATTTTTAAAAGTGAATACACAGTTTTTAATCTTTAAGATATAAAGCCATTTCATTTTAAATGAAAAAAAGCAACACATCGTGTTGCCACTCAGCTAGTCATATTCTAGTCTGCGCGAAATCAATGCAGTAGTCCCTCAGTGCTCTAAGATAGGACCTATCCTTTTTAAAATTGTTATTAATGACATTCTTCACTCACCATTCACTACACTAGCCATGTTTGCGGATGACACGGCAATACTAGCTAAGCATCATGTTAAATACATGCACAAATTCCTACAGAGACATATTGGAATTCTTGAACGTTGGTTCGAACGGTAGAGGCTCAAGTTAAGTCCTTCAAAAACTAAAGCTATTTTTTTCAGTTACAATATAATTGCACCTCCTCCGGTCACAGTCTGTGATCACCTAGTTGACTTTGAGAGAGAGGGCAAATACCTAGGAATTTACCTCGATATTCGACTGACGTGGAAGAAAAATATAGAACATAACAACAGAAAAATTTTTAAAGTTCGTAAGGATATCGTCCACCACCTGTGCCAGAATCAAATGGGTTTAGATAACAAACTACTCTTGTATAAAACCGCACTGCGTCCCATCCTGTTGTACGCCGTTCCTGTTTGGGGCTCAGCGGCTGACACCCATATCCAGCGATTGCAGACAATTCAAAATAAAACACTCCGCGGTGTTATAAAGGCGCCCTGGTACCTTAAAAAAGCACTTATTCACAGGGATCTGAGAATCGAACCCATTCGGCAACACATTAAAGATCTCGCATCTAACTTCTACAATAGATTATATTCAATAGACAACGAAAAAATGGCTAACCTCCCCGACTACGACCCAAGGGAAATGCTATAGGCGTCCTAAGACCACTTTGATTATTCACCCTGGTCTCCTTCCCCTTTCTTAACTTTCCCTCAAACCTCTTCTAAATTCTAATTTACATTTGCAGTTGCTTCTGGTTCTGACCTGTGTTTTTTTCATGGATCGACCTCAAGACTAAAGTTACTGATTTTTCTTAATCGTCTGCTACCGTATTATTTATATTTATTTATTTTATTATTATTTAAATTATCATCATCATTATTATTGTGTTTATTTTCTTTTAATTTTTTTTTTTAACTTTCAAAACAAAACACTTTTCTTTTAATCCTGAAAACGGAAATATAGCCACAAAAAATTATCCATACCGAGGATATTGAGCCCTGCTCTCTGGTGGCTCGTTAATGTACCATGTCTATGTCTGTGTCTCTTTTTTCTAATTGAATGAACTTCCTTTTTTGTTTAAAAAGCAAAATTTGAAAACGGAAATTTGAAAGAATTATTTCAAAGCCAAAAACAAAAATTTTAAAAAGAGAATTTTAAATAATTATTTCGTTTTTTAAAAATTCTAATATATTTTTAAAAGTGATTAAACAGTTTTTAATGTTTAAGATATAAAACCATTTCATTTTAAATCGGAAAAGCAACACATCGGGTTGACACTCAGCTAGTCAGTTATATATGTTGCTCAGAATCTGTTGTACTGATATTAATGCCTTCCCAAATCTTGAAGTATTTTACCTTTATCATTCTAATTTTAATGAAGAATAAAATAAATATCGTGTACACCTTAATATTAGTTATATTAAAGTAAATAATGTATTAACTGTTACGCGTCATACCTCTAACAGACGCAAAGTTAATAATATGGACAGTTGCACGTCTACCTCACTATTAGGAAAACTAAACAATCAATACCTCGTTTTGTGGTATCGATCAGGCCTTCCCCCAATAATGACAATCTTGTCCAAAAAAAAAACTATCAACTATTTTCGCTTGATATTTGAGCACTTTTAAGCAAACTGTCGTAAGTAAGTGCTACCGGTGCCAAATGCTCGGGCATTCCTCGCTCATTTGCAAACTCTCCCCTAGGTCTGTGAAGTGCGTTAAGGATCATTCTAGTAATGAGTGCACCCTCAAAAAAATCTGATGCCTACACCAAGTGTGCTAATTGCAATGGCAGTCACACCACTAAGTACGGTGGCTGCCCCTTAAATCCTCGAAGTAGAGGGGAAAAAATCAAGACAAATTAACTGTTAAAATTATGCGACACCGAATTCCAAGTCATATTCCCCTGCAATTTCAAGAAAAAAATAAATAAAATTGAGCTATCACCTCAAAGCCCCCTAAATCTTCGGCCTGGAAAGGGCCAATTAACGCAACAAAATTAATTTCTCGTGAAGAAAGTGCTGCATCAATATTACATTGAAATAATCGTAATGCCGACGTTACCGCAAACGTATCAGCAACAAATTCAAATGAACCTGCTCGATAAAAGTTAAAAATCCCTTGCCACCAAGTCAGTATACTCCCCATCCCCCCGAAAAGAAGTTTTGAGCCACGCCCTCCCAAACTGATGTGGTTACCTCACCTCCCACTGGGGCACCCACTTCTGCTGTGTCAACTTCTACTTTCGAAGAAGTCGTCGTCATTATTAAAACTATCAAAGAAATGACTGAATTTATCGTTTATAATATTTCAGAACTTTTTAAATCTATTTCTTTTGTTTTAAAGGAAAATAAACATAACCCTGTCCAAAGATTTCTAGATATTCTTCATATTATTGATAATTAATTAAACCCCACCCCCCACCCCTATCAGGTCTAGCTGTCATTCGTTCTTCTCACTAACAGTTTTTTTCAGGAAAGTCAACAGCATTTCCAATAAAATTAATAAATTTCGTGACTTTATGAAAAATTCTAATATTCGCTAATTCAAGAAACCAAATTTACTTCGCCCTTGCGCTTTTTTTCTTCTTTCTCAAAGACCGCCCACCCCTGCTGCATAATTCAAATTTGAATCCCGATGGTGGTACCCCTAATAATGTCCGCATGGTGAGAGCTGATAAAACTCCAATCATGGTTATGCCAAATATCAAAATTTTTAATTCCTCTGTCTATAACCCCGTCAGAAAAAAAATTCAGGTGTAAGATTTCTCTAGAATATGCTACACATAATTTCTGTTTTTTTTCTCGCGATTTACATGAGCATACTACAGCCTGGAACTGTCGCCATACTAATCCTTCTGATCGCACCCTTCAAAAATTCTTTACTGATAATACGAACGTTAAACTTCTTATCCCTCCCTTTCCTAAGCACTATTAAAAGAAATATGAGTTCATATAGAAATAAATAAATTATTTTTAGAATCCTCACCAGTTATTATTTGTAATTTACCTTTAGATAAAAAAAAATGTAATAATATTGTGTTATTAATTAACATCCACATTTGGTCTCGTGAATTCTCCCTGATCAAGAGAATAGTACAATAAAGCAGCATAATACTCTGGATAATAAAGAATAAATCTAATATGCTTGTACAATCATTGCCCAGCATTGTTAGAAATGTAATTGCTGAGAATTAATTATATAGATTTTTCTTTAATATTTGGGATAGTAAATGGATAGATTCATAATTACCTCTTTTAGTAACTATTGTTCAAAATTCTACCAGATACGGATTAAAAGAATTCGAAATCAGTTTTTTGGGGGAAAAAAAAGGCTAAAATCTATAAGATTGAAATTTTACATGATAAAAATTGTATAGTTTCGTTACTTTGCATTGAACAATCCAAATACTCTTTCAAACATGCAAGACATTCTTAGGCAAATAGAATTTAAAGTTGGAGATTTGAAATAAGCTACTTATTTGAAAAGTATTTTGCTAAGAACCTCATCAGTGCTGATAACGTTGCGTTATTCTTATATTTATTTGAGAGACTGTACACATTTGTTTGTACACTCTCAGTAGTTTTTCTTAAAATCGTATCAAAGTAGAAGGTTCAAACTTACAGCAGGAAATTTTAAGTCACAGTATTAAAATTCGCAACATCGAGATCTATGTTATTTTAATTTCTGTATTTGAATATTTTTCATTTTAATGAATGATGAACTTAATTGCAAATTATAATTGCGGAATTTCTCTAAAATTGTTACTCGTATCTAATAAAAATCAGTCATCTCGCCCACAAAAAGAACTATCATCTATCACAAATTGCTGTACAAAACTCAGAGAGCTTAAAATAAAAACATTGCATTAAACGCGCCCATTGTGGGAGGGGTCACCTTAACAAAGATCTACATTGCTAATAAAACATTGAAAAAATAAGTACTATGCGTATAATTTTCAGTTCAAAAATAATTATATATTTATAAAAAAATAAATTATATTACAAGAAGCTAATAGTAAAACAACTAAACGTTTCATTAACTATTTGAATTTTTACAAATTAATGCAGCTCCTGATTTATCCGAATTTTAGATAGAGAAGTTTCATAAATATAGGAATTGATTGAAAGGGAATGAAAATTTTATTTTTTATCTATTTCAGATTGTATCATTTTGAATAGATTCCTTTTATTACTCTGAATGCGAAATAATTTTATATACCTTTTACATAAATGATTGCTAAATGATATAATAAATAATTTATATAAATGAAAAATATACAGATATTCATACACTCTAAATATAGAGTGTCAATATATTTGAAAAACATACGGAATTTGTATTTTCAAGTTTTAATTTTTTCGCTGCAGTTTGTATTATATATCAATACTTGTCTGAATTCCAAAATAAAAATATATGCGGAGGTACCTTGCACATCGTTATATTAGAGGAATATAAATTAATAGAATTGTAACTAAATAAAATATTGTGTTCGAAAAATACGTATAGTATAATTTTCACATTCTCGATACTTTTCAAAATCGTAATCATTTCAGAAAAATTATTTTATTGTGCATTGACAAGCGCAAAAAGAAATTAAAAACTGACGGTAATCAATTTCATGACATTTTAACCTATTTTTCTGAATTTTCCTTGAAACTGCCAAGTATAAAAGCCATGAAGCTACAGAAGGAGAGTAAGCTTCAATGGGGAATTTTTCGAAAAATGAACCGATTGTTGTCGCTCACCGGTAGAGGGCGCGACATGCAAGCGAAATGACTATTTTACATTGAGTTATACGGCGTGGTGGTGAAAGTTGTTTTATAAATTTTAAAATTTATTCTGTGTGCAGAAATATTCCAAACACGTGTTTTGCTCCGGGTTGTTCTACTGGCTGTAGATCAGCCTTAAAAAGAAATAAAGAAACTGGACAGAGAAATCCTAGTATATTTGCTGCTCCTAAATTAAGAACATTATTATTGTTTTGTGTTAATATAAGATGTATAATAATGAGAGAAAAGTACAGCTGCTGTGTTTTAAGTGAACGCAAAGTTAAGACATCTTAAGTTCTGCTGGAAATAACCATAATATTGAATTTAATCACTATTAAGTTAGTTAAATTACGTAAGTTAGTTAAAGTGCGTAAAAGTGACCACTCCCCTCAAGGGGAGTGGTCACTTTTAAGTACCTTTAAAAGTATCATTTTTGGACCTATGCTGGATTGTATGTACTACTCATGATTTTTGCTTGATTTAGAAGAAATTTTTTGAGTAACTGCCTATAATACTGTTTATTATATATGCAATATTTCAAGGTAATTAATAAAAAAATAAAATGATTTTTTTATGCATAAAAAGTGAATATTTTTTTTAAATCGAGCATTTAGCAGTCAACTACTGTGCGCATTCTATCAAAATAAATTATTAAGTTACATTAATAATTGCTTATTATATGTGATTACAACACTTTAGACAACAAAATCTACCAAAATTTTTTAACCTTAATATATTTTAATTTTTAAAGAATTTTTTATAAGCTTTTACTCAGTCATTTTTGAAATTTCTAATTAAAAATAGCACGTTCTAAAAGGTTTTAATATATTTTAGAATAATGTTGCTGGATATTGTTGCCTGAAGTATTGTAATCACATATAGTAAAAAATTATTAATGTACCTTAATAATTTATTTTGACAGAATGAACACAGTAGTTGACTGCAAAATGCTCGATTTTAAAAAAAAATTCACTTTTTATGCATAAAAAGTCATTTTTATTAATTACCTTGAAAAATTGCATCTGTAATAAACAATATTATAGGCAGTTACTCAAAAAATTTCATATAAATCAAGATTAAATCATGAGTAGTACATAAAATCGAACATAGGTCTAAAAATGATACTTTTAAAGGTACGTAAAAGTGACCACACCCCTTAAGTAAATAAGTTTTCATTGTATAATAAACAATGTTGTTACTATAAATGCTTATGCAAAATCTGCGTACACAATCTGCTTATGCAATAAAATGCGTACTTTGTGGAAATTCAAAAATATAGCTGATTTGTCGTTGTCAAAGTTATTTGTTTTTTTTCTTTTTAATTCGCTGAAAAAATTTGTATTCAGTAATTTACCAACTTGACGATTATACCTCCGGTTTTAAAAAGTGTAATCTAAGATGCTTAGACTGATTTTTTTTCCAAAGGCAGATATTTTAAAGTATTGTCTGATTAAATACTGAATTGACTTCCTATTTTATTAGTCCTGATAAGAATTTATTTGTGATTGATAGAAAATGTTGCTTTTCTACTATGTGTGTGTGTGTGTGTGTGTGTGTGTTTTGGTTAATCAGTATTATTTCTCACATTTTTTTCCATAACAGATTATGAACAATGATAAAAAACTTTCTTCACAATTCTTTTCTGTAATTTCATTTCCTTAATTATTAAATTATTACAAAATTCTGAACTAATTTATTCTGAAACCAATACACAATTATTCTGAAAAAGTTTATTTACTCATTTCCTTTAAGAATTTTATTGAATTGTAGCAAAAAAAAAAACACTTGAAATAAAGATTTTGAATGAAAATAAAAAATTGTTAAATTGAATAAATAAATTCACATTAAATACGCACTAAAATAAAACAACTTGTTTTCGCTAGGAAAAATACGAAAAATCCATATTAAAGCATATGGTTGTCCGTGTCTAAGCCGCCCGCTAGTGCACGCGAGCGCCCTCTAGTGGCGGTGACAAAAAGGGAGACACATTTTGAACACTAGCTTCCCCTCCTTCTGTAGCTTCATGGCGGCAACAGATCAGGCGCGAACGCCATCTAGTGGTGGCTACAAAATCGGAGACACATTTTTAACACTGAGCTTCTCGCCTTCTGTAGCTTCATGGCCATCAGTTATATATGTTTGCTCAGAATCTGTTGTACTGATATCATGAAGCTACAGAAGGAGGAGCAGCTCAGTGTTAAAAATGTGTCTCCCTTTATGTCGCCGCCACTAGAGGGCGCTCGCGTGCACTAGCGGGCGGCTTAGACACGGACAACCATACGCTTTAATATGGATTTTTTGTATTTTTCCTAGCAAAAACAAGTTGTTTTATTTTAGTGCGTATTTAATATGAATTTATTTATTCAATTTAACAATTTTTTATTTTCATTCAAAATCTTTATTTCAAGTTCTTTTTTTGCTATAATTCATTAAAATTCTTAAAGGAAATGAGTAAATATATACTTTTTCAGAATAATTGTGTATTGGTTTCAGAATAAATGAGTTCAGAATTTTGTAATAATTTAATAATTAAGGAAATAAAATTACAGAAAAGAATTGTGAAGAAATTTTTTTATCATTGTTCATAATCTCTTATGGAAAAAAAATATGAGAAATAATACTGATTAACCAAAACACACACACACACATAGTAGAAAAGCAACATTTTCTATCAATCACAAATGAATTCTTATCAAGACTAATAAAATAGGAAGTCAATTCTGTATTTAATCAGACAATACTTTGATTTTTTTTCCAAAGGAAGATATTTTAGTCTAAGCATCTCAGATTACACTTTTTAAAACCGGAGGTATAATTGTCAAGTTGGTAAATTACTGAATACAAATTTTTTCAGCGAATTAAAAAGAAAAAAACAAATAACTTTGACAAGGACAAATCAGCTATATTTTTGAATTTTCACAAAGTACGCATTTTATTGCATAAGCAGATTTTGTACGCAGATTTTGCATAAGCATTTATAGTAACAACATTGCTTATCATACAATGAAAATTTATTTACTTAAGGGGTGTGGTCACTTTTACGTACCTTTAAAAGTATCATTTTTAGACCTATGTTCGATTGTACGTACTACTCATGATTTAAGCTTGATTTATATGAAATTTTTTGAATAACTGCCTATAATATTGTTTATTATAGATGCAATTTTTGAAGGTAATTAATAAAAATGACTTTTTATGCATAAAAAGTGAATATTTTTTTTTAAATCGAGCATTTTGCAGTCAACTACTGTGCGCATTCTGTCAAAATAAATTATTAAGGTACATTAATAATTTTTTACTATATGTGATTACAATACTTCAGGCAACAATATCCAGCACAATTATTCTAAAATATATTAAAACATTTAAGTACGTGCTATTTTTAATTAGAAATTTCAAAAATGACTGAGTAAAAGCTTATAAAAAATTCTTTAAAAAATATAATATATTAAGGTTAAAAATTTGGTAGATTTTGTTGTCTAAAGTGTTGTAATCACATATAGTAAGCAATTATTAATGTAACTTAATAATTTATTTTGATAGAATGCGCACAGTAGTTGACTGCAAAATGATCGATTTAAAAAAAATATTCACTTTTTATGCATAAAAAATCATTTTAATTTTTATTAATTACCTTGAAATATTGCATATATAATAAACAGTATTATAGGCAGTTACTCAAAAAATTTCTTGTAAATCATGTAAAAATCATGAGTAGTACATACAATCCAGCATAGGTCTAAAAATGATACTTTTACGTACTTTAACTAACTTAATAGTGATTAAATTCAATATTATGGTTCCAGCATTGTCAGGAATTACCTTCAAGTTGGTAAATTATCGATTACAAATATTTTCAGCAAATTAAAAAGAAAAAACCCCAAATAACATTGATAAGGACAAATCAGCTATATTTTCGTATTTTCACAAAGTATGGGTTTCATTGTACTCACAGTAAAAAGATAGGAAAATATTAATTTTTTTAAAATTATACTCAACAGATTTTGCATAAGCATTTATAGTAACACATTCTTTATCATACAATGAAAACTTATTTACTTATCAACTAACTTAATAGTGATAAAATTCAATATTAACAAAAGTTAACTAGAAATATTTTATTTCTGTGAACAATTTAAAAAAAAATGATGGCTCTGTAGCTTCATGATTAACACAAAACAATAATAATGTTCTTACCTTAGAAGCAGCAAATATACTAGGATTTCTCTGTCCAGTTTCTTTATTTCTTTTTAAGGCTGATCTATAGCCAGTAGAACAACCCGGAGCAAAACACGTGTTTGGCATATTTCTGCACACAGAATAAATTTTAAAATTTATAAAACAACTTTCACCACCACGCCGTATAACTCAATGTAAAATAGTCACTTCGCTTGCATGAGCCGCCCTCTACCGGTGAGCGACAACAATCGGCTCATTTTTCGAAGAATTCCCCATTGAAGCTTACGCTCCTTCTGTAGCTTCATGACTGATATTAATGCCTTCCTAAATCTTGAAGTGTTTTAACTTTATCATTCTAATTTTAAGGAAGAATCAAATAAATCTTATGTACACCTTAAAATTAGTATTATTAAAGTAAATGATTTATTAAGTGTTACGCGTCATATCTCTAAAAGACGCAAGTTAATAATTCTGATAGTTGCACGCCTACCTGACTATTAGGAAAACTAAACAACCAATACCTCGTTTTGTGGTATCGATCAGGCCTTCCCCCAGTAGTGACAATCTTGTCAAAATAAAAACTATCGACTATCTTCGCGTGATATTTGAGCACTTTAAGCAAACTGGCGTAAGTTAGTGCTACCGGTGCCAAATGTTCGGGCATTCCTCGCTCACCTGCAAACTCTTCCCTAGATCTGGAAGTGCGTTAAGGATCATTCTAGTAATGAGTTCACGCTAAAAAAGTTAGATGCCTGCACCCAAATGTGTAAATTGCAATAGCAGTGCTAATTACGGTGGATGCCGTTTAAATCCTAAAAGTAGAGGAAAAAAATAAAGACAAATTACCTGTTGAAATTATCCGGCATCGAATTCTAAGTCCTATTCCCCGGTAATTTCATGAAAAAAAATAAAATATTTAAGTTATCACCTGAAAGCCCCCTAAAACTTTGGCCGGAAAAGGCTCAATTAAGACAAAAAATAATAATTTCTCGTGAAGAAAGTGTTGCATCAATATTATATAGAAATAATCGTAATGCCGAGGTTTCCACAAATGTGTCTGCAACAAATTCAATTGTCCCTGCTCAATAAAAGTTAAAAATCCCCTGCCACCTATAATATCAACCACCACCCACACCCCCGAAATGAAGAATTTACCCACGCCCTCCAAAGTTTGTGGTTACCTCACTTCCCACTGGCACACCCACTTATTCTGTGACAATTTCTACTTTTGAAGAAATCGTTGAAATTATTAAATCTATCAGAGAAATGATGACTGAATTCATCATGGATAATATTTTAGAAATTTTTAAATCTATTTCTTTTGTTTTAAGGAAAATAAAAATAACCCTGTCCAAAGTTTTCTAGATATTCTTTATATTATTGTAATCAATTAAACTCCTCTTCCTATCATGTCTAGCTATCCTTCCTTCTTCTCACTAACAGTTTTATTCTGGAATGCCAATAGCCTTTCTAATAAAATTAATAAATTTCGTGACTTCATGGAAAATACCAATACAGTGATTTCCGCTTATAAGAATCACGTTTGTTATTACTGTTTTTGATTCTTATAAGCGGTTGATTCTTATAGCCGAAATATAGGTTTTTGGACAGACACACACACCTATATTACATATATTAGATAATTTACCATAAAATACTCTATAATTTACCTTAATTATCCCTTATTAAAATTATTTTTTATAATTTTAAAAATACAACTTAATTTTCAGATCTATAAGTAGATACACATGATCATAGTAAGAGAAGAAAAAATTCTAAAATTTGTTACCACATACCTGCTTAACAGTTTTAACATTTCAACTACAGGAAGGGAGCAAGAAAAAGTTTTCTATGGTAGTTTGATGTAATGAAGTTTTCAGGAGGCTGTTTATATCTCTTTCAATACTAATAGACTCAGACGAAGATTCACCTTCTAGCTTACGTTTCACGGTTTGTTAACGTGCTGATTCTACTAATGTGACGTTTGCCTAAGTGATAGTGGATACTTCGCCGAAGATTTATGTGTTTCAGGGTCCAGGAAGACGCAACCAGGATGTGGGAGGTGGGGGAAAAAAAGGCACTATTTTTGTTTGTTAGTGGAGAAAAGTGAATTCGGACCCGGACTGGTAAAGATGACTCTGGGTCAAGCTAACAGGACAGTGTTGTGCTATAGCATTTAAGGGGAAACTATTACGTTATGTCTAAGAAAGAAAGGGGTGAATTTTACGACTATATTCCCTCCCATCTTATCAATCTTCCTTTAAAAAAAATAAAAATAAAAAATTAAAAAAAATTTTGTGCTGTTTGAGGGTTTAAGTGGCTTTTTTTGAAAAATGAAAGGAAAGCGAAGAGTGTAAACTGATTCTTAAAACCGGTGGATTGATTCTTTAAAGCGAAAATTTTAACATGGAAATAATACATTTGTTTTTGTTTTCGCGCTATTGATTCTTATAAACGGTTGATTCTCATAACCACTGATTACTATAAGCGGTGGTTACTGAATTCTCTTCGCGCTAATTCAGAAAACCAAATTTTCTTCGCCCTTGCGCTTTTTTTCCCTTTTTTCGCAATGACCGCCCACCCCTGCTGCATAATTAAAATTTCAATCCCAGTGGTGGTACCAGTATTTATATTCGCACGGTGAGAGCTGATAACACTTCAATGATGGTTATGCCAGATAGAAATATTAAAATTTTTAATTCCTCCGTCTGAAGTCGCCTCAGCAAAAAATATTTGATGTAAGATTTCTCGAGAATTTTCTGCTCTAATAATTTCTGTCTTGTTTCTTGCCATTCAAGTGAGAATCATACATCCTGGAAATGTCGCCATACTGATCCTTCTGATCAAGCCCTTCAAAAATTCCTTACTGATTAAACGAACGTTAAACTTCTTACTTCTCCCTCTCCTAATGACTTTTTTTGAAAATTAAGACTTCATATAAGATTATATAAATTATGTTTAGATTGTTCACCAGATATTGTTATATTTTATATTGTATATAAAAAAAATTGTATTTATGTATCTGACTTTGATGATCTCGTATGAAATATCATGATCGCTCTCTCTAAACAAGAGAGTACAAGTTTAATAATGTAGTTTTTCGCTCTGGATTTCAAAGACGAAATTCAATATGCAAGTACAACCATTGCTCGTTATTGTTTATTGTAAGAAATGGAGATGTTGAGAATTGTTTTTATATTTCTCATTTATACTTGCAAAGTAAAAGGATAGCTTCATAATTATCTCTCTTAGTAACTATTATGCAACATTGTAGCAGATACGGAATAAAAAAATTCCAAATCAGATTTGGGGGGGGAAAAAACGCTAAAATCTATATGATTAAGATTGAAATTTGAGATGATAAAAATTGTATATTTTCTTTACTTTGCATTGAAATATCTAATTACTCTTTCAAACATGCTAGACATTCTTGGGCAAATAGAATTTAAAATCGGAGATTTGAAATAAGCTACTTATTTGAAATGTATTTTGCTAAGAACCTCATCAGTGCTGATAACGTTACGTTATTCTTATATTTATTTGAGAGACTGTACACATTTGTTTGTACACTCTCGGTAGTTTGTCTTAAAATAGTATCGAAGTAGAAGGCTGAAAGTTTCAGCAGTAAATTTAAGACATAGTATTAAAATTCGCAACATCGAGGACCATGTTATTTTAATTGCTGCATTTGAATAATTTTAATTTTAATGAATATTGGAATAGAATTGCAAATTATAATTACGGAATTTCTCCAAAATTTTTACTCCTATCTGATAAAAATCAGTCGTCTCGCCCTGGAAAAGAACTATCATCTATCACAAATCGCTGTTCAAAACTGAGAGAGCTTAAAATGAAAGCATTGCATTAAACACGCCCATTCTAGGAGGGGTTACCGTAACAAACATCTACATTGCTAATAAAACATTGTCATAAATTAGTATTATACATATAATTTTCAGTTCAATTATGATTATAATTTTATAAAAAAATAAAGTATAATACAAGAAGCTAATAGTAAAACAACTAAACGTTTCATTAACTATTTGAATTTTCACAAATTAATGCAGCTCCTGATTTATCCGAATTTTAGGTAGAGAAGTTTCATAAATATAGGAATTGATTGAAAGGGAATGAAAATTTTATTTTTTGTCAATTTAAGATTGTATCATTTTGAATAGATTCCTTTTATTACTCTGAATGCGAAATAATTTTATATACCTTTTACATAAATGATTGCTAAATGATATAATAAATAATTTATATAAATGAAAAATATACAGATATTCATGCACTCTAAATATAGAGTGTCAATATCTTTGAAAAACATACGGAATTTGTGTTTTCAAGTTTTAATATTTTCGCTGCAGTTTGTATTATATATCAATACTTGTTTGAATTCCAAAATAAAAATATATGCGGAGGTACCTTGCACATCGTTCTATTAGAAGAATATAAATGAATAGAATTGTAACTAAATAAAATGCTGTGTTCAAAAAATAAGTATAGTATAATTTTCATATTCTCGATACTTTCAAAATCGTAATCATTTCAGAAAAATTATTTCATTGTGACTTAACAAGAACAAAAAGAAATTAAAAACTAACTGTAATCAATTTCATGACATTTTAACCTATTTTTCTGAATTTTCCTAGAAACTGCCGAGAATAAAAGCTCTTCATGAAGCTCTTATTTGCCCTTTAAAAAAAGATCGTTGCCATTCAGTGTCACTGAAATTCCATCTTGAAAAGAAACAGGGCCCCCCTGGGGGGGGGGGGGGCAACTGGGGCACTTTGCCCCAGGCCCAGTGTTGCCAACCTTTACGAAGCACCTCCCCCTAGCAGCATCTCGAAATCTCCCTAACACCATCTTGAGATCCCCCTAGACCTTCCGAAAAGAAATTTTCGTTCCAAATAGGAATCCTGTTTGAGAGAAATTACACACTTACTTAATGAAATGGAGGTTTATTTATATTTGACATATGTATGGAACTTATAATCTAATAAGAAAACGCGTCTCGATTGAACAAAATAATTAAAAAATGTTCCCTCCCCACGAAATTACCCTGAAAAAAGGGGGCCCCTAAAAACACCCCTTTTCATCTAACTTACCACCAAATTTAGGGGGAAAAACCCCAAGTTGGCAACACTACCCAGGCCCCCAACTGTCGGAGGGGCCCGAAAAAATTTTAAAAAATTTATTTATTACATTTCCTCCGAAAGAAAATTCTAAAACTTGTACCGTACTTCAAAATTCAAAATAATCTCCTGAAAAAAGGGCCCCTCCCCTCCCCCAAAAAATAAAAAAAAAATTATTCGATTAATCAGATTTCTTGAGGCACCCAACAGAAGTTTGCCCCAGGCCCCGTAAAGTCTCTGGGCGGCCCTGAAAAGAAATATAATTGCTTTAATGTGAAAGATTACATATTTTGCTGGAACTTCATAAAAGATTAATACCTTTTACAGAAGATTTGAAATGGAAATAAATTATACCAGAATGTAAATGATACCTGGGAAATTGAAATTTTCTGAAATTAGACAATCTTTTTCTTTAGATAACAAACTACTTTTGTATAAAACCGTACTACGTCCCATCCTGTTGTACGCCGTTCCTGTTTGGGGCTCAGCGGCTGACACCCATATCCAGCGATTGCAGACAATTAAAAAAAAAACACTCCGTGGTATTAGGAAGGCGCCCTGGTACCTTAAAAACGTACTTATCCACAGGGATCTGAGAATCGAACCCATTCAGCAACACATTAAAGATCTCGCATCTAACTTTTACAATAGGTTATATTCAATAGACAACGAAGAAATAGCTAACCTCCCGGACAACGACCCAAGGGAATTCTATAGACGTCCTAAGGCCACTTTGATTATTCACCCTGGTCTCCTTCCCTTTCTTAACTCTCCCTCCAACCTCTTCTAAATTCTAATTTACATTTGCCGTTGCTTCTGGCTCTGACCTGTGTGTGTGTGTGTGTGTGTGTTTGTTTTTGATGGATCGACCTCAAGACTATCCTTACTGATTTTTGCTTAATCATCTGATATCGTAAATTATTATTATTATTATTATTATTATTATTATTATTATTATATTTTTATATTTTTATTTTTATTTTTATTTATTTATTTTTTTTTCTTAAACCTGGCACATTAAATTATTGTCAATTTATATATATTCACTTATTTATTATTTTGCTTGTATTAATATTATTTATTTATATTTATTTATTTATTATTATTATTTTAATTATTATTTTTATTATTTTTTTATTATTATTATTCTAACTTTCCAGTCAACACTTTTCTTTTAATCCTGAGAACGAAAATATAGCCACAAAAAAATATCCATACAGAGGATATGGAGTCCTGCTCTCTGGTGCCTCGTTAATGTACCATGTCTATGTCTATGTATTCTTCTTCTTATTATTATTATTTTAATTATTATTATTATTATTATTATTACTATTATTTTTATTATTATTATTCTAACTTTCCAGTCAACACTTTTCTTTTAATCCTGAGAACGGAAATATAGCCACAAAAAAATATCCATACCGCGGATATGGAGCCCTGCTCTCTGGTGTCTCGTTAATGTACCATGTCTATGTCTATTTCTTCTTCTTATTATTATTATTTTAATTATTATTATTATTTTTATTTTTATTATTATTATTCTGACTTTCCAGTCAACACTTTTCTTTTTATCCTGAGGACGAAAATGTAGCCTCAAAAAATTATCCTAACCGAGGATATGGAGCCCTTATTTCTGGTGCCTCGTTAATGTATCATGTCTATATCTATGTCTATCCCAGAATTATTCAATTTTTGCAAAATTCTTTTTCACAGAAGGAATGCATTTTGTTTGCTCAGTTTGTTATTTTCGAGTTTTTTTTTTTTTTTTCTCCTCGAGTTTTCCTGATTTCTAGGGATTCATTTACAACCGTTTCTGATTTTAATTCTTTTACGAAACTCATTGATAGTCAAAATAGTCTGAATGAGTTTTAACTCAATTTATAACTCTCTGTATTATTCTGGTATCTGTGGAAATCGTATACGGTTACACATTATATTTAAAAAAAAGAAGAAAAAGGAAAAGACGCTGCACCTAGAAGGGGTAATGCTAATTGGATACAAATTGCTATGCATACAGGTTTCGACTGAAAATGCAAAATTTTAAAGTTTGACGGCCAATGAATGAACCCGTGACGCTGTAGCGCAACATAACTGCGTAACTGGAAGGATATTAAATAGGAGAAATTTCGATTCCAAGTCATAAATTGTTTGCGAATTTCATTCCCTGTACTCAGGTACACAGTAACTATTCCTAGCTTAAAGGAAGTCTCGTGTTCTGTCATAGAACTTCGATTAGTCCGTTCTCAGGATTAAAAGAAAAGTGTTGACTGGAAAGTCAGAAAAATAATAATAATAATAATAATAATAATAATAATTAAAATAATAATAATAAGAAGAAGAATACATAGACATAGACATGTTACATTAACGAGGCACCAGAGATCAGGACTCCATATCCTCGGTATGGATAATTTTTTGTGGCTATATTTCCGTTCTCAGGATTAAAAGAAAAGTGTTGACTTGAAAGTTAGAATAATAATAATAAAAAGAATAATAAAAATAATAATTAAAATAATAATAATAATAATAATAATAAATAAATAAATAAATATAAATAAATAAATAATATTAATACAAGCAAAAAATAAATAAGTGAATATATATAAATTGACAATAATTTAATGTGTTTTCATGAGTCGCTCTATCCCATATTACATTTAATTGAGGAACTTTCTTACTGACTTCTTAACGTGGAACACGTTTCTGAGGAGCTTTTATGGTAAAATCTTTACGGGATGAAAATGTATAACAGGATTGTGTCACGCAAAGAATCGCTGACTGTCGTAGTAACAGAAGCTGAGTTGTGTTATATGAATTTAGATTTGAAATTTTCTCACATCAAATTGCTTATCTATTACAGAGAGAGAGAGAGGGGTCATTTATACAAAGAAAATCTCCAACGATGGTGATCATCGAAAATATTTAGGAATTTCTTCTCTCGGTGGTTGCTTGTGCTTGTTCCTGTGACTGTACACAGGGTATTTTGATTGTACACAGGGTGTGAGCTTTCGAAGCTCTGTATTTTACTTGCTAATAGTTAATAACTTATCGCTTTTTGTTTTAGAAATCTGAGGATAATATTTAAAGGAATGTCGCCAAAATCGCCTAGTCCTGAAACTAAATCCCAAGTTTAATGTAGGTCTCAAATGTGAATACCTGATGTTTTAGACAAAACGTCACTGTTACTTCCATTTCAGAGCTTAAAAGGCCACGTTGTTTAAATGTCGCTTATATCCTCGCACTAAAGTGACAGACTTTGTTCCATTTATAACAAAAAATTGTGATAAATGATGACTGTTATTGAAAAATTAATTTGCAAAAATGGTATATCTCTCTATTCTAAAAAAAACTAACTGCCGCTGACGCAGCCGCCGCCGCCGCTGTCAAAAGCTTGTCACGCTATCTCCTCCGAAACCGCTGGGGGTATGGGGTCGAGACCGATACCAATCGATGCAGAATAATGTGGGGAAGAAAGTAAGACATGTCTCATATTCGTCGGACTTTAAGTTTTTTATATTTTATGTTTTGTGGGAAAATATTGACTTTTTCATGTTCAGATTACGATAACTCGCTAAAAAAGGATCGTAGAATTTTTTTTTTTTACAATCTAAGACTACAAACATTTCTCCTTCAAACAAGACCTCATTTGTTTAAAAATAATTTAAAACAGACTGATATTTTTATTAAAATTGAAAACACACTTTTTGGGAAAAATTTATGCGTTTCGAGATATATAAATTCGATGCTTTCAGACTTATTATGTTACAAAGAAAATATTTATATCAACTGGAAGATGAAAGCTTTCCCATTCATATAAACTTCATTTCAGGTCTCTATCTTAAAATTTCGATTTTTAATTGAATTTTAAAGAAATACTTCAAAAAAATCTTCTCATTCGCTTGCTTTGCAGAAGGATTGAAAGAAGATCCGATTTTTCACCCATCTTCATCCGGGCTTATACCCCCCATCTACCCGGGTTTCATCCATTTCGCCGGGAGGGGGGGGGGAAGCTTCAACTGTAAACAAATGAATGACTCAATCGCTGTAAACAAGTATTGAGTCATTCATTCACTTGATTCACCAGAGGAGCGAGCGTAGCGAGCCTAGGGGCGAAGCCCCTAGTTATATAAAAAAAAGTTAGTTTGAGATTTCAATTGCGCTCCAGGGTGTTAGTAATTAAATTCAATATCATTTTCACCATGTGTTTATGAACTCGCTTTCTTGTTTGTTTGTTTGTCTGTGTGTATTTGTCCAGTACAAATCTTGCAATCGATTTTTAACTAACTTCCCGACTAGCTAGACATTTGAAACTTTTAGAATAGCTCAAAACACGATGACAATGCATTCTCTTAAAACTTTTATCCGAAAAAATCCTCAAGGTGGCGCTTCGATCCAATTCAATGCTTACACTTTTGCGTAGCGGCGTTTGACGATTTTGAAAACAGAATACATTTAGTTTGTTTACAAAAATATTGTGCGAAAATTTTTTAAAAAAATTTTTAAATTCAAAGTTTGTAAAGTCTGTGGATAGTGGAAACGACTAAAAAGTGATTAGAATGAAATAAAAGAAAGTGAAAAAGAATAATTAAGTGAAGGTTTGTGCAATTAAGAGAGAATTGTCAAGTTTATATGATTCAACAGAAAATTTAAAAACTTGGTATATAAAAGGTTCTTTTTATCTTGTAATTATTGATTTGTTGGACAGAGCCAAGGCATTGTTATGTTACCTGTTTAATTGGACATTTTGGCGAACTTGAAAAAGGCAGAAACGTAAATATGTCAAACTGACGTCAATAGCAGCTTTATGTTCGTAACACGTTTCTCCTGCACATGCGTGGTAAAATTTTAAACAAAAAGGTTGGCGTGATACGTCAACATATAGGGGTGGCCCAAATGAAAGTGAGACTTTTGAATTGGCGGCAATGGTTAAATACCCAGATCTTTGTATTTGAGCCAGTTGATGGTGTTGTATGTTGCGAAGCAAAGCTGTTAATGTCGAAAAGTGCCAGTGTGGCGTTTGAACATGTTTAGCGAGTTCACTACATACTGTCGTGACATGGATTCGTCCAAACAGGGCCAGCGAACGGTTATTCTATTTCTGATGTCAGAAAGTATTAATCATGAAGCTACAGAAAGTATTAATCTGTAGCTTCATGGTATTAATGAAGGGCTAAATTTATCGTCGCATGAAGGATCGGTATAGGCCACAGTGTACAAGGTTAAGAGGTTTTAGCGAATTTCGTAAATGATGTCTGAGCACTGGACATGTCGAGATCTGCTGAAGCACTCTTGGTCATCATCATGGAATCGATGGTTGCCATGAACGAAAGGCAGAGGTACTTCCGCTGGGAAGCCCCCCCCCCCAACATCGCTCCCTATCGTCCCAACCTTTTGCCTTACGACTACTAGTGATGCGACATCGATAACAAAACATCGATGTTTTGAAACATCGATATTCAATATTAAAACATCGATGCTAATAAAACATCGCCCAAAAACCATCGATGTTTTAAAACATCGATGTTTTAGAACATCCATGTTTTAAAACTGGTTTAGTAATCTCTAACATTAATGTTACTTCCGTTAGTCGTGGGGGGAGGGGGTGATTTAATTTTACTCTCTGATTGGGCAGACACAAATGACAAAAACTTGGTTCCTTTGGGCTACATTGATGACTCAAAATTCTCGTTGTAAATACCGCCATGTTTTGCCTTCAAATGTCCAGATAAATTCGTGGTATTACCAGAAGTTTTGAGGGACTTAAGGCAAATATTACATTTCGCCAATTTGTCAGAGGTTTTGTAAAAATATTTCCAAACGGTACTTTTGGGAGGCATCATACTAATAATATTAACGTCAACTTATATAAAACCAGAACAAAACAAAGACTTAAATGGCTGCTCTCGTGTATATACTATTTGTAAAATAAAACCCCATGGAATATTCTGGAGTGTCAGGAACATTACAAGCGCTCTGATTGGTTCATTGGTTGTTGATTGCCATTTGTCTATTTGCTAAGGAATCTTTCCCCCTTCTGTATTCGTCCTTTTCAGAATTCAGACTTACATTTACTTAGTGTGAAAATTATGTAAAGTGGTAAATTTTTTTAATTACGGTACATTTTCATTAAAAAAAAACATTGAGACAACGTAAAACATCGAGCACAAAACATCGATGTTAAAAAAACATCGGCTTCAATAAATCGATGTTTAAAACATCGATGTTTTTATCAAAACATCGATGTCGCATCCCTACTGTATATGGTTCGGGAAGGAAAGGAAAATTTCCAGATACCGATTACGGACTTTTATGTGTATGTCTGTAAATCCAGCTAAGTGCAAGTAGGGAAAGATATTAGATCAGGGTTAATTTTTCAGCTAGTATTCATTTAGGTTTTAAATTTAAATTTTAGTTGTGCTTCTCTTCTGAGGACCAGCAATATGGGCTTTGCGAATTTTCCTATTTTAAGTCTCGTCTTCAGGGAGGGGGGGTATTGTAAAGTTTTTTAAAAGTTAGAATATCTCAGGGGGCTAAAACGGGTGACTTTCAAAGCAGAGCTAATTTTCAAAGCATCAAATGCCAGTATTATTCACATTTTATATTGTAACGCGAGAACGAACAAGAGAGTCGAATAAACAAGAGAGTTTCAGCAGTATTTTGGCGCGTTATGCAGAAAGCGGGAAAAAGAACAAAGCATAGATTAGAGTTATCCGCCGTTGGACGAGGTCGCGCTTCCTGAGCTCAGAGATGATGGGAGCTTGGCGCGGGTGGAATTAACTTTTAATTAATGTTAGTTAATGAAGTTCTTGGATGTGAATTGATAGTCTTTCTTTGCCACACGCCTATATTTGTTGACTGATAGTTAAAGTAATTATTTAGGGAAAGAGTTATGCGGTGTAAGAACCGTGTCATATATATATATATATATATATATATATACAGTGGTACCTCAACTTACGAGTTTAATTCGTTCCATGACGGAACTCGTAACTCGAATTACTCGTATCTCGAATCAATTTTCCCCATTGAAATGAATAGAAATCCCATTAATTCGTTCCGGGCTCCCCCAAAACACCGAAATTCTTTGTTACATGTTTTTAAATAAGATAAATGTGCTTATGAATGACGAACACTGTATAAAAACGCAATGCAATAGAATGTACTGCGATAAACTTGTTTTAGTAACATTTACCTTACGGTAGAGGAAAATAGGATTCCATACTACTAACTCATGAAGGATAGGTAAACATTCGCACTGGGAGCCAACGCGAGCGGTGACTGCAAGATTAAGCCGTTGTTCGTTTATCATTCGGAAAATCCCAGAGTCTTTAAGCAGACAAGCACACCTTGGTCATGTTTTTTGATAATTTCTTTTTTCATCTCAATACACATCATCCGCTTCTTCTTAACTGCACTGTCCTTCAACTGACTTTCTTCGGACCCATAGTTGGAAAAGTTAAGTTTTGAAAAATAACTGCAAGCACAAATACACGCACAAATACTGATGCTTTTATTACGAGCTAGCCTCTTCAAGTGAACGAATGAGACACGGAAGCTGGGGATTTTTGCGTCTTTCAACGTGGCTGTAATGTCCGGATTCCTCTTTCTCAGAATCCGTAGAAGAGGGAGGGCTTGCGATCCTAGGACCAAGGTTATTCCATCTCCTGGACCCCATGGGGAGTTCCAGTGTGGGGGAGAGAATTTATGAATTGAAGCTATCTCTCTTCGAGAGAGGTTGGACGCTGTTCGGTTTCAGTTTGGTTTGGTATAATTTGGAGCGCTACGGTCAACTTTTTGCTACAGTAGGGCTAATTATACCGGGAACTACAGTTTAAAGCCGATTCCGAACGGCTACAAACGTCCGTGCCTCCAGTGGGACTCGAACCCACAGGATCTGTACTGAATGCCAGCGCCCTAGCCATTCGGCCATCACTTGGCTCTGTTCGGTTTCGGAGAGCTACTCAAGTGTGGACAGAGCAAGCTTCCCCGGGTGATAATTGTTGAGTAGTATCTCTTGGGTAGTAGTCTTGAGAATAATATGTATACAATTCTCTAATAATTGTACATAACGGTTGTAAATATTATATCCTTCTCGTGTTCTCATTTGAAGAGCGAGTAAAAATGGCATTCTCTGCGCAAACTAACGGTGGGGTATCTGAAGCTTGCTCGTAACCCGAATATTTGCTCGTAACTCGAAGCAAAAAATCTGCGGAGAGAATGCTCGTATCTCGAAAAACTCGTAAGTCGAGGTACCACTGTATATATATATATATATATATATATATATATATATATATATATATATATATATATATATATATATATATATATATATATATATATATTGTTCCGTTTTCCTGACTTCGATAGGATTGAATAAATTCTCTTCAAAAAGTGCACCCAAAATAAAATTTATTATTCTGTAATTTCTTCAGGCGCATACACAAATTCAAACAGAAAAACACGTAACAACTGTCTTCTATACAGCAGAAAACTCTAGAAACACAAGCCAGGATAACAGAGTCTTCAATACAATATTCGCCTAACGCACTTTCAATACATTCAATTCTCAGCAGAAAAAGAACACTGCGTTCCGATGCCAATGCCAGGTATATTTATAGACTTCCAAAGCGCCTCCTATAAGTGTACCAGCTAGATAGTTCCAGAACCATCTGGAAAGATCCAGAAGGTTGGCGAACATTTGGCGCCATATCGCCAAATTTGGGGATATAGCGCCAAATTTGGTGACCAAAATAAGTTACCAAATCTATCGCCATTTTGGAGATAACTCTCATATTTGGCAAGATTACCATAGACTCCTAAAATTCGTAACAATATATATATATATATATATAACATGTCATACGAAATCAGTATTTTTGGATTTTGCAGATACAGTTTATTAGGAATTTTTCGATCATTCCCCGAGTTGTTGTTGCATCTCTGCTACATATTTTATTTTGATCCATGCCATATTATTTGGCTTATGACTCGATATCTGTAGTTGGTTCTTACTCAGGGGACGGAATTATAGTTTATAAGAGGAGCTACTTGGTCTTGGCGACTTTAATCTCCTATACCAAGGTATAATTTTAAAGTTACAAGTGCTCAGTAATTAAAATATTTAAAATTAAGAAATAAGTAAAAATTGAAAATGGAATTTAATTGTTTGAGGATGGTTTAAAATAATGACAGGTAGTATTTAATTGAGAGAAGAAAAATTAATTTAAATATTTAAAAATTTAAAGGATAAAGAAAATCAAAAAGTGAAAAATTAAGTTATCAAGGTCATAAAAATTTCAAGATAATAGATTGGCCCTTAGCAGAATACAAGAAAGAACTTAAACGTGGTAAGAAAAAATGGCCCTCTTCATGGTCATAAAAGTTCGTATTGAGATTATTGAAGGGTTCCATGCGGGAAGGTAAAAATAGCAAGAGGGACTAGGAATATTTGTCTCTCGCCTTTGTAACACTAACGATTTTCTTTACTGAGTTACGCTTCATTTTGAGCAGGAGAGAATACTTACAAGTCTTGCCGTCACACTCAAACGAAAACAATTTCTTTTTTTTTTGTTTTTCTGTTTAAAGAGTTTACTGATAGTCTTGTCTTTTGCCAGCTAACCATATGACTTTACAAGTTTAATGGTGAGGTATATGAATCGCGATAGTGTCATTTTTTTCTGGTCATGACAATCTGCAGAAAATCAAAGCAAAAAATCAACAGCTATACTATATCAACAAACGCAGTGGAGACTCCTCAGTCAATGTTTATTTCTCTCCTTAAGTCACAGTGAATATTTCCAATTTGTAAAGCTGCTACGCTGGTAAAATTTTAATCCAAAGCAATATAACACTACTCTCACTTGAATATGAGTTTGCTCGTTCGTAATGTTTACTAGTTTCCAGAATTAATTTTATTCCTTTTTAACACAGTAAAGAATTCGAACATTGTAAATGCATTGGTAGCCGAATACAATTTTTTTTTTTTTTTTTTTTTTTAAATAACGCAACTATAGACGAGAGAGTAAAGATTAGATACTGCAAGAAGTATGGGGGAGGACAGCAATAGCGAGGCCACGCCCTCAAATGCTGAGAATGCTGCCAGTGAAATAATATACAAAAGTTTGAACTTCGTTGAAAACTACATCACCCCAAATTAAATATTCTTAGCTACAAAATCCTGATGAAATTAGAGTTGGAATAGAAGAGACTTTCTTCACTGCTGACTAAAGTACGGAGTTGTACTTCTGTTACTAAGCCTGTTTTTAAGTCAAAAATGTGCTAAGCTGAATTCCAAATCCAGTTTAGTCTTTAAAAGCGGAGTTCCTGGGTCTTGACGACTTTATCTCCTGTACGCAAGTTATATGTTATGATGGTGCGAGTGCTCAGTAGTTAAAATTTAAAATTTGGATAGTAAAATATTTTAAGGTAAAAATAAAGCAAAGAAAATCAAAGAATTATTACTGTAAGTTTAAATTGAAAAAGAAGAAAAGAGAAATTTTAAGGTAATTAAAATTGCAATGAAAAATAAGAAAAGACTAATGATCCACGATAAGAGTAATTAAGGTAAGAAATGGCCCATAAAGAAGCAGTTACTCATACGAATACAAAAAAGTAAATTTTTTTTTGTAAAAAAATATTCATGGTTTTATGATTTTTTTGTCTTGTTTTGCTATTTTTAAAATTCAACAGGGTTGAATTTTTTTTTATATATATATGAAATTTTACTGGAAATTTCAGACGTAAAATTAGTGGTTTGGTGAAATGTTGTTTACGACATGAAAGCCAAGTATGCAAGATTATTTTTTTCCATTTTGAAATTATTTAAATGGTATGATATTACCCTATTAGCTTATAGCAAAATGGCTAAAATTGGGAAAATTTTCCAAAAAGGGTTGCACGTTACGAAACCTTTCGGTAATATGCGAAACTTCCATAATTAAATAATTAAATAGCCCGGGGAGAATGCTGCCATTCGTTGCTGTTTTAATTGTTCAGTAATAATAGATAACTGCACTTCGCTGTGGACTGATTCATAAATAACTTATAATGCACAATTATGTAGGGTAAATTGTTATTTTGAAAACATAATTCAGCAATAAAGATAAACCTCCACGGAAAAAATAACATTCCGCTTGGACTTTTATTTAACGATTCCCGACTGTTTATTACTTTAATGGGCCATATTTTGTGTGCTTTCACGTGTTAAAGCTTATTTATTACTCTGCGAACTGGTTTATGTGAAAAGTTTTTTTGTTTTTGTTTATTGGAGTGCTTGAAATTTCCGAGCAACAAATGTTGCCATTTCTTTTAGATTATATAAATGTATTGAGAATTTTTTTTTCTCACTAATGTAAAGATATTTAGAGACTAATGTACACTGCTGGCCACTGTAAATGCAACACCCTAAAGGAAACATGCAAATAACATGAAATTTACAACATGCATTAGCGGAGGTGAGATATGCAAATGATTAGAATTTCAGCGCAGACGCACATCACGCGTGCCTGTGGTGCCACTTCAAAGCGCTATTTAAGGCTTGGAGATTTCGACGATTTCAAGTTCGGTAATTGTGTTTTTCTTGTGGTTTTTTCAAAAAAACGATCAATTATGCCTCGTCGAAAACAGCGATCATCTTTTGATCAAGTATCCGAGTTCGACAGAGGAAGGATAGTGGCCTACCGAGATTGTGGATTATCTTTCGGGGAAATCGGTAGTCGTGTTGGACGAAACCAAACAACTGTAATGCGGATATGTGATCGTTGGATGCAGGAGGGTACGACGGACCGGCGTGATCGATCGCATCCACCTCAGCGCACCACTTCACGTGATGACAGGCAAATTGTGCGCATGGCACGAGGTATGGGGTCGAGACCGATACCAATCGATGCAGAATAATGTGGGGAAGAAAGTAAGACATGTCTCATTGCCGTCGGACTTTAAGTTTTTTTTTATTATATGTTTTGTGGGAAAATATTGACTTTTTCATGTTCAGATTACGATAACTCGCCAAAAAAGGATCGTAGAATTTTTTTTTTACAATCTAAGACTACAGACATTTCTCCTTCAAACAACACCTCATTTGTTTAAAAATAATTTAAAACAGACTGATATTTTTATTAAAATTGAAAACCCACTTTTTGGAAAAATTTATGCGTTTAAAGATATATAAATTCGATGCTTTCAGACTTATTATGTTACAAAGAAAATATTTATATCAACTGGAAGATGAAAGCTTTCTCATTCATATAAACTTCATTTCAGGTCTCTATCTTAAAATTTCGATTTTTAATTGAATTTTAAAGAAATACTTCAAAAAAATCTTCTCATTCGCTTGCTTTGCAGAAGGATTGAAAGAAGATCCGATTTTTCACCCATCTACCCGGGCTTCATCCATTTCGCCGGGAGGGGGGAAGCTTCAACTGTAAACAAATGAATGACTCAATCGCTGTAAACAAGTATTGAGTCATTCATTCACTTGATTCACCAGAGGAGCGAGCGTAGCGAGCCTAGGGGCGAAGCCCCTAGTTATATAAAAAAAAAGTTAGTTTGAGATTTCAATTGCGCTCCAGGGTGTTAGTAATTAAATTCAATATCATTTTCACCATGTGTTTATGAACTCGCTTTCTTGTTTGTTTGTTTGTGTGTGTGTATTTGTTCAGTACAAATCTTGCAATCGATTTTTAACTAACTTCCCGACTAGCTAGACATTTGAAACTTTTAGAATAGCTCAGAACACGATGACAATGCATTCTCTTAAAACTTTTATCCGAAAAAATCCTCAAGGTGGTGCTTCTATCCAATTCAATGCTTACTCTTTTGCGTAGCGGCGTTTGACGATTTTGAAAACAGAATACATTTAGTTTGTTTACAAAAATATTGTGCGAAAATTTTTTAAAAAATATTAAAATTCAAAGTTTGTAAAGTCTGTGGATAGTGGAAACGACTAAAAAGTGATTAGAATGAAATAAAAGAAAGTGAAAAAGAATAATTAAGTGAAAGTTTGTGCAATTAAGAGAGAATTGTCAAGTTTATATGATTCAACAGAAAATATAAAAACTTGGTATATAAAAAGTTCTTTTTATCTTGTAATTATTGATTTGTTGGACAGAGCCAAGGCATTGTTATGTTACCTGTTTAATTGGACATTTTGGCGAACTTGAAAAAGGCAGAAAAGTAAATATGTCAAACTGACGTCAATAGCAGCTTTATGTTCGTAACACGTTTCTCCTGCACATGCGTGGTAAAATTTTAAACAAAAAGGTTGGCGTGATACGTCAACATATAGGGGTGGCCCAAATGAAAGTGAGACTTTTGAATTGGCGGCAATGGTTAAATACCCAGATCTTTGTATTTGAGCCAGTTGATGGTGTTGTATGTTGCGAAGCAAAGCTGTTAATGTCGAAAAGTGCCAGTGTGGCGTTTGAACATGTTTAGCGAGTTCACTACATACTGTCGTGACATGGATTCGTCCAAACAGGGCCAGCGAACGGTTATTCTATTTCTGATGTCAGAAAGTATTAATCATGAAGCTACAGAAAGTATTAATCTGTAGCTTCATGGTATTAATGAAGGGCTAAATTTATCGTCGCATGAAGGATCGGTATAGGCCACAGTGTACAAGGTTAAGAGGTTTTAGCGAATTTCGTAAATGATGTCTGAGCACTGGACATGTCGAGATCTGCTGAAGCACTCTTGGTCATCATCATGGAATCGATGGTTGCCATGAACGAAAGGCAGAGGTACTTCCGCTGGGAAGCCCCCCCCCCCCAACATCGCTCCCTATCGTCCCAACCTTTTGCCTTACGACTACTAGTGATGCGACATCGATAACAAAACATCGATGTTTTGAAACATCGATATTCAATATTAAAACATCGATGCTAATAAAACATCGCCCAAAAACCATCGATGTTTTAAAACATCGATGTTTTAGAACATCCATGTTTTAAAACTGGTTTAGTAATCTCTAACATTAATGTTACTTCCGTTAGTCGTGGGGGGAGGGGGTGATTTAATTTTACTCTCTGATTGGGCAGACACAAATGACAAAAACTTGGTTCCTTTGGGCTACATTGATGACTCAAAATTCTCGTTGTAAATACCGCCATGTTTTGCCTTCAAATGTCCAGATAAATTCGTGGTATTACCAGAAGTTTTGAGGGACTTAAGGCAAATATTACATTTCGCCAATTTGTCAAAGGTTTTGTAAAAATATTTCCAAACGGTACTTTTGGGAGGCATCATACTAATAATATTAACGTCAACTTATATAAAACCAGAACAAAACAAAGACTTAAATGGCTGCTCTCGTGTATATACTATTTGTAAAATAAAACCCCATGGAATATTCTGGAGTGTCAGGAACATTACAAGCGCTCTGATTGGTTCATTGGTTGTTGATTGCCATTTGTCTATTTGCTAAGGAATCGTTCCCCCTTCTGTATTCGTCCTTTTCAGAATTCAGACTTACATTTACTTAGTGTGAAAATTATGTAAAGTGGTAAATTTTTTTAAGAAAATTATGTAAAGTGGTAAATTTTTTTAATTACGGTACATTTTCATTAAAAAAAAAACATTGAGACAACGTAAAACATCGAGCACAAAACATCGATGTTAAAAAAACATCGGCTTCAATAAATCGATGTTTAAAACATCGATGTTTTTATCAAAACATCGATGTTTTGAAAACATCGACATCGATGTCGCATCCCTAACGACTACTACATCTTCGGCCCATTGAAAAGCGCTCCCGAAGGGCACCGATTTATTGCCGACGTACCAGACGTCGTTCAAGCCTGGCCCCGAACACAATCACGCATGTTTTCCGCTAAGGGTACCCAAAATCTAGTAAGCGATTAGACACCAGCTTGAACCAACGAGGCGACTCTGGATAGCTATCGTAGCAGCGAATTTGGCGCCAAAGTGACGCCAACACTTTTTAATGTTGTTCACATGTTTTTAAAATATTAATAACCCCCCCCCCCCCCCCCGCAAAAAAAAAATTCCAATTTTTGTTGACTTTTGGTAATTTGAAAGTCCACCATCCTCTTAACCCACGCGCCAGAAAAGTTTCCAGGATAAACCGGTTGGACCAGAGAGAGAAATTAAGCGCCCGAAGGATACGCCACCTTCGCCAGCAGATAGTTATCCCGAATTGTCCATTTAAGCCATCTTTTAGAAAAAATGAAAAGAATTCTCTCTCGCCAAAATGTAAAGAATAAAATTATACAAAGACCTTTCAGTATGGCTTTTATTTCTAAATTTTGTATTTAGTCAATCATTCATTGCTTTTTGATTTCTGCCCCTAATATCAACATCGATATTTTTCTAAAAAAAAGTATTATCTCCTGGGAAATTGATGCAATTTTGAATTTGCAGTTCAGAAGAAATCATAAATTTTAAAATCTTCAAAATCCTTAAAAATTTTTTATTGAATCTTAGCAGCATTTTTACTATTAAAACTAAAGATCTTTATTTTATGCCTCCATTCTTTAGCCCAAGCAAAAACTGAGAACAATTTATAATTAGCTGAATAGAGAATTTTACGCTTTGGTTCGAATTTTTAATTTCATTGCTCGATAGGAAATCTGTTAATTACAAATTCGAAAGTGACAGCCAGACAGTGCTTTTTTTTTCTACAAAGTCATAAAACGCAGTTGAGATAATTTAGAATTTGAGCCGGAAATTAATTTTTTTTGTCTGAATTAATATATCGCATGAAGTCAGGTTGGTATCGGAAATTCTATTGTCAATTTTTTTATTAATAATTTTTATTTCAAAAACAGGTCTCTTAAATTACATAATATTCGACCAATTAATATGAGAATTTGAAGAGAAAATAAAATAATTTCGAATTACGCTTTTATTTATACTGATTACTGAAATTTAGAAAAATAATTAAGGGGGAATGTATTTACTGCTCTGAATATTTTCGAATTCTGAGAATGAATATTTTTATCTTGCTTTTGTTTCTGAAGTTAAGGGATGGAATTTGTTTCATTCGTATAAACTTTTCTATTGGATGTCTAAAAATAAACTTCTTTTCCCCGATTTCTTAGCTTCTTTTTTTTTTTTTTTGTTTTTTTGTTTTTTTGTGTGTGTGTGTGTGTGTGTGTGTGATAAAAGGAAGTAGTTTAATAAAAGAAAAAATTCATATTGATACCAAAGAAAAGCAAAGTATTATCAATGCGCAATTTGCAAAAAAGTTGCATTTATCAAAGGTCTACACGTTTATTTTACCAAAAAAAAAAAAAAAATTTGTATATTATGAGTGGGGATATTGAGAAGGGGCGGGATTTAGAAACGGTCTGAAGCACTTCCCGCGGTCAGGGCTGGGTAAACAAACTTGGCTCCAAGCTTGGCGCGAAAAATGTATCTGGTTCCATACACACACTCTTACTTATTCCTAATATGTGATTTAGAAAAGTACTTAAAAATGTAAAATTTTCTGCAGAATCAAAAAAGGAAATTTTTTAAGATTAATAATCCCATGGGATAGTGAAAACTCAGAGAATAAATAACATTCCAACTCAGTAGTTATACTCGGACTCTTTTCATATCCATAAACAATAACATTTCATATAATTTCGAGATTTTAATCTTTATTGCTAATAAATTTATAAATAACATTCTCTCATTATGTATTAATGATTCTATTTCACAACAATTAAAGGGTTTTATTAAGAATAGTATTATATTTTTTTACCTACTCTTTTGTTTTAAGAGACACAATAAAATATTCAAAGTCAGGACTGATATTTTTACAATATGAAATATTTTATATACATGAAGTGGATATACGAAAATTTGTTGAAGTGGATAACATTTCATTTGAAATCCGATATTTTAATGATAAGTAATATTTACCGATATTATGTTACCGTTTATGATATTTACTTGTATCCTGCTGATGTTACATTTTTGAAATAATCATTAAACTAAATATTTCCTCCTTATTAATTATTAAATTTTAATTGAAGCAAGTTATTAACCCAATAATTAAACACTTAATTAAAGTATTGTTGTTCTCCGAAAAAAATTATCAGTTCATATATGAATAAATAAATTATTTTTAGAATAACTCATCAGAAAATATTATTTATATTCTTTTATTAGTAATAAATTGTATGGCTTTTCATCGGAAATTTAATGATTCATTGAATCGCGATCTCTTTAAATTTGAGAGAATTATTTAACGAAAGGCGAAAGGTTGTCTCATGGACTTTGGACTTGGTAACTATGAGTCAATTGTACTTCTGTAAATGCGCGTAGAAAATTAACTTTTCTGCTAAGAGAATATTTAAATTGCATAGATTACAGTTCATTCTATATTAAATCTGTAATGCAACAATTAACAAATCTTTAATTAGAGATTGATGTATTTTCAATCTTAAGTCAAAATCAACTTTCAAATGAAAATTTGTTGCAGTATGTTACATTTAAATAATCTTTTTTTTTGAAGCTGACTTTTTAGCCCGATAACCTCTTTATTTTATGAGTTTAAGTATTTGATAATCTATAAGTCAATTATAATCGTTAATCATAGAAAAAAATCACATTTTCGTTGCTAAATAATACCTCTAATTCCTTAGAAGAATTTTATTTAGCATTAACATTTTTTTTTTAATGAGATATGTTTATCCATTCAGCACACTTTTTAATTTCTTTGTGACCTAGTAAAGATGCTAATAGCCAAAAACAAGAATGGAATTTTATTACATCCTATTCAATTTCTATTAAAGTTATTTCTATTAAAGTTTCTATTAAAGTTATTTCTATTAAAGTTGATTAATTTTACGTTGGCTGGATTTTACTCATTTTGATCACAATGGGTTGGTTAAATCAAATGTGTGTTGGCAGTTATTGCCCTGCATCAATGTTATAAATGTAAACGAATAGAAATATTTCTTTAAAATTTTATTTTTAATAATTTTAATATTTGTACATAAATTGGTTAGTTTCATAATTACTTTTTTTAATAACTATTGTTCAACATTCTATTGAAAATGGATTTTAAAAAATTCCAAGATAGTTTTGGCAAAAAAAGAAAAAAAAAATCTCTAAAATCTATAAGTTTGAATTTTTTGATGATCAAAATTGTTTAGTTTCCTTACTTTACGCCGATACTTGACGCCAAAGATTAGCTTTCATGATCGCCATGGTGTTACCGATAAATAATACAAATTAGAAACCAAATTCTTTAATAATACAAATTTATCATCGCTTACCTAAGCTTCTGGAAGTGTGCCTACAGTATTGCTCCGACATGAAGAGCATAGGGACATATTCCCCTTTCCCACACTCCAGCTAGGCAATCATCGGTGGTTCTGGTGTTTTTCAAAACACTATACTATTTTTCTGGCCGTGCGAAGTGCTGGGAACGCCCTCTCGCGGTCTACACGATATAGCTTATTTATTTAGGGGTTAGTTCCGTTACACTCCCCACCTTGAACTCCAAGAGTTCAATTCCCAAACCTAAATTGATAGACAGCAACCTCTTCCAGCATTCCTCACAACCAATAACACTTGAAAGCAATAATCATCAAAACTAAAATTTCAATACACAAACTGATAACATAATTAATTACTCATTATAAAATTCAACATTTAACACATAAAACACTTAAATAAGCAATTAAGAAAAATTTAAACACTTTAAACAATCATCAAATGTAAATTACTGAAAGAGATTATATAAAAAATATATATGTAAATTTGTCCATATAAAGTCAACAAAAAGTTTTAAGTCTCTAAAGGATATAGTAACTGTATTGGTCGCCTAAGTTGACCTTTTGCAGTGCGTACGATGCAAGATCGCACAAACCCGTCACGTCCATAAAAAACACTTTCTATGATTCCTATATCCCAGAGCAATTTCGATTTGTTTGTACCTTCCACTAACACTACTTGATTTTTTTTTTTGCAAGTCTTGCTGAGGCGTTGGAGTTTTGAGTTTGTGAGCAGTCCTCAGTTGGAACAGGTATTGCTCTTTCCATTTCTTCCAAAGTTGATTCAAGAGCCTCGATTGGTACTGCTGTCTCTTAGTGAGATGCTCTCTTGTGGACGTTTTCTCCAACATCTCAATGAAATGCACAGGGAGTTGGATGTTTTCTCTTCCAAATAGTAGGAAGTGAGCTGGCGTAAGAGGACTCGGTTCATCAGGCTCATTGTAAACGTATGTTATAGGTCGATGGTTTAGAACGGACTCTACCTCTGTGAGAGTAGTCAGAAGTTCTTCGAAATTAAGGAGGGATTTTCCCAAAATTTTTCGTAGGGGTTCTTTCACACTCCTCATGAGTCTTTCGTAAAACCCTCCCCACCATGGGGCACGTTCCACAATGAACTTCCAGGTGATACCTCCCGTGGAAATGAAGTCTTTGATTTTAGAGTCCTTTAAAATGTCCATAAATCTACGTAGTTCTTTATCTGCACACTTAAAGGATTTGGCATTGTCTGAGTAAATAACTTTACAATGTCCTCTTCTAGATAGGAATCTGCGAAAGGCAAGTAAAAACTTTGAAGTGCTCATACCCGAGACCAACTCCAAGTGTACAGCCCTGGTGACAGCACAGGTAAAAAGTGCGATATAGGCTTTCTGTGACTGATCCTGATTTCTTACGTACACGGGGCCGGTGAAATCTAGTCCGCAGACTGTGAATGGAGGAGTTTCGGCTATTCTGTCTCTGGGTAATTGTGATGTGAGTTGCTCAGCAGGCCTTGCGCTATACCTTTGGCAAATTAAACACTGTTTGATTATTCTTTTGACAGTCTGACGACCCTTAGTTATCCAATACCTTCTCCGAATTTTTGTCAATGTTGTGTCAGTTCCGCCGTGAAACACACTTTCATGCTCCCTCTTTACAAGCAGTTCGACAAACTTAGATTGTCTTGGGAGAATTATTGGTTGTTTCTCTTCAAATGAGAAGGCACTTTCTCCCAATCTGCCCCTTATTCGTAAAATTCCCTTTTCATCAAGAATGGGGGACAGACTATACAAAGGAGACACAGGTGAAATATGTTTGTTTTTCTGCAAAGCTCTTATTTCAGCGGCATAAAATTCCGCTTGGGTATTTTTTAGCCAAAAATTCTCAGCATCTAGAAGCTCTGACGTACTTATATCACCACAGTTGTTGGATTTCTTTCTAGCACGTGATATAAATCGTATCACCCATGCAGTTATTCTTAAAACCTTCAAGAGTTTACAGAATTTTGACACGTCTATTAAGTGATCTTGTTTTGACACTATGCAATCTTGAGACACTACATTGTTGCGATATTCTAAATCGCCTTCGTTAACGTCTCGTAATTTCTGCGCAGGCCACATTTCTTCGTGTTCACGCAACCACTTGGGCCCTTGCCACCACAGTTCGTCATTTTTCAAATCTACCATGGATGTGCCACGAGATATCAAGTCCGCCGGATTGGTTTTACCAGGGCAGTGGAACAAGGCAGAAGTCTCGGTTAACGTCTGAATCTCTTTAACGCGATTGCTTACGAATTGTTTGAGGTGGATATATGGAATCTTGACCCAACAACATACAATTGAAGAGTCTGTCCAAAAATAATGCTGCATTTTTCCTTTTAAACCTCTCGAAACACTTTTGCTTAATCTTGCAGCTAGGAGAGCACCTAGTAATTCCAAACGAGGAAGAGTTTGTTGCTTTAAGGGTGCAACTCTGCTTTTTGCGGCAACAAAGGCTGTAGTCACAATTCCATCGCACGTAATTACTCTTAAATAAGCAACCGCACCAAAGGCCTTCGAACTAGCGTCAGAGAAAATGTGGAGCTCAGTTTTTTCTACCTCTTTATTCCCTATCTCGAAAAAATAATACCGCGGTATTTCCAAACTTCCTAATTCTAAAAAATCTTTGTATAATAGCCTCCACTCTGAAATTATCTCTGGCGGGAGTTCTTCGTCCCATCCCAAGCCTAATTTCCATATATTTTGAATCAAGAGTTTCAATTTTACTGTAAAGGGACCTACGAATCCCACAGGATCGAATACGCGGCCAATAATTGCTAACAGAAAACGTTTAGTAATATCTTCCTCAGAAATAATTTTGGTTATATTTTTTACGTCAAAATTAAGTATATCATTTGTCGGTTTCCAACCTACACCTAGGACTTTAAAGGGAAACACAGACTGGCCTAAAGGTTCATCGCAATCATATTGCATGTGAACACCCGAATTTTTCCACATCTCCCTTAATTTATTATTATTTGTTAACCATTTCCTTAAATCCATCCCCGCCTCTTGAAAGATTTTAATACTCTCTAAACTAGTTTGATACGCCTTTTCAACATCTGAATGACCACCAATTACGTCATCAACATAAACGTTTTCATTTAGAAACTCAAATGTTGAAGGAAATTTAACTTCATATCTTTTGATATGCTCTTTTATGGTAGCCGCTAACAAAAATGGGCTACAGTTGATTCCAAACAAAACCCGACAAAATCGATAAACAATAGTGTTGGAATCATCATTAGGATTATTCGTCCAAATAAATTTCGTCGCGTCTCTATCCTCCTCATGTATGCCTACCTGAAGGAACGCTTGTTTTATGTCAGCGGTAAAGGCAATAGCATTTTTTCTAAACCTAATTATTAGATCAAAAATATCTGGATATAAATTTGGTCCAATGTGGAGGCAATCATTAATTGACAGCTCATTTCTAGCATGAGAACTTCCATCGAATACAATACGTATTTTACTTGTGACTTTGTCTTCGCGAATTACAGCCCTATGGGGTAAATAAAACTCTACTTTATTATCATTTTCTGGGGCCTTTTCAATTATCCCTTCACGTTCATATTCTTCAATTACTTCCTTGTATTTATCAAAGAACGAGGGATCCTTCTTAAAGCGTTTACGTAACTTACCGAATCTCTCTGACGCTACCTCGAAGTTATTTTTTAACGATTCCTTAGCATTTGGTTTCCACATTAACCCAACACCATAACGACCATTTTTATATTCGAGATTGGATCTAAATTTTTCAAGTAATTCGTTATCAGAATCTGAAATATTTTCTTTTTCTACATCAATGCCCATACCTTCTAGTTCAAAAAACAGTCTAAAATCATTCATTTCAAAATCAGAACTAGCAGCAGGATTCACAGTTATATATCCCGAAACAGAATTGTTGTGTTCACTAGTCTCGCGACCCTGAACTACAAATCCAAATAGACTATCAGTCACTACGAGCTTTTCACCCAGTGGGACAGATGTGCCCTTTAACACTTCAGATAAATAATCAGCTCCCACAAGTATGTCTATATCGAATCTTTCCGCAGTGTCACCCAGTTGGATCCCCCTTTGCCAAGCCATATTTTTTACTTTCAAAGGCGGCGGGGCAATAATTCCGCTCGTAATGTTACTGACCGCAAGCGCTTCCAGCTCAATTTGTTGCGTTGGATTGTTTATGCTTTGCAGGGGGAGCCGAAATGTTTGACAGCTCAAGTGTTTCGGATTCTCGCTGCCGAACCCATAAATCTGTAACTGCTCTGAATTAATGGCCTGGAGGTTCAAGTTATGGCATATACTTCTTTTCACAAAGGTCCTATGACTGCCTGAATCATATAGTAATCTCACCCGTTTTTCCTTATGTTTTGTTTTAAGAATTGCGCAACAAGTTTGAAGTAACGTAGGCCCATTTGCCAGATGCGTTTCTGAAACCGAAACTTGTGTCGGGGTTTTATCTTCCTGTGAGGCTTGAGAAAGTTCTTTAGTTTCCTCTTTCGGCATTATAGAATTAAATTCTTTGTCACAGATCAAAGTATTATGCGACTGATTACACGATCTGCACGAGATTTTATAAAAACAGAATTTAGAGACATGGCCCCTTTTCAAGCATTTAAAACATCGCCGTTGATTTTTAATTGACGCCTTTTTCTTATCAACAGTTAAAAAACAGTTAGCCGTGTCATGGGTTTTGTTGTTACAAAATATGCAATATATATTAGAATTAGCTGATAACGCAGATGCTGAAGGCATTCTACGTGGAGAGCTTTTATAATTATTCTCACTTTTATTTCTATACTGAATTCCCGACTCAAAATCTTTACTAGTGGAATCTTGTTTAAGCATAAAAGACGCTTCACGACACTCGACTTCTCTACGGATAAAATCTACAAGCTCTAAAATATCAAATTCGGAATCATTACTTCGCTTTCGATTATACTCCAAACATAATTCATCGGGCAATTTTTTAAGTATTACGGGGCATAATAAATTTCCGTATGAACCAGCCGCAACGTTTAATGACTGCAAACTGCGTATTTGTATTTCGCAATTATCATAGAATTTTCTCAGAGCTCTCACATTAGACACATTTTTTACAGGCTCAACAGATAATAATTTTCCCATGTGTGAGGATATGATCAAGGAAATGCATCCAAAACGCTCCTTTAATAATTTTATTGACGAATCATAATTTTCAGCAGTCAAAGCGAAACCCGAAACTGCACTAAGCGCATTCCCTCCCAAATACATTTTCAAGTAATTAAATTTGTCAATTTTGTTCAGGCAGTCATTGTTGTGAATCGCATTTTCGTATTGATTCCAAAAATCTAACCACCCACTAGAATCACCAAAAAATTTAGAAATTACCAACTTTGGCAATTTTACAACCTTAGATTCATTAGATGGGTAAACATTTTCCCTACCATGTGAGGTACTTTCAATTTGATTCGGAACTGTATTCTGTACAGTAGTTCCATTTTCTAAATTTACTAAATGACTAAAATGCCTACTGATTTTACCTCGGTATTTTACAATTTTCTCAAAATATTCCTGACTTTGTAAAACTTCATTCTCTAGATCATCCGCATCAATTAAGGGTTCAATTTCTAAATCCAATTTTTTCAATATTTCAGATTTTCGCAACTGATCATCTGCTTCCCCTAAATCCTCATTTTTCTCCGCAAGTGTGTAATTTTGATCTACTGGTGTAACGAAAATATTTTCTATCCTAGTAATTAGTTTTGTTGTCAACTGCCTAATTACGCTACGCTTTTCTTAAGCGTTTCTAAATCAACCTCTACACTAGAACTAGAGTTGTGTACCGACATTTTCAATTCTCCTTTCAAAAACAGTTACAGAAAAGATCAATGCAATTCTAAAATCATGCAGTTATACTAATTACATACACAACACAAAAATCAAAATATAAGTAATCAACCTCATAAGAATATATAACCTTAATTCCTTTCAAAAATACAGTTGGAATTGATATTAACCGAAAATAATTTGTTAACTTATCACAACATACACTTCTAATGAGGTCAAAAACAATAATAAATCCTATACACCATTAAATCCAATCTCGAATTAAATTCTACTATTAACATCGGCATTCCCGGCCGATGCACCATGACGCCAAAGATTAGCTTTCATGATCGCCATGGTGTTACCGATAAATAATACAAATTAGAAACCAAATTCTTTAATAATACAAATTTATTATCGCTTACCTAAGCTTCTGGAAGTGTGCCTACAGTATTGCTCCGACATGAAGAGCATAGGGACATATTCCCCTTTCCCACACTCCAGCTAGGCAATCATCGGTGGTTCTGGTGTTTTTCAAAACACTATACTATTTTTCTGGCCGTGCGAAGTGCTGGGAACGCCCTCTCGCGGTCTACACGATATAGCTTATTTATTTAGGGGTTAGTTCCGTTACAATACTATCCAAAAACTCTTTCAAGCGTGCCCGATATTCTTGGCCGAATTGAATTTGAAGTTAGAGATTCGAAATAAGCTACTTAATTGAAAAGTATTTTGCGAAAAACGTCATCAGTGCTGATAACGTTCCGTTGCTTCTTTTCAATTTAATTGAACGTTTAATTTATTTGCTACGTAGTGACTGGTCTTCAGGTGTTTTACATGGCCGATACTCGAAAGAGGTGGGGGCCGAGGTGGATTATATAGAATTAATTTATTTGAGAGAATCTACACATTTTTTTTTATCCTCTGTTTAGTCTGTCATAAAACAGTATCAAAATACACTGCTGAAACTTAGAGCAAGAAATTTTAAGGAATTATATTAAAATCAGTCACATCGGGAGACATGTTATTTTAATTTCTGTATTTGAATAATTTCCATTTTAATGAATAATGCAATTTACTACTAGTTATAACTGAGGAATTACTGTAAAATATTTTCTAAATGAAAGCTGTCTCCTCGCCCACAAAAAGAACTATCGTCTATTGCAAACTGCGGTACAAAATTGAGAGTGTTTGAAGCTGAAAACATTGCTCAAAACACGCCCATTGTGGGAGGGGTCACCTACACAAACATCTACATTGCTAACACATTGCTAATAATACATTGATAAAATTAGTATTAAACGTATAATTTTCAGTTCATTAATCTTTATAATTTAATAATAAATAAAATATATTACAACAAGCTAATAGTTAAACAATTTAGCGTTTCAGTAGCCATTCGAGTTTTAACTAATAAATGACGGCTTTTGATTTATCCGTATTTTGGATAGAGAAGTTTCATAAATACATAAACTGATTGAAAAGGAAATGAACAAGTTATTTTTTTTTTTAATCTTTTTAAATTGTAACATTTTGAATAGATTAATTTTATTACTATGAATACTAAATAATTTTTTTTACGTTTTATGTAAATGATTAAATGAAATGTTAAAAGATTCCAGACGTAATTAGCTGTTTAGAAGAGGAGTTCCTAGGTCTTATCCACTTGATCTTCTGTAGTCAGTTATGAATATCAAGGTACATGCGCTCAGTGAATAAACATTTAAAGTTAAAAAAATTTAATTAAGGAAATAAAAATTATAGATGATATATGATTTATATAAATGATCAAATGTATAGATATTCATACACTTCAAATATAGGATGTCAATATATTTTGAAAAACATCCGGGATTTATGTTTTCAAGTTATAATGTTTTCGCTGCAGTTTGTATTTTATATCAGTACTTGTCTGAATTCCAAAATAAAAATATATGCGGAGGTACCTTGCACATCGTTATATTGGAGGAATATAAATTAATAGAATTGTAACTAAATAAAATACTGTATTCGAAAAATAAGTATAGTATAATTTTCATATTCTCGATACTTTCAAAATCGTAATCATTTCAGAAAAATTATTTCGTTGTGACTCAACAAGCACGAAAAAGAAATTAAAAACTGACTGTAATCCATTACATGACATTTTAACCTCTTTATTCCTCTTCCATGACATTTTAACCTTTTTTTTCCCTCTAAATTTTCCTTTAAACTGATAACAATGAAAGCGCTTATTTGCCCTTAAAAAAAAAAAAAAAAAAAATCGTTTTCATTTGCTGTCACTGAAATTCCATCTTGAAAAAGAATATCGTAATCGCTTTAATGTGAAAGATAAAACATATTGCTGAAACTTCATAAAAGATGAATACAGACTTATTCAGAAAATTCCGGAAAGAAATAACTTTTTCCAGAATATAAGTAATTCGTGGGAAAATGGAAATTTCCTGAAAACAGACATTCCGTAATTATTCAATTGAAAAATTCTCTTTTAAAGAAAGAATGTATTTTGTTTGTTCAGTGGGGTGTTTTCGATTTTTTTTTTCAAATTTTACTGATTTTTAGGGATTTATTAATTACCATTTCTGTTTTTAACTCGTTTGCGAAACTCATAAAATTTAAAATAATCTGAATTATTTTGAACTTAAATTTTGACTCTCTAGATTAATCGTAAAATAATCTGGTAACTGTGCAGATTGTCTATGGCTAAATTATGTTGTTTTTCTTTAAATACGCGAGCTTATTTGTTAGAATAGGTTTTTTGTTTAAATGTTACAAATCTATAATACTGAAACTTTCTTAATCTTCTATCTTCTATACTAATAAAGAGACAAGTGGAAGTCGAGAGATCACTTGACCGTAACTTTTCCGGGCGGACCAATCCTCGAAAAAAAAATGGCCGACAAATATACAGGAAACGGTGTAATTTTTTTTCTCATGAAAGTACATAAATGTTACATATTTGGAAAGAGCTTCGAAAACTGATAATTTTATCTGCGTACACTTATTCTGTTAATTCAATAGTTTTAGAGATAATTTCATTCTAAAATCACTCACTGCTGAGAAACCAAATCATCTGTTGCAGTGGTGCTGCCATCTGTCGGCAGCGACGGGAATGAAAATTGAAAGGAATTTATTCACTTGAATTTAATACATTTGTAGGCTTTTTTTTTCTTTTGTGGGGCCCGAAGTACATAAATATGTTACACGGATGGCTTGAGCGTAGCTAGGCAAAGCCGGAGCCTAGCCGGGCGAAGCCCGGCTAGTTCTTAATAAATATAATTTTTAAAATTTTCTTAGCGTATTCTGTATTCACATGTTTTCTTTTTCTCCTTATCAAGAGACGTGATTTATTGATGAAGGCCGTACAACGGTTTTTAGGTTCATCTTAAAGAGAAACAGGAAGTCTCGTGTTCTGTCATAGAACTGTTCATGAATCGCTCTACCCCATATTACGTTTGATTCAGGAAGTTTCTCAAGGATTTCTTAACGTGGGAAACGTTTTTGAGGAGCTTTTCTCGTCAAAATCTTTATGGGACGAAAATGTATAATAGAAATGGGTCACGAAAAGAATCGCTGTCTTTTATAGTAACAGCAGGTGAGTTGTGTTATATGAATTTCCTCATATAAAATTGCTTATCAATTACAGAGAGTGGGATCATTTATGCAAAGAAAGAAATCTCTAACGAAGGTGATCGGAAAACATTTAAAAATTAAATCTTTTTAGGAAGCTTTTATTTCTTTCCGAATGCTTTTGCATATATATGTTTCTTTTTTTGAAACACACTAAGTACACAGGGCGTGTTACAACATGCAGACCGAGAATAATCACTTCGAAGATTTCAGTTTAAAAAGAACTTGTAACGTGTTAAAACAACCTTTTTAGAAAAATATGGTACCCCATAATGGACTCCCACATTACTAAGGGTAATAAAAAAATGAACAAAACAATTTTCAGATAAAAAGCTTTTGCACCATTTACATATTTTCAAAAAGAACATATATTCTACCTTTTTTCCCACTAGGTTTTGAAAATAATATCAGTCAGGTCAAGCCCGTTATTTGCCATGCACTGGCGAAGCCGTAATCAAAATTTTCCAATAATCTGTTGGTCGTCTGTGGGAAAATGGCGCCATCTTCCTCCTGAATAGCGAATTCACGGACTCGTTGCACATTTTCAGCTGTTCTAAAGTTCCGAGGACGACCACTTGGTTTCCTTGGTAATGCAGACCCACTTGCAGAGCCTGACTAAGGCAGGGGCATATGGGGCAGTTGCCCCGGGCCCCCACATTAGAGGGGCCCCCCCCCCAAATCGAATAGAAAGTTTATTTTACGTTTCCTTCTTTAATGAACTTTTTTTAGATGTGCTATATCCCTTTTAATGATGGACTTAGAATTGTCAGAAAATCAATAAAATGAACAGAACGATATTTCGTCTGACCATTGGAGGGGGGGGGGGGAACTTTATAGCTATTTTAGGTTCTAGTCAATTTTCTTATTATATATCTATAATGAGGTGAAAAATTTAAATACCTCCATAAAGTTCGGTTCTTCATTACTGAAGTAGTGAAGCAGAGGGGGGCCCCCAACGAAGTTTTTGCCCCGGGCCCCAATTAGGCTAAGTCGGGCCCTGCCCACTTGCTGTCACGTTTGAAACCCATCACCGTATTGTTTTTCGATCAGGAGCGGCATCAGTTGCAACGAACCCGAAGAGCGTCCTAAACGCCGTCTGTGTTGCGGTTACAGAATCGTGCTTTTAAAGATCGTCTCAATAACGATACCGCGATGTTCACCGGACCAACTCATGGTGTCTACCGACAAATACAAAATCCACCTCCCGCGCAATCTTACAACCCCTCCCCCCCCTTTACCAGTGACCATGAGAAATAAGTGAGTCCAATCTACCACACCCTGTATGCATAAATTTTTGGTTTACTAGGCAACCTTCGATCAACATTGACTGGTACACAGAAGGTGTATACATCTACAATTTGTTCCGGAGAGCAGGAAGGATTCCATACATTTGTCAATTTTATTACTTATAATCATGCACGCAAGGTTCTGTATTTATTGAAAATAATAATTATCTTTCGAATATAATTTTATTTAACATTTTTAATATTCATAACAGCTAATAAAAAAGCCCATAACGATTTTCTAAGCCGTGATGAGCCACTATTATAGCTAAGAGTAATAATTCAATGCCTCAGAATGTATATATAGACCATCGAAACCCCCTCTAGGGCATTAATTTATTTTCCATTACGTTAAAAACTGTTTTCTTTTCACTCTTTAAATTCCGTGTTTTCATAGCAACTCACTTCCATATTACTTTATAAATTTGATAGCAGTAAAGAGGGAAAAAATTATTGAATACTGAAACTGAAAGAGTAACAAAATACTTAAAACCTCCGTTTTTTTCCTTTTTTTTTATTTTAAAAAAAAATATTTACCTTATTATTTTTTCGATCGAAAATCATTTTGGCATACCTATAAATGACCATAAAACTTATATCTATAAATGACATGAAAAATAAGTAAAATAAGAGACTTGAGCAAATTTTCGCTTTATAGTTTTAAAAAAAATAATTCAGTACATCGCAGTCAGTATAGAAGCTGGCTCTAACCACTCCAGGCAATATTTTAACCTCCATTTCATTTTACTCTCTGAATTACCCTCTAAGTTACAATTCCCCCTTTTAGGCGTTCATAAATATACTTGCTGGATGTAAAAACCAAACAAATATTGACTTCTGTTCTTGTTTCAACCCACAGAGGAACAACAAGCACAGAATTAACAGAAAATTCCCGATTAGTTATCATTATAAATTTCTTTTAAAAAAATAACAATAATAAAGCATACATCGTGCATGTTGTTAACAATAAACGAGAGTGCATTTTTGTCCTGAATTTCGTTAGAAGGAGGTTGATAATTTACTCATTTTTTCCATATAATACAGTTGGCTCTCTGTTTAACGACTTTGAAGGGATCGTGAAAAATCGTCCTTAAGTAGAGATAGTCCTTAAACAGAATTTGTGAAAAATTAACATTTCTCTTCACACTTGTAAGGTATACACAAGATTCGATTCACAAGAATCGAACTTTTGAGTGAATGAATTAAAGAAGCTGCTTGGGATATGCTAATTTTGGCATACGCCATGAAACTACAGTAGCTTCATGGCATACGCGCTTAGTATAAATACCATGCAGCGTCATTAATAAAAAAGGGTGGTTAGGGTTGAAGAAAGTTGTTAAAGTTGATAGATAAGCAATAGAGAGCTACGAGGTATGCAGCTCCAATACTTTCCTGAGCTAGTGCTTAGGGGGCCCGAAGTTTACGTGGCAGTACTGCTGGTTTGACTTACTGTTCGTGAGTATTGAAAAATATATTGTTCTTGAAAGCTGTATTTATATATTCCGTACAAGTAGTACGTATGCTTATTGCTGTAAAAGCGAATTCTATATGTGCAACGAATTCAATAAACTTGTTTCATGCATAATCTGTGTTTGTATGAAATTCATTTAGAGTGCCACTTCAAATTATATACACCCAAGTCTGGGTAGAAGTGAGCTATACATACTCTATACACTTTACAGGCTTATGACTGTCAATATATTTCTTAATAAATGGGCGTGTTTATAAATGTTATTTTTATTATTATTATTTTTTAATTCGCAAAAAGTTATTTTAAATTACATTGAAAGAAGAGTACAAACAATACAATAAATTAGGTTTTTAAAAAAGTCAAAAAGTATTGATGGCTTCCTTTTTCGCCTTGTTTTCGTTATTCTCTTTTCCAGATTTTCTAAAACATTAAATAAATATATCATCTTTCATATTCGATGTAATATAGCGTCGGAGAACATCTAGAGAAAAAGTTGCATCTGTGTAAGACGGTGGCAGTGTCTTGTTTTTCGTGTCTTCACCTTCTTCGTTTGATACTGTGTTTTCGTTTACTATATCTTCATAAATATGTTCTATATTTCAGTAATCTTTTGTTAAAACAGATTCATCACAATTGTAGAAATCTTGAATTGAAACAACCTGATCTTCAACACGAATTCTCCATTCTTCAGGGGTAATGTCATCTTTGTTGATTTCTACATCCGTACTTTGCAGTTCCACTACAAGTTCTTTGTGAATTCAAGCAACGCGAAAGCAGTTTTTTATTGTAGATGAAGAAACTCCTATAAAAAATTCGTTGTTAAACAGAAACAACGTCGTCTTTAAATAGAATTTTTTTACGTCGGAGGGGCCGGGACTGGGAAAAATCGTCTTTAAATAGAGATCGTCGTGAAGTAGAGCGTCGTTAAACAGAGAGACAACTGTATATTAGTGATGCGACATCGATAACAAAACATCGATGTTTTGAAACATCGATATTCAATATTAAAACATCGATGCTAATAAAACATCGCCCAAAAACCATCGATGTTTTAAAACATCGATGTTTTAGAACATCCATGTTTTAAAACTGGTTTAGTAATCTCTAACATTAATGTTACTTCCGTTAGTCGTGGGGGGAGGGGGTGATTTAATTTTACTCTCTGATTGGGCAGACACAAATGACAAAAACTTGGTTCCTTTGGGCTACATTGATGACTCAAAATTCTCGTTGTAAATACCGCCATGTTTTGCCTTCAAATGTCCAGATAAATTCGTGGTATTACCAGAAGTTTTGAGGGACTTAAGGCAAATATTACATTTCGCCAATTTGTCAGAGGTTTTGTAAAAATATTTCCAAACGGTACTTTTGGGAGGCATCATACTAATAATATTAACGTCAACTTATATAAAACCAGAACAAAACAAAGACTTAAATGGCTGCTCTCGTGTATATACTATTTGTAAAATAAAACCCCATGGAATATTCTGGAGTGTCAGGAACATTACAAGCGCTCTGATTGGTTCATTGGTTGTTGATTGCCATTTGTCTATTTGCTAAGGAATCTTTCCCCCTTCTGTATTCGTCCTTTTCAGAATTCAGACTTACATTTACTTAGTGTGAAAATTATGTAAAGTGGTAAATTTTTTAATTACGGTACATTTTCATTAAAAAAAAACATTGAGACAACGTAAAACATCGAGCACAAAACATCGATGTTAAAAAAACATCGGCTTCAATAAATCGATGTTTAAAACATCGATGTTTTTATCAAAACATCGATGTCGCATCCCTACTGTATATGGTTCGGGAAGGAAAGGAAAATTTCCAGATACCGATTACGGACTTTTATGTGTATGTCTGTAAATCCAGCTAAGTGCAAGTAGGGAAAGATATTAGATCAGGGTTAATTTTTCAGCTAGTATTCATTTAGGTTTTAAATTTAAATTTTAGTTGTGCTTCTCTTCTGAGGACCAGCAATATGGGCTTTGCGAATTTTCCTATTTTAAGTCTCGTCTTCAGGGAGGGGGGGTATTGTAAAGTTTTTTAAAAGTTAGAATATCTCAGGGGGCTAAAACGGGTGACTTTCAAAGCAGAGCTAATTTTCAAAGCATCAAATGCCAGTATTATTCACATTTTATATTGTAACGCGAGAACGAACAAGAGAGTCGAATAAACAAGAGAGTTTCAGCAGTATTTTGGCGCGTTATGCAGAAAGCGGGAAAAAGAACAAAGCATAGATTAGAGTTATCCGCCGTTGGACGAGGTCGCGCTTCCTGAGCTCAGAGATGATGGGAGCTTGGCGCGGGTGGAATTAACTTTTAATTAATGTTAGTTAATGAAGTTCTTGGATGTGAATTGATAGTCTTTCTTTGCCACACGCCTATATTTGTTGACTGATAGTTAAAGTAATTATTTAGGGAAAGAGTTATGCGGTGTAAGAACCGTGTCATATATATATATATATATATATATATATATACAGTGGTACCTCAACTTACGAGTTTAATTCGTTCCATGACGGAACTCGTAACTCGAATTACTCGTATCTCGAATCAATTTTCCCCATTGAAATGAATAGAAATCCCATTAATTCGTTCCGGGCTCCCCCAAAACACCGAAATTCTTTGTTACATGTTTTTAAATAAGATAAATGTGCTTATGAATGACGAACACTGTATAAAAACGCAATGCAATAGAATGTACTGCGATAAACTTGTTTTAGTAACATTTACCTTACGGTAGAGGAAAATAGGATTCCATACTACTAACTCATGAAGGATAGGTAAACATTCGCACTGGGAGCCAACGCGAGCGGTGACTGCAAGATTAAGCCGTTGTTCGTTTATCATTCGGAAAATCCCAGAGTCTTTAAGCAGACAAGCACACCTTGGTCATGTTTTTTGATAATTTCTTTTTTCATCTCAATACACATCATCCGCTTCTTCTTAACTGCACTGTCCTTCAACTGACTTTCTTCGGACCCATAGTTGGAAAAGTTAAGTTTTGAAAAATAACTGCAAGCACAAATACACGCACAAATACTGATGCTTTTATTACGAGCTAGCCTCTTCAAGTGAACGAATGAGACACGGAAGCTGGGGATTTTTGCGTCTTTCAACGTGGCTGTAATGTCCGGATTCCTCTTTCTCAGAATCCGTAGAAGAGGGAGGGCTTGCGATCCTAGGACCAAGGTTATTCCATCTCCTGGACCCCATGGGGAGTTCCAGTGTGGGGGAGAGAATTTATGAATTGAAGCTATCTCTCTTCGAGAGAGGTTGGACGCTGTTCGGTTTCAGTTTGGTTTGGTATAATTTGGAGCGCTACGGTCAACTTTTTGCTACAGTAGGGCTAATTATACCGGGAACTACAGTTTAAAGCCGATTCCGAACGGCTACAAACGTCCGTGCCTCCAGTGGGACTCGAACCCACAGGATCTGTACTGAATGCCAGCGCCCTAGCCATTCGGCCATCACTTGGCTCTGTTCGGTTTCGGAGAGCTACTCAAGTGTGGACAGAGCAAGCTTCCCCGGGTGATAATTGTTGAGTAGTATCTCTTGGGTAGTAGTCTTGAGAATAATATGTATACAATTCTCTAATAATTGTACATAACGGTTGTAAATATTATATCCTTCTCGTGTTCTCATTTGAAGAGCGAGTAAAAATGGCATTCTCTGCGCAAACTAACGGTGGGGTATCTGAAGCTTGCTCGTAACCCGAATATTTGCTCGTAACTCGAAGCAAAAAATCTGCGGAGAGAATGCTCGTATCTCGAAAAACTCGTAAGTCGAGGTACCACTGTATATATATATATATATATATATATATATATATATATATATATATATATATATATATATATATATATATATATATATATTGTTCCGTTTTCCTGACTTCGATAGGATTGAATAAATTCTCTTCAAAAAGTGCACCCAAAATAAAATTTATTATTCTGTAATTTCTTCAGGCGCATACACAAATTCAAACAGAAAAACACGTAACAACTGTCTTCTATACAGCAGAAAACTCTAGAAACACAAGCCAGGATAACAGAGTCTTCAATACAATATTCGCCTAACGCACTTTCAATACATTCAATTCTCAGCAGAAAAAGAACACTGCGTTCCGATGCCAATGCCAGGTATATTTATAGACTTCCAAAGCGCCTCCTATAAGTGTACCAGCTAGATAGTTCCAGAACCATCTGGAAAGATCCAGAAGGTTGGCGAACATTTGGCGCCATATCGCCAAATTTGGGGATATAGCGCCAAATTTGGTGACCAAAATAAGTTACCAAATCTATCGCCATTTTGGAGATAACTCTCATATTTGGCAAGATTACCATAGACTCCTAAAATTCGTAACAATATATATATATATATATATATAACATGTCATACGAAATCAGTATTTTTGGATTTTGCAGATACAGTTTATTAGGAATTTTTCGATCATTCCCCGAGTTGTTGTTGCATCTCTGCTACATATTTTATTTTGATCCATGCCATATTATTTGGCTTATGACTCGATATCTGTAGTTGGTTCTTACTCAGGGGACGGAATTATAGTTTATAAGAGGAGCTACTTGGTCTTGGCGACTTTAATCTCCTATACCAAGGTATAATTTTAAAGTTACAAGTGCTCAGTAATTAAAATATTTAAAATTAAGAAATAAGTAAAAATTGAAAATGGAATTTAATTGTTTGAGGATGGTTTAAAATAATGACAGGTAGTATTTAATTGAGAGAAGAAAAATTAATTTAAATATTTAAAAATTTAAAGGATAAAGAAAATCAAAAAGTGAAAAATTAAGTTATCAAGGTCATAAAAATTTCAAGATAATAGATTGGCCCTTAGCAGAATACAAGAAAGAACTTAAACGTGGTAAGAAAAAATGGCCCTCTTCATGGTCATAAAAGTTCGTATTGAGATTATTGAAGGGTTCCATGCGGGAAGGTAAAAATAGCAAGAGGGACTAGGAATATTTGTCTCTCGCCTTTGTAACACTAACGATTTTCTTTACTGAGTTACGCTTCATTTTGAGCAGGAGAGAATACTTACAAGTCTTGCCGTCACACTCAAACGAAAACAATTTCTTTTTTTTTTGTTTTTCTGTTTAAAGAGTTTACTGATAGTCTTGTCTTTTGCCAGCTAACCATATGACTTTACAAGTTTAATGGTGAGGTATATGAATCGCGATAGTGTCATTTTTTTCTGGTCATGACAATCTGCAGAAAATCAAAGCAAAAAATCAACAGCTATACTATATCAACAAACGCAGTGGAGACTCCTCAGTCAATGTTTATTTCTCTCCTTAAGTCACAGTGAATATTTCCAATTTGTAAAGCTGCTACGCTGGTAAAATTTTAATCCAAAGCAATATAACACTACTCTCACTTGAATATGAGTTTGCTCGTTCGTAATGTTTACTAGTTTCCAGAATTAATTTTATTCCTTTTTAACACAGTAAAGAATTCGAACATTGTAAATGCATTGGTAGCCGAATACAATTTTTTTTTTTTTTTTTTTTTTTAAATAACGCAACTATAGACGAGAGAGTAAAGATTAGATACTGCAAGAAGTATGGGGGAGGACAGCAATAGCGAGGCCACGCCCTCAAATGCTGAGAATGCTGCCAGTGAAATAATATACAAAAGTTTGAACTTCGTTGAAAACTACATCACCCCAAATTAAATATTCTTAGCTACAAAATCCTGATGAAATTAGAGTTGGAATAGAAGAGACTTTCTTCACTGCTGACTAAAGTACGGAGTTGTACTTCTGTTACTAAGCCTGTTTTTAAGTCAAAAATGTGCTAAGCTGAATTCCAAATCCAGTTTAGTCTTTAAAAGCGGAGTTCCTGGGTCTTGACGACTTTATCTCCTGTACGCAAGTTATATGTTATGATGGTGCGAGTGCTCAGTAGTTAAAATTTAAAATTTGGATAGTAAAATATTTTAAGGTAAAAATAAAGCAAAGAAAATCAAAGAATTATTACTGTAAGTTTAAATTGAAAAAGAAGAAAAGAGAAATTTTAAGGTAATTAAAATTGCAATGAAAAATAAGAAAAGACTAATGATCCACGATAAGAGTAATTAAGGTAAGAAATGGCCCATAAAGAAGCAGTTACTCATACGAATACAAAAAAGTAAATTTTTTTTTGTAAAAAAATATTCATGGTTTTATGATTTTTTTGTCTTGTTTTGCTATTTTTAAAATTCAACAGGGTTGAATTTTTTTTTTATATATATATGAAATTTTACTGGAAATTTCAGACGTAAAATTAGTGGTTTGGTGAAATGTTGTTTACGACATGAAAGCCAAGTATGCAAGATTATTTTTTTCCATTTTGAAATTATTTAAATGGTATGATATTACCCTATTAGCTTATAGCAAAATGGCTAAAATTGGGAAAATTTTCCAAAAAGGGTTGCACGTTACGAAACCTTTCGGTAATATGCGAAACTTCCATAATTAAATAATTAAATAGCCCGGGGAGAATGCTGCCATTCGTTGCTGTTTTAATTGTTCAGTAATAATAGATAACTGCACTTCGCTGTGGACTGATTCATAAATAACTTATAATGCACAATTATGTAGGGTAAATTGTTATTTTGAAAACATAATTCAGCAATAAAGATAAACCTCCACGGAAAAAATAACATTCCGCTTGGACTTTTATTTAACGATTCCCGACTGTTTATTACTTTAATGGGCCATATTTTGTGTGCTTTCACGTGTTAAAGCTTATTTATTACTCTGCGAACTGGTTTATGTGAAAAGTTTTTTTGTTTTTGTTTATTGGAGTGCTTGAAATTTCCGAGCAACAAATGTTGCCATTTCTTTTAGATTATATAAATGTATTGAGAATTTTTTTTTCTCACTAATGTAAAGATATTTAGAGACTAATGTACACTGCTGGCCACTGTAAATGCAACACCCTAAAGGAAACATGCAAATAACATGAAATTTACAACATGCATTAGCGGAGGTGAGATATGCAAATGATTAGAATTTCAGCGCAGACGCACATCACGCGTGCCTGTGGTGCCACTTCAAAGCGCTATTTAAGGCTTGGAGATTTCGACGATTTCAAGTTCGGTAATTGTGTTTTTCTTGTGGTTTTTCAAAAAAACGATCAATTATGCCTCGTCGAAAACAGCGATCATCTTTTGATCAAGTATCCGAGTTCGACAGAGGAAGGATAGTGGCCTACCGAGATTGTGGATTATCTTTCGGGGAAATCGGTAGTCGTGTTGGACGAAACCAAACAACTGTAATGCGGATATGTGATCGTTGGATGCAGGAGGGTACGACGGACCGGCGTGATCGATCGCATCCACCTCAGCGCACCACTTCACGTGATGACAGGCAAATTGTGCGCATGGCAGTGACGGATCGCTCAGTCACATCACGAACCATAGCACAGCACATGCAGTCTGTAACGCATCATCCAGTGTCTGCGCGTACCATTCGACGCCGTTTACAACAGAGTGGTCTGTCCGCAAGACGTCCATTGCTTTGTCTACCCTTGACGCAGAACCACAGACGTCTCCGCCGCCATTGGTGCGATGACAGAAGGATGTGGACGGCAGAATGGAATGAAATTGTCTTTACTGACGAGTCACGCTTCTGTCTGCAACACCACGATGGTCGCATTCGAGTCTGGAGACACCGTGAAGAGAGGATGCTGAACAGCTGCGTTATGCACCGCCACACTGGTCCTGCACCGGGTATTATGGTATGGGGCGGTATTGGATATCACTCTCGCACACCTCTAGTACGCATTGCCGGTACTTTAAACAGACAGTGCTACATCTCCGAGGTGTTGGAGCCAGTTGTCCTTCCTTACCTCCAGGGCTTGCCCCCAGCCATATTTCAACAGGATAATGCGCGACCACACGTGGCACGCATTATCCAACGGTTCTTCGTCAATCGCCAGATTGAATTGCTTCCCTGGCCGCCTCGCTCTCCGGATCTTTCGCCGATAGAAAACATGTGGTCCACGGTTGCTCTACGATTGACCCAGATTCCATCGCCAGCTGCCACAGCAGATAAACTTTGGCAACGTGTGGAAGATGCTTGGTCTGCTGTACCCCAAGAACTCATCCAAAGTCTCTTTGAATCAATGCCGAGGCGTGTGGCAGCGGTGATCTCCAACAATGGCGGCTACTCTGGCTACTGATTTTGGCAGGAACCACACTTCCCAGAAGTCTATAAATTTAATCATTTGATACTTGGTCAACATGTTATCTACAAAATAAATTTTGTTGTGATATCTCTTGTCTTTCTTGGTGTTGGAATTTAGGTGGCCAGCAGTGTATCAGTTAAAGATTTTAGCTTTTAGAAAACGAACTGGAGCTTTTGTCTTGGTTAACTGAAGAGTCCGGATAATTTTAAACTGTGAACTTGGGTGTATCACCAATGATCGTCTGATATTGTACTAAAAGTTCAAAGTACGACTGTTGTGAAGCCGAGTATTACGACGCCCAAATGGGAAGCCGTATCGGAACAAGTGGTAGCAAATTAGCGAATAGTTAAGCCAGTCAAAAAGGTGAAACATTAAATGCGTTGTGTATTAATTTAAGTTACAGAATTAACTTCAAGTAACTAAGCGACATGAAGGATAACCCAGATAGGTCGTCTCAGGTAACATAGATTAAGTAGAGTATTTACTTAGGTTAACAGCATTTAGCTTAGCAAGGAAAAACCTGACCCACGTGCTAAGCATATTACAATACTCAAATTATTCATACCTAGGAAACAATAACTACTACAGTAAATTAAATTACAGACAAGGGGTTTAAGGAGCAAATAAGAAGTTTATTTTAACTAAACATAATAAAAAGGTAAATACTTATACTAGGCCATGCCACGCACCCCCACTCTCGATTATCAACACACGCTCCCAAAGGTCACCAACCTTCTACACGTCCAAGGGCTGTCTCCCGCTACTTTTCGAAGCTAGCCTGACATGCGCCAATCTGTACTTCGCGCCTGCGCAATACAGGCTCAATACACCAGATTTGGCGTGCATCGCCTTTTTTGGCAATAAATCATTTTTCTTTTCTGCCAATGTATGGCAGTTATGAGAGACAGTTATAAAGACCTGAATATTTATAGATATACTCCATGAGTCTTTATAACAACGACGTGTATCGAAAAATTCCCGCATTCTTTTTTTTTATCGAAATTCAGCTAATAATTCTCTTGGAATGTAAGTATAAGAATATAATCATGAGGAAAAAGGGTGATAACAAAGGATATTTGAAATACAGTGGAGTTCCGAACTTCGGTAATCTGGAAGTCAAAAAGAACTAAGGTTACAATAAAACTACAGTGATATTCAGTAATATAAAGTATATTTTCGGAAATTACGAGAAAATTACAGAGTTTGACAACAGTTTAATAAAGTAGGACACAGTAGAATAAATAACACGTGTTTATGCTAATGGTAAACTGACGCTAACAGTAACGAGAAGGAGCATATCAACTGAACACCCCCTCCTCCACCTGGCCGCACTTCTCCACCTGCCGAACACTGTGACGTATTGTTAGAACAACCTACACTCTACCATAGGAAATGGGTCGCAACTGCAATTCCTGGGCCACGCCCTCAATTGCAGACTTTCAGGTAATAAGAAGAGGGGAGACACTCTACTGTAGGGGTTCTTAAACTTATGTAGTCCGAGGACCCCCTCTTGAACAACATGGGTTTTTGAGGACCCCATCCCAACTCAAATCATTTTAAGTCGTTTTTCAGGCTTAATATCTGGCTCAATAATCTCATAGGCACTACGTTATAATAAATATTGGTAAAAATGTATCGCTGGTTATTTTAATAAATGGTCTTGCGCATTTATAGAGACGAACATTTTTATTAGGACATAGAATAAAAAAACATAAAATGAATAAAAACAGTAGTAAAAAGAATTTTAAAAGTTACAAATCATAATACATTAAACTCATTCAAACCTTTCTTGGTCAAATATTGGTGAAAATAGATCTATCTTATTATAATATGTTTCCTGTAAATGATTTTTACTTAATGAGATGGGTGCAGTGGTTCTCTTGAAACCAGAACCGCAATGTTAACTAACAAGACTAACAATCTATCTCTATTTCCTTTACATTAAAATATTTTTACAATGAAAAGTCATTAAAGGAACGTGACGCTTTCTGCAATTACATTTTACCAATATCGGATTTCTCCTAAATTAGAATTCTCTCGTAAGACAGAAATGAAAAGACTTAAGATATTCTCCAAATTAACTATTATCCAACTTTATTTATCCAACTCTCTGTCAGGTATATAATTGTCTTTAGGATTTCTTGTGGAATTGGGTCTGAATTGTCGGATCCTTCAGTGATGCTTTAGTCGCGCATCTCTATGAGGTCATCGACTGTCAGCTCCTCAAGATGAGAATCCAACAGCTCGTTGGCATCATCTCCGTCGACTTCCTGGAATTGGGTCTGAAGTGTCGGATTCTTCAGTGATGCTTTAGTCGCGCATCTCTATGAGGTCATTGACTGTCAGCTCCTCAAGATGAGAATCCAGCAGCTCGTTGGCATCATCTCCGTCGACTTCCTGGAATTGGGTCTGAAATGTCGGATCCTTCAGTGATGCTTTAGTCGCGCATCTCTATGAGGTCATCGACTGTCAGCTCCTCAAGATGAGAATCCAACAGCTCGTTGGCATCATCTCCGTCGACTTCCTGGAATTGGGTCTGAAGCGTCGGATTCTTCAGTGATGCTTTAGTCGCGCATCTATATGAGGTCATCGACTGTCAGCTCCTCAAGATGAGAATCCAACAGCTCGTTGGCATCATCTCCGTCGACTTCCTGGAATTGGGTCTGAAGTGTCGGATTCTTCAGTGATGCTTTAGTCGCGCATCTCTATGAGGTCATCGACTGTCAGCTCCTCAAGATGAGAATCCAACAGCTCGTTGGCATCATCTCCGTCGACTTCCTGGAATTGGGTCTGAAGTGTCGGATTCTTCAGTGATGCTTTAGTCGCGCATCTCTATGAGGTCATCGACTCTCAGCTCCTCAAGATGAGAATCCAAAAGCTCGTTGGCATCATTTCCTTTGACTTCCATATCTAATTGCCTGGCAAGATGGACAACTTCTTCTATCACACGATAAAAATGTACAGTTTCGGGTGTTGTTTCCTTCTCGTTATTTAAAAAAAAATTAACAAAGTTTCTTCGAGATACCATTTAAAGTTTTTTGGGAAATTTCATTCCAAGATTTGAAAAGTTTAAAAAGGGTACAAAAAAATCAAAAACCGCGTAACTGCGAGTTCGCGTAAGTCGGGGTATTACTGAATTGTAAATATGTATCCACAAACCACGATATATATATGTAAGGAAGGAGTGGGTTTAAGGGTCTTTGGAAATCACTCATAAGTAATCTATCTATACACAAGATTCCGACAATATCTTTTATACAGGGTGTCCGGGCTAAAGATATCCAAAAGTCATGACTTATTTTTACGGAATTACCAATTAAAATTAAAAAAATATATATTTAAATAGAAAGAACATCTCACCAAGTTTTGATATCAATCATAGATTTCGATCATAGAATCATTGATTTCGATGTGTGCACCTCTTGTAGCACGACAAACGTCTAAATGGTAACTCTGTTCTCCCCAAGTGTTTCGTAGCATATCAGGAGTTATTGCACGAATTTCTTCAATGATACGCTTCTTCAACTCCTCCACAGTTTCAATTTTTCGTTTATACACAACGGATTTAATGAATCCCGAAGCAAAAAAGTCTAATAACGTCTGATTTTCTACGAAACACTTGGAGAGAAGTGGATTACAATTTAGACGTTAGTCGTGCTACAAGAGGTGCACACATCGAAATCTATGATACTATGATCGAAATCTATGTTTGATATTAAAACTTGGTGAGACGTTCTTTCTATTTAAAAATTATTTTAAAATTCTAATGGGTAGCTCCGTAAAAATAAGTCATGACTTTTGGATACTTTTAGCTCGGACAACCTGTATAATTCAAATAAACCTGATTTTGCTCTTTTTTTTAAAAATCATCTATTTTTAGAAATAGTATACGCAAATGCCTCTTCTATAATTGAGGCGGTGAAAGGCAAACTGGTGTAAGTCACATTTTCAACTTTTTTTTTATTTGAGGGCAAAAATGTAATCTCCATGTTCAATTTATAGTGGAATTGCAAATAATTATTATTTGCAATATTATAATAATTATTGTGAATTATAATTTGTTCAATTTATAGTGTATTTTTTTGGTAGTATTTGCAGTAAAACGCTTTGAACTTAACACCACTTTACTTACTGAAATGCACCACTTTGCGTTTCACCGCCTCAATTAAAATTTTTTAATACCTATCATCTATATATATAAAACAGTTCCGTAACTGACTCATTCATTCACGGACTGACATACAACGCACAGACCAAACCGCTGGACCTAAAGGGCTGAAATTTTGCATGGCGATTCTTCTAATAGTGTAGGGGTGCACTAAGAAAGATTTTTCAAAAATTCTTCTTAGATTTTTTTAAATTAAATTTTTAAGCTGTTTTTTAAACTTTTTTTACGTTTATATTTAAAATAATACATTGAGGGTTATAAAATGTATATCACGAGAAAGATCATAAAAATTCCTTCAAAATGAAATCTTTTTCGAATCTTTACCTCCATTTCCTGATTTTTGATGAATTTTTAAAGATTAATTTTTAGAATTTAATTTATTAAATGCTGATCACGTGACTTCCTTTTCTGGTACTTTAAATAAATTTATCGTCACGTGCAAAAAAAATAGACAAAAAATATTTTTTTGTTGCTAATGCGGCAGACGATTGGACTTTATTTTGTCTATAAAAATATCCCTTACGATTTTTTTATAAATATGTTTTTTTACATCAATTGTATACATTGATCGCAGTATTTATTAGAAATATATGTATATTTATTTTTTTTTGGAATTAATTGCATACATTGACCGTTGTATTTAATTTCAATGTACTCCGTAGCGAAGCGCGGGTTTTCAGCTAGTTAATCTATATAAATGCAACTGCAAGTTGACTCAAAAAGATAAGGCAAAATAAAGCGTATTCAAAATCCAGAGTGAATTAATTTCAAAATGCTAAAATATCTAATTTTTTGTTTTCCTTTTTCATCAATATTTCTCTTTACTTGTAGTGTTTCCCTCTCGGTCCATATAATACTCTTGTAAAAAGGTTTTACTGTATTTGTAAATACGTATTTACACACACATACATACTGAGGGTGATCTCCTTCTAAGTCAGGAAATAATTTACCCAATGCTCTTAAAAGTTGGAAAATATTTCTATTCTCCATAACTTCAACCCATAAATCTCTAAAAAATCCTCATTCCTTATTCACCAGTTACTTCTTCGCTTCTTGTTTTCATTCTCATGCAAATATTGGTCGAACCGATAAACAAAAAAATCCGTAATCTCGGGAAAAAAGGGCTAAAAGGCAAAGTACTAAAACACAAAAAAAATTCTCTGCCAATAATTCACAGCATCAGTAATGCAGGAAAAGAAATCATGTGGAAAGATATGGTAAATTTCGGGATTCGGTAAGTGCCAAACAGCCTTGTGGGTCGCCATTTTGTTTCTTGTTCGATTTCCATTCCTGCTGTAGGGAAAATATGTCGGAAGAAATGTATTTTACTCTGTGAAAAGGCCTTCTCAAAGTCAGATACGATTTTCTAGTCAAAAAATTCTCTTTCAAACGGAAATTTTAAAGTGTAATGGGCAAAATAGAAAAGAAGCTTGAAATATATTGTTCTTGCTAAAAAATTAAAAACGGAGTGTGAATATCATCAAGTGAAAGTACAATTAGTTTAGGACAGCGGTTCACAACCAGCAAGTGGACATATGGCACCCTGGTGACCCTGGGATTATACAGATAGGCCACAAGGATAACTGCGTCAAAGGGGGACAACGGTACAAGACTAGAGGACCACACAGAGAAGCAAAGTATAGCATAGGCTATTTTTCAGATGTTGAATACGTTCAGTAATATATATATATATATATATATATATATATATATATATATATATATATATATATATATATATATATATATATATATAAAACAGTTCTATAACTGACTGACTCACTGACGTACGACGAACAGACCAAACCGCTGGACCTAAAGGGCTGAAATGTTGCATGGCGATTCTTCTTATGGTGTAGGGGTGCACTAAGAAAGATTTTTGAAAAATTCTTCTTAGGTTTTTTAAATTAAATTTTTAAGCTGTTTTTGTAACTTTTTTTTAAAGTTTGAATTTAAAATAATAATTTGAGGGTTATAAAATTTACATCACGAAAAGATCATAAAAATTCCTTTAAAATTCCTTTTTTCGAACCTTTACCTCAATTTTCTGATTTTTGGTGAATTTTTAAAGATTAATTTTTAGAATTTAATTTATTAAATGCTGATCACGTGATTTCTTTTTCTGGTACTTTAAATAAATTTATCGTCACGTGCATAACAACTAAATAGAGAAAAAAATATTTTTTTTCTTTCTAATGCAGAAGACGATTGGATATTATCCCCAAAAAATAAATATCCCTTACGATTTTTTATAAATATATATATATATATATATATATATTACATCAATTGTATACATTGATCGTCCTATTTATTATAAATATATATATATATTTTTTTTGGCATTAATTGCATACATTGACCGTTGTATTTAATTTGAATGTACTCCGTAGCGAAGCGCGGGTTTTCAGCTAGTTGTGTATATAGATACAATAATTGTGTATATGGCTACCATAATTGTATATGTGGATAATTTTAAGCAACTTTATCATGACACGGAAGTGTGACCTGATGGGACATACATGGTCAAGGTCAAGGTACTGGGGTTTTACGAGGTACCTGGTAGGTAAAGCATGATAGCTATTACCTTCAACCTCGAACGGATAGAGAGTTAAAATTAGCATGTGTTGAAGTTACGAATTAAAATTACCAACATGGTGGCTGAATTTGGAAAAATACTGCCTTGGTCAGATATTCTGCCTTAGCGTGGGCCGTCGTTAAAAAAGATCCGTTGTCTTAAAAATAAGACAAAACCGTATAAAAAATTAAAGGAAAACCTTGACGATGACCGATAATTAGGAGAAAAATTAAATATCCGTTTCAAACTCATTAAGTGGGAAAAAACGAAGATTTCGTCTAATTGGACGATTAAATTCAATGAAAACGAAAATGAATTTTCGTGATACACTAATTCTTTAGCCTTGATTATTTTATCCTAAAAACGGAATCAATATCACTTATTAACATTGTTTCAACGAAGGATTTTTTTTAATATGGAACACGTTTTTGCGGAGTTTTTCCTCATCGACATCGCCGGACGATGGCCGAATAGCTAGGGCGCTGGCATTCGGTACCGGAGTCTGTGGGTTCGAGTCCCACTCTTGGCATGGATGTTTGTAGCCGTTCGGAATCGGCTTTAAGCTGTAGGTCCCGGTCTAATTAGCCCTCGTGTAGCAAAAAATGACAGTAGCGCTCCAAACCAAACCAAATCTCATCGACATCATTACGGTACGAAAACGATTCAAGCAAAGAATAAAGTAGGTCTACAATGGCTAAGGGCCTATCGAATATGTATAGGCTCTGTGCTCTTTTCTTTCAAAATAAATCTTATTCAAAGAGAATCACATACCTGGTTCTTTATCTGTCAGCTTCTCAGATATCCTGCATCATCTCATTTGTTCGAAGTCAGATTAATCAGATCTTTTTTCACATAAACATTTATTACACACGTGACATAACATAAATTACATATAATCTCAATAATTATCAGGCCTTGCAGCCTTCAGATATTATTTTGCGTATCAACGCAATCGTGTTCGAAACTCTCTCTGACACAAAAACAAAAACATCAAACATTTCTCCTTTTCTAGAGCGCCACCTATCGGCACTATGGGAGGGATATTCAACATCCTCCCCACCTGATTTTTTCCAAAAAAAATCACAACACTAATACAAATAATCAAGACAAAGATTACAATCAAACAAATTCAAGTATTGAAAAAATGTTAAACACCTAACTAATTAGTAAACAAAGGAAATTAAAATATAACTTATCTTAACATTAACAATCAAAATTACTTTCATTATTACATTATATAAGGTTAATAATATTTACTCTTTGATCTCTAAAGGATACAATAATTGGATTGGTCTCTTAATAAGACCTTTTTTTGTCTTCACCAGACAAGATCTAACCAGACCATCACGTCCGGTAAAAATCTGTGATATAACTCCCAAGTCCCAAAGGAACTTGGATTTCTTACCACTGTCACCAATAAGAACAACATCATTTACTTTTAAGTTATTTGTAATATTTGGATTTTTAAAGTTGTAAGCGTTTCTTAAACTTAACAAATAATTTTCCTTCCATCTCAACCACAATTGTTTAAGTAACGTGGTTTGATATTGCTTACGTTTCGCAAAGCATTCTTTAGTTGAAGCCTTGTTAATTAATGGAGAAAAGTGACAGGGATATTCCAAGTTTTCTCGCCCAAATTGTAAAAAATGGGCTGGAGTTAGAGGTTCAGGATCGTTAAGTTCATTACCTACGTACGTTAAAGGTCTCTGATTTACAACTGTCTCTATTTCTGTTAGCAAGGTAGAAAGTTCCTCGAAGGTCAGCAAGGCCTTTCCAAGGACTTTTCGGAGAGGCTCTTTGATAGTTTTCATCAGTCTTTCATAAAATCCTCCCCACCATGGGGCTCGCTCTGCAATAAATTTCCATTCGATACCCTTAACAGCAATAAATTCTTTCACTTGGGAATCTTTTATAACTTCAAGAAAGTACTGCAATTCTTTATCAGCAGATTTAAAGGTCTTAGCGTTATCCGAATACACAATTTGGCAATTTCCTCGTCTTGAGATAAATCTTCTAAATGCCAACATGAACATACGAGTCGACAGTGATGACACCAATTCAAGATGGATGGCTCGTGTAACGGCGCATGTAAATAGTGCAATGTAAGATTTCACTACACCCTTTTCTGATTTTACAAACACGGGTCCTGTAAAGTCAATCCCCGTTATAAGGAATGGAGGCGACTCACTAACACGATCTTTAGGTAACTGTGCAGTCATCTGATCTGCTGGCTTTGCTGAATACCTCTGGCATATGAGACACCTATATATAATTCTTTTCACAACTTGTCTAGCCTTGGGTATCCAAAACCTTTTTCGAACCATCACTAAAGTACTGGAAACACCGCTATGAAAATGATTTTCATGTATCTGTTTCACTAAAAGTTCGGTGAACCTTGATTTTCTGGGTAAAATGATGGGGCTTTTCTCGTCGTAGGTACAGTTACTTTCATTCAATCTACCTTTAACTCTTAAAAGTCCTTCGTCATCGATGAAAGGAGCAAGACTATATATAGAAGAGTCCGTTGGAATTGACGTGTCTTTCCTCAAAGATTGAAGCTCGCGCTGGAAGAATTCAGTTTGCACGGACTTAATCCAGAATTTCTCTGCAGCACGAAGCTCTGAAGCCAACAATGTTTTATTCTCTGGCCTCTTTTTCTTCGCACATCTCACAAATCTCTTTACCCATGCTGTTATGCGCAGTAGCTTTTCTAGTCTTCCAAATCTTTCGATGTCAATTATTGTTTGTCTCTCTGTATCAACGATAGAAACCACTGAATTTGTAACTTCTTCGTCATCTGATAGAACTTTGGAATCGTTTGGCATTTCTCTTGAACAAGAGTCTTCATCTTCGCTCAGCCACCTAGGACCTCGCCACCACAATTCACTGGCATTCACGGTTCTTAAAGTTTCCCCTCTAGTTAACAGATCCGCCGGATTTTCACTTCCACGGCAGTATGACCAAGAGGAAGGATCAGTTTTCGAACGAATTTCTACTACACGATTTTGGACGAACGTCTTGAATCTTTTTGAGCTTCCACGAATCCAATGTAATACAATCATTGAATCACTCCAGAATTTTATGTGACAGTTTTTTGCATTCAAATTAGTTTTCAGATAATCGTACAATCGACTACCAATTACCGCTGACATCAATTCAAGCCTGGGAAGTGTCAATTTTTGAAGAGGTGCAACTCTGGACTTAGAACAGACAAACGATGTTCGAATTTGTCCGCCACTATCTGTATATCTAATATAGATCACTGCACCATAAGCTTTCTTGCTAGCGTCTACAAAACAATGAAATTGACAGTCGTTTATTTTCTTAGTTACCTCAAAATAAAATCTAGGTACTTCAATTTTACTCAACAGTTCTAATTCTTCATGCCATTTTGTCCATTCTTCTCTAATATCGTTCGGCAACGGATCATCCCAATTCAACTTTCTCTCCCAAATGTCCTGAAGAAGGATTTTTGGTCTCACGGTGAAGGGAGTAATATATCCAATGGGATCATAAATTTTAGAGGCTAATTTCAAAATTAATCGTTTTGTTAACGTTTTTGATTGAATTAATTTATCGCAACTTTTGACAGATTCAATTTCTAACTTTAAAGTATCTTTTTTGGAGTTCCAAATGTATCCTAACACTTTTGAACAATCGTCCGAATCCGGGCATTTCTCGGCTTCGTTCAGTTTAATCTGAAGAGTCTCGGAATTCGATTTCCATTTACGCATATTAAATCCACCCTCACACAAAATTCCTTTTATTTGTTGATAAACTTTAAATGAATCGTTTTCACTGTCTAATCCGGAAATTAAATCGTCAACGTATAACTGGGAATTCAAAATTTGATATGCTAACGGATATTTGTGTTCGTATTTCTTAATGTGATGTTTAAGTGTTGCCGCTAACAAAAAGGGACTAGCGGTTGCTCCAAATAATACACGTGTCATTCTAAAAATCTTAGTTTTGAAATTCTGTTTCTTTTCGAAATCGTCATCGATCCATAGAAATCTAACCGCATCTCTATCTTCCTCATATAGAGCAATCTGCAGAAATGCTTGTTCTATATCGGCCGTAAAGGCAACTGGTTTGTTTCTAAATTGCAAAAGTAATGCTAATGTGTCGGGGTTTAAATTCGGTCCCGAGTGTAAGCAATCGTTTAGTGATAATTTATTTGAAGCGTGGGACGATGCATCATAAACTACTCTAAATTTGGTCGTAGTCTTATCTTCTCGAATAACTGCCTGATGAGGAATATAATATTCTCTGCTAACATTAGTTTCAGATTTCTCAGTTAAGTTAACTTCTTCAACTATCCCATCTAAAATTTGTTTCGTTATCACGGTATTATACCTTTCATAAAATTTGGGATCCTTTTGAAATCTCTTAACTAATTTTTGCAACCGATATTCAGCGATGTCATAATTATTTTCTAATTTCTCAACGTTTTCGTTCCACGGTAATTTAACTTGATATCTATTATTTTCAAATTTTATGTTTTTCTCAAATTCCTCTACTATAATCCCTTGTTCATTAATAGATAAATCCCTCTTTTCATGTTCAATTCCGATTGCATCTAAACGCCAAAACTTTTCTAAAGTCAAATCGTAATTTTCCTCGCTAGAGTCAATAACCAATTTCATTACATTTGTTTCTTCCGCAGACGATGTTTTATTTACGAAGTCAGTTGACCCACTTATTATCCAACCGAACATAGAATCCATTCCTACCAACGAGTTAGAAATTCTGCGCGTTTTCCCATACACTATTTTCCAAAAATGATCAGCGCCTATGAGTAATCTGACCTTGGGGTTCTCGGATGTAAACACATCTGCCAGTTTCATTACGTTTGCACTAAAAAACTCCTTAGTCTGCTTATCTGGTCCACGAATCACCGCATCAGTTATAGTTTCGGTTGTAAGAGCTTCTATTTTAATTTTCATTCGGGGGTCATGAATATTTCTCAAATTTACGGCTACGCGATTTATAACTTTTTTCTGGGGCTCTTTCGAACCAAAGGGATATATTCTTATTACTTCTTTACCTATGACTTTCAAATTTAATTCATTAGCAAGATCGAGTGAGATAAATGTCCTCTGACTTCCCAGATCGAACAAACAACGCACCTCAATACCTCTGTTTCTATTTTCAACTAAAATCGTTGCTGTCTGTAGCAATATTTCTCTGTTCGCGATTCTATTTTCAGTAATATTAGACACTACCGTTTCGTTATTCTCAACTTCTGGTTTAGGTTTCACAGGTTCTTCACAAATGTACTGACTATGTTTTTTCTTACATTTAATACATGCAGGTTTGCACATACATTTACTAACTACATGATATTTTTTCAAACAATTGAAACATCTGCCCTGACGTAATAAAGTACGTTTCTTTTCTGCAACAGTTAACGTGCATTCATCTATCTTATGATCAGTTTTAGAACAAAATACACATTCATCGACACTTGTAGCATTTAAAGCAGCAGCGCTAGGATGTTTTTCATACCTTTTCTTCGGGTAGTAATTTTTCGCATAATTACTAGTTTCTTTCTCATATTTATTTTTATTGTCATACTGGGAACCAAATTCAGATTCCTTTTTCTGAAACGAAAGTGTTCGCTCTCTGATTTGAATTTCGCTTTTTAAATACTCTAAAAATTTAACTACATTCCACGATTCTGTTTCATCTTTATATTCTCGATTATAATTTAAAACTAAGCTATCGGGAACTAATTTGGATATTATAGGGAAAAGCAAATTACCATAAGTTTCAATCTGGATGCCTAACGACTCTAAGCTACGTATATGAATTTCGCAAGTGTCGGACAAATCGCGGAGGTCTTTTAAGTTAGAAGCGCTTCGAATAGGAGATAAATTTAAAAGTTTATTGATGTGAGACCTAATTAAAATTTCTTTCTTACCATAGCGATCTTCAATAATTTTAATAGCTATATCATAATTTTTGTCTGATAATGACAACCCCTGAATCGCATTTAGTGCTGATGATTTCAGCAAACTTTTCAAGTATGTGAACTTATCAATTTTGTTAAGATCGTCATTATCATGTATCGCAGATTTAAACTGAGACCAAAATTCCTGAAAATTTTCAGGATTACCGTCGTATTTTTCAATGTGAATTTTCGGCAACTTTACTTTCGCTTTCTGTTTGGCATTCGAAACTAACTGTAGATTTTCAGTGTCACAGATTGAATTTTCTTCAATAACACTTCCTGTTGAACTCTTTAGCAAGACTCTTAAAGCTTGGTTAATTTTCGTTTTGTACAGAATAATTTTATCTCGATAATCTTGAGCTGATTCTACCTCTGCTTCCAATTGTTTCAAGTCGGTATATTCATTTTGAATTAATTTATCGAGCTCAACGATTTGTGTTTCCTTTCCGCTTAATTGCGTAAGAGCTGCTTCTAAAAAATTTGTGTCTGAAGAAGACACAGCCTCATCAATTTTTGTAAAAAGCTTAGTAGCACTAGTTTTTATACCACCTCTCTGAACTTTCAGCTTATTTAGCTCTGCTGTCATTTTATGTTATGTTCTTTAGAATTTAATCTTAATTCAGTAAAATATTGTGCAGGATTTAGCTCCCGTGTTTCGGCACCATATCGAATATGTATAGGCTCTGTGCTCTTTTCTTTCAAAATAAATCTTATTCAAAGAGAATCACATACCTGGTTCTTTATCTGTCAGCTTCTCAGATATCCTGCATCATCTCATTTGTTCGAAGTCAGATTAATCAGATCTTTTTTCACATAAACATTTATTACACACGTGACATAACATAAATTACATATAATCTCAATAATTATCAGGCCTTGCAGCCTTCAGATATTATTTTGCGTATCAACGCAATCGTGTTCGAAACTCTCTCTGACACAAAAACAAAAACATCAAACATTTCTCCTTTTCTAGAGCGCCACCTATCGGCACTATGGGAGGGATATTCAACAGGGCCTGTTCACATAGAAGTCCGTTGCGTAGCGTTAAGTAAAAGATGACGTTGAGACGAAAATAAACCAATCATAGGCGTTAAAAATTTCATTGCTAATCGTTTGGAGGCATATGATTGGTTTATTTTCGTCTCAACGTCATCTTTTCCTTAACGCAACGCAACGGACTCCTATGTGAACAGGCCCTAATCCATCTCTTACAGACTAAATCAGTCTAGTAATGCGCAAATAAATATCTATAATGTTTTGTTTTACTGACAATCAGATAACTACCGTGTTCGTATCTGAGTTCGTATCTTATCTAAATAAACTTGTATGACCGGCAGTGATAAAAATTAATAATTATTAAATAATAATTGATAAAGTATTATTAAATAAGTATATTTCTATTATTTATTGATAATATTATTAATGTAATCAACAAATAATAATTAATAATATTAAGCAAATCTATACTTATATATAAAGAGAGAGCGATTTTGTACGTGGAGGGTAATCTTCAGAACCACTGTACCTATTTGAAAAATTCTTTCACTGTTTGAAAGGTACATTATTCCAGATGGACATAGTATATATATTATGTATATCTGATCAGTAGAAATAAAGTTAGGGGCTTAATCCTAACAATCTCTATTGTTTCCGCTACTGTCTTCTACCGGTTTTTGTGCCGAAGATTTCAACGATCCTTATCGTGGTGCTATCGCGGTGGGCTTCTGTTCTGACGCTAGCGGTTCAAACCTAGCCATTCTCCGGCACGCCTTTTTCTTTTAAAAAATTTATTTCAATTATTAACTAACATAAAATTAATTTAAGGTATTATTTAGGTTACTATTAAGGTAAAAAAAGATTTACAATTTATTGGCTATCAACTGGAAATTTATTGGTGTAATATTTTGTTCAACCCGGACAAAGTCGGGACGGGCCGCTAGTATATAATAAAATAATAAAATAATTATATTTTTCATTATTCATTCATTATATCATAAAAGTAATTAACAGATAATCGTAATTAATAATAATAAAAATTAGTAATATTTCGTGCTACTAACAGTAAAAATAATTTGGCTTCCGTGTTCATATCTCAGTTTCGCTTGAACAACAATGGAGGTGTTTTGAGTTGTTCGAAGGAAAAAGAAAAAAGGAAAAGAGGTTTCGAAAGCATCCGCAAAAGCATGATCCATGCTAGCCGATTCTAGCTGTAAGACAGAAGTGATTACTCGACTGTTGCAAACGGGATTTTGCTAGTTTTTAAAACTCTAACAGCTAACGAAATTACCTTTTTAAATCTTATTAACTTCTTGTTAAATTAAACTAAAGAAAATAAACATAAACCTGCTGTAAAATAAACATCCAAGGCCCCGCTCAATAACTTCTTCAACTGTAAGAGAACAATATCTTGCATTTCTCGCAGGTTCCGAGTACATCCACGTGTTTGATTCGAAATTCCCCTCTTCTTCTCCTTCCTGCTCCTTTCGCTCGCCGAACTGAAGTGCGATTCCTCCTTCACTTATCGGAAGTAGAAACACAAAGGCGGGGAACACACGAAAAAAAGTCCGTCAATGACTCGCAGCATCAGTAATGCGGGTAAGCAGATTTGTGGAGAAACGCCGTTGCGATAAAATGTCTTGGCGCCGCCGGAACGCGGATGCAGACCGACCACCGTGACGCCATGTTTGTTCGTCCACGAAGTAGTGCCGGGTGAGTCGATATCGTACCCTATTTTACAGGCCCCATACTGCTACCTACTGTTCTGCAACGGCTGCCGGAAAACCAAATATGCAGGGTGATTTTTAGAACGAAGTTCTTTTACGTGGCTTACAGTAAACTCGCAGGAATCGTCACGTAACGAAAAAACGTTATGCTCCCTTAATAAGAGCTTTTTTCAAGAACTCTGTGGCTGAATGGTTAAAGCATCGGACTATCGCACTACGGAGCGAGAGGTACCTGGTTCAAATCCCCGCACAAGCGCTGGCCGTTTCGATTCCCACTCATTCTTGGAATAGCGCAATATATATATATATATATATATATATATATATATAAATATACATATATATACATGTATATATATATATATATATATATACATGTATATATATATATATATATATATATATATATATATATATATACATGTACATATGTATGTATATATGTATGTATGTATGTATATATATATATGTATATATATAGTATATATGTAGTATATATGTATGTATGTATGTATATATATATATGTATATATATAGTATATATGTATATATATATATATATATATATATATATATATATATATATATAAAAATCAATAGAATATATATATATATAATCAATAGAAATCTACATATTAAATCACGTTTAGAGTTGAAAAAATAACGTAAGGAACTTCGTTCCTGACGGGGGTCCCCCAACCGCACAATTTTTTTTTTTTTAAACTGACACTACTCAGAGCGATCTGTAGCGCGATGTACTATCAGCCGGAATTCCACCGAAATTGATAGAGGGTCTAAGGACGACACTGGAAAGAGTTTCCGTGAAAAAAAAATAGTTCCAAAAGTCTCCGATAGGAGAAGATATGGCGCTGTTGTTATCGGAGCACCCGAGTATTTGCAAAAAAGGCAAGTAAAACATCAAAATGCCAATTCATGACTATGTAGTCGATAGCAGCGCCAGTATTTTGGGCTATAAAGTGCGGAATCTGTTGCGCCTTCGCTTTACAGAAGAAAGGGTCATCAGTCTCTTTTTTTGCCACTGGCATGGCCACCTCCCTCCCCGGACCTGACCCATGGGACATTTTACTGTAGGGTTATCTTAAGTCTAAGGTGTATCTTGGTGGAGTCTCGAACTTGGCGGCCCTAAATGACAACATATCCCGGACTTTGATGAACATTCCTGGTGACATGTTACGCTTGGCCGTCGAGACAGTAGTGTTCAGGATGCAATGCGTCATCCACCAGGACTGTGGTCACATTGAAGGAGGGATAAGTGAATTTTCCGCAAAAAGTGGTGTTGCAGTGAAATTTCTTTGTTATTCATTTGTCTGCTTACAACTTTTTCAGTATTCATCCCTTATCTTTATAGTCCGAAATACTGGCGCTGCTGTCGACTACATAGTTGTGAATTTGTATTTTGAAGTTTTACTTGCCTTTTAAGCAAATTCTCCGGTTCACCGACAACAACAGTGCCATATCTTCCCCTATCGGCGACTTTTGGAACTAATTTTTTTTTGTTCACGGAAACTCTTTCCTATATCGTGCTTAGTCCCTCTATCAATTTTGGTTGAATTCCGGCTGATAGTACATCGCGATATAGATGGCTCTGGGTTGTGTCAGTTTTAAAAAAAAATATCACCCGTATATTCACCCACACACAGGGCGAGTCTGAATTGTTTATACAAAATAAGAGGGGTGAGAGTACCCATCCAGACGAGCAATAATTACCATGGAACATAGGGTCGCATTCCATTCTGAGAGTCAGAAAAGAGTAAAATCGAAACGCGTCGAGCATAAACAAGTCATCGCCTCTGACGTCGTTTTGTACGAGTACCTGCCTACGTAGCATATCTCCTAAGAAAGATGGCCTGGTCGGTAGAGCAATGGCGTCCAGTCCAGAGGTTCCGGGTTCGGATCTCGGTGTAGGCATGGATTAGATGTTCGTAGTGGAATCCACTTTAAGTGGTAGGTACCGTCTAATAGACCTCGTGCGCTGACATGACCGTAGTGCGACAAACCAAAACAAACCGTCTGCAAATGTCCAGTGAGACGAAGCAGTACAGTGGGTTCCGTAGAAAGACAATCATATCTTTGAATATATTTCAATTTACTCCTGATGCAACTGTGCCATCCTAGCACAGTCGGTAGAACACTCGCTTCGTAATCTTTTGGTTCCGGTTTGAATCTCGGCGGCGGCATTTTTTCAATTTCCTTTAATTTCCTTGCATCTTTTAAATTCTTATATTAATTTAAAATTTTTTTACTTGATGAGGGCCTATTTCTTATATATTTATTACTTGATGAGCACGTATATATTGATGCATTAATGTACTTACTGGAGGTAAAGTATTCGAAATCCTGGCTCTCTAACAAGATAATATACCTTACCTGACTCTCCAAATGCAATGCGAACAGGCTTTTACAGTTTTATATTAAATGGAAGACCTCGTAAAATCGCCGTTCTTGAGTAGACTTTTGTTAATATTTTGAACAGAAGTTGATTTATATACCGGGTGGTTATAATTAAACTTCCCCTATAAACGGCATCCTACAGCGCAAACGGGTGAACGGAATGCAACGAAATTTTGTATATGGGCTATACACAAGATGCGCTCACGGAATTTCGAAAAAAAAAAAATTATTTCCAAAATGTCCACCAGAGGGCGCTTTTTCGGGAAAAACATGAAATTTAACACAATAAACTACCAAAAAGGAATACAGAAACAATATTAACATTTATTGACTAGTTTCTGATCACCTTGTCATCGAACCACATTAAATAAAGGTAAGGAAATTAATAACAGTATGCCTTTGCTATTTGAGAAAAAAAAGAATGTTGAGTTTGCAGAAGCAGATACAGATTATGACGAAATGTCACAAGAAGAGCAGTTGTTAATCATGTCCAGGATGGTGTAAAGAAAGGTGCTCAATGTGACAATCGTCAATCACCTGCAAAGTTTCAAGGCGATGGACAATGCGTGCAACAGCAGATCGTAACTGTTCAGTCTCTCGAGATTTTTTCCCCTAGAGACCACGGCTTTTCCCGGTTTTACATTTTATCTATATATATACTGTCCGACCACGGAAGCGAGGTCCCTGGAAGCTGTTACGCATGCGCGAGAAAAGCTAGTCTACTTAGGAAATAGGGGAAAACGTCATATTTTCGGATGTGTTTGTTTATGAAATACGGAATGTATTTCAGACTGCTTTTTGTCCGCAATTTTAAAGTTATTTTTTAAAACTTTATTTTTGATCGAATATTTGAATAATAATTTCAAAATAATAAAAAGAAGAAGCAAATCTATTTAAAAATAGGAGTTTTATAGGAGTGGATACTTTCGGATTACATCACAATCAAAATTATCTAAAGCTACGTTTTCGGTGGTTCTTTTTTTCTGACGTTTCCTCGGAGATTCAAATTTTGGAGTTTCTTCACCCTTTGCTTCTCTGCGTATTCTATTTACACTGGTCATCGATATCCCGATCATTTCACTAGCTCTCCTTAGGGATTGCGAAAGTGGAACAATAACATTTCCTTCTAGTGCTTCTTTATCACACAATTTAATTACATTGTGTATTATACGTTTACAATCACTACGGAACGGCTTATTCCGAGCAGTTGTGTTGGGTAAAGGATCCATTAATTTTAATATAATAATCAAAATAACAGACGAGGAAAAAGCAAGCAAGCGCAGTTAGTAACCGATTCTAAAGAATGTCGAGAGAATACGAGACTTTTCCCCCTCCTTCCTCAGCAGCCTTACCTACAGAGTGAATAGAATCGTCTTGGCACTATGCCAACCGTGGTTCTTCGTACTGTGGTCGGACTGTAAAACAGTTCCGTAACTGACTCATTCATTCACTGACTGACTGACTGACTGACATACAACGCACAGACCAAACCGCTGGACCTAAAGGGCTGAAATTTTGCATGGCGATTCTTCTTATAGTGTAGGGGTGCACTAAGAAAGATTTTTCAAAAATTCTTCTTAGATTTTTTTAAATTAAATTTTTAAGCTGTTTTTTAAACTTTTTTTACGTTTGCATTTAAAATAATACATTGAGGGTTATAAAAATTATATCATGAGGAAGATCATAAAAATTCCTTCAAAATGAAATCTTTTTCGAATTTTTACCTCCATTTCCTGATTTTCGGTGAATTTTTAAAGATTAATTTTTAGAATTTAATTTATTAAATGCTGATCACGTGATTTCTTTTTCTGGTACTTTCAATAAATTTATCGTCACGTGCGTAACAACTAAATAGACAAAAAAAAAATATTTTTTTCTCTTTCTAATGCAGCAGACGATTGGATATTATCCAAAAAAAATGCATATCCCTTACGATTTTTTTATAAATATATATATATAGATAGATATATATTTTACATCAATTGTATACATTGATCATCGCATTTATTATAAATATATATATTTATTTTTTTGGCATAAATTGCATACGTTGACCGTTGTATTTAATTTGAATGTACTCCGTAGCGAAGCGCGGGTTTTCAGCTAGTTACTTATAAATCTTGTTCTGAATTGTTAATATTGCTTTTGTATTCCATTTTGCTCGTTTATTTTGTTAAATTTAATGTTTTTTCCATGAAAAGCGCCATCTGGTGGACATTTTTGAACTAAATTTTTTTTTTTCGAAATTCCGTGAGCGCATCTCGTGTATAGCCCATATACGAAATTTCGATGCATTCCGTTCACCCGTTTGCGCTGTAGGGTGCCGTTTATTGGGGAAGTTTAACTATAACCACCCGGTATATATGTGTGCTACATACATAAAGTCTATTCTACATTGTTTGAACGTCACAGAAATTCAATACTCCCCTTCAAAAAGTGTGAAAAACATTTACTAAACTTTCGATACAAAACTAAATGCATAAGAAACCTTTTGGAAAAATTGAAATCTTTTAGTATTTTTATCTTTCTCCCTGTGGCAACAACAAAAAAATATTCTCTCATCTTTACGATTGTTTTACTAAAAAAATCCTAATTTTTTTTAAACGTTGAAAGTAAAAAAAAAATGCATTTCTTTTAGAGTAACTGACGTCGGGGTTCATTTTTCAGGTTGCCTCCTGAAAAATGTTATGTTAAAAATGTAGAAAAGGCTTTATGTAACGTGATAATATATTATGTGTTTTTCTTTTGATCAACAGGTTCATGATATGTAGATGTATGACATATATTTTAATAATATTCTTATCGGATAAAATATTAAATATTTGTTTATTAGAAAATTTATTTTTATCTACCTTGATTACGTGCTTTTGCTTTGACCAGCAAGTTTATGCTTCATAAAAGTAAAACAGAAAATTTTAAAATATTATTTACCAGAAAAAAATTAAATATTAGAAAGTTTAAGTTCGCTGATTTACTTCAAGGAAGGCGCCCTGGTACCTCAGAAATGCACTTACACAAGGATCTAAGAATCGAACCCATTCGGCAGCACATTAAAGATACCGCAACCAACTGCTACAATAGATTAGGTATTTCTTCTTTGATTATTGAATATAACCTCCCCAATTACGACCCAAGAGAATGCTATAGGCGTCCCAAGGCCACTTTGATTATTCACCCTGGTCTCCTTCCCCATTCTTAACTTTCCCTCCAACCTCCTCTGAATTCTAAATTACAATTGCCGTCGCTTCTGGTTCTGACCTGTCATTTTTTGATGGATTGACCTCATGACTATCTTACTGATTTTTGCTTTATCGTCTGCCACCATATCTTTTTTTTTAAATCTGCCACATTAAATAGTTGTCAAATTTATATTTATTTACTTATTTATTTATTACTATTATTATTATTATTATTATTATTATTATTAACTTCAAAGTCAACACTTTATTTTTATTTATTTATTTAATTTATTTATTTATTATTATTATTATTTAACTTCCAAGTCAACACTTTTCTTTTAATCCTGAGAACGGAAATATAGCCCCAAAAAATTATCCATACCGAGGATATGGAGCCCTGCTCTCTGGTGTCTCGTTAATGTACCATGTCTATGTCAAGGAAAACAGATATTTAATTTATGTATTAAGACTGCTGTGTACTAATCCTAAATGGATTCGCTGACCACAATGTTAACCTATGGAAAAAATTTTACTACTATTTACAGCTACATAAGTGTTTATAATCAAATAAAAATGGTATATTCTGCAACTTGCAACAGCATTCATTTTATATATTTCGTCCAACAAATGAATTTATGAGCATTTAAAACACACTAGACCAAATTTTCTCCCCGAATAATTTATATTTAAAAATTTTTTTGCATTTATTTTAAAAAAATGCTCCAAGGTGTAAAATTTCTTTCTCTATTACTGAGTACAAATAAAAAAAAAAAATCTTTCAATCCAAGTTGGCAATCCGCGGACCCATTTCCTCCATAAATTAACACTTAGGTAAGCTAATACAATAGGGTTAATAGACAGCAGCCTTAAATACACATAACGAATTCCATTTAACGCACTTCCATCTTAGAATATCTTCTATAACCTCCACTGTACTTATGTATCACATGTGATACAAAAGTTTCATATTTTTTTAACAAGGCTGAACGGCAGTAACGATTCTGAAACCAGTTGTATCATATGTGATACAAAGTGAAATACCTCCCTTAATTTTCTCTTCTCGTCAATTGATGGCAGTATTTGTCCATGATTGTGTTTATAGTAGCGTCTTTGAATCAAAGCATGATGTCTGCATGCCGTCGAAACAAGTTTTTTTTATTAATTAATTATACAAATATTAAACTAGTTTTAAAATATACAATTTCTATATATATGAACAAGCATTATTATTTAAAGCGAAACATTTTTTTAAAAGAAACTTGAAATTTAATAAAGTTTAATTAAAATATGGCTGTCTGTAGTTTTAATCCAAGCACGAAAATTCTTTTTCTGGATGGCAAATACACCAAACCTGATGTCATAACCTTATGAAAGGCAATCTCTACGCTGGGTATAGAGAAAAGTAAATTACAGTGTAATAATTGAACTCAAATAACTGGGAACGCTTTTCTCAGATAAATAAATATGAATGACAGGAAATGATTTTTAAACACTTAATTAAATTTCTTAAAAAATCCTATTAATTTCAATGCAATATCAAATACTTTAACTGTAACTATTGACTGTTATTAACAGTACCTGTTTTAAGTACATGTAACCTATTGTTATCTGTACCTGCAGTTAGATTACTCATAAAATCCCTTTAAGTTCGATGAAATCTGAAATACTTAAACTGTACCTATTATTAACGGTACTCATTTTAACTGTACCTACTACTTATGACTAACTTAACTAAAATTAAATTACTGTGAAATCACTTTAAATTCGGTGCAATACTAAGTCTTTACACTGTAAATATAATTAACTATTATTAACAGTATCTATTTTAACTATACATACTACCTATTATTAATCGTACCTATAAACTAATCAGTAAGCTTCTTTTAAATTCGCTGCAATATCAAATGCATAAACTATTTCTATAATTAACCATTAGTAACAGTACCTATTTTAACTACCTGCTACCTATTTATTATTCACTATATAAATAAACTACGTATAAGTTCCCTCTAAATTCTCTGAAATATTAAGTATTTAAACTGTGCTCATATTTAACCATTATTAACAGTACATACTACCCATTAATAACTATCCTTATAATTAAAATACCCTAAAATTCCTTTAAATTCGGTGCAATAACAATTGCTTAAACTGTACCTATCGTTTAATATTATTAACAATACCAGTTTTAACTGCACCTACAACCTATTATTAACTATGCATTTAAATTACCTAAAAAATCCTTTTAAATTCGGTGGGTTCGAGTCCCACTGTTGTCATGGATGTTTGTAGCCGTTCGAAATCGCTTTTAAACTGTAGGTCTCGGTCTGATTAGCTCTCGTGTAGCAAAAATTTGACCGTAGCGCTCCAAACAGAACCCTTTAAATTCGGGGCAATATAAAATTCTCAAGTTATACTTATTATTAACAGTACCAAATTTGACTGTACCTACTACCTTTGATTAACTGCAACTATAATTACATTACCCATTGAATCCGTTTAAATTCGGTGGAATATAAATACTTAAACTGTATCTATCATTAACTACTATTAAACGTATCTACTACCTATTATTAACAGTACCTATAAATAAATTATATATAAGGTCACTGTAAATTCTCTGCAATATGGAATGCTTAAACTGTACCTAAATTAACCATTATTAACAGCACCTATAAATGACCATTATTAACTAAACATACAATCTACCATTAACTGTTCCTTTAAGTAAATTACCTATAAAATCCCTATAAATTATGTGCAGTAGCAATTACTCAAATTGTACCTATTATTAATAATGCCAATTTTGACTGTATCTACTACCTATTATTAACTGTAACTATAATTACATTATCCATTAAATCCCTTTAAATTCAGTGCAATGTAAATACTTAAACTGTACATATTAACTACTATTAACTTATCTACTACCTATTATTAACAGTACCTATAGATAAATTAAGTATACGGTCACTGTAAACTCTCTGTAACTTCTCTGTAAAGGTCACTGTAACTTCTCGATATAGAATACTTAAACTATACCTAAATTAACCATTATTAATACACTGCTTGACAATTGCTAAGGAACAGTCACATTTTTCGAAATATTTCATAATAGACATTGATTGAAGAAATGAAACTTAGTACATATTTAGTAGAGATACCGTGCATTATTTATTATGCAAAATGGTACAGATTTCGCCACATGGAAAAAGAAGAAAACGAAAAACAAAAAAGATGCTCTTTGGAGCATTTCCAAAATTATGAGTACCTTAGTAAGGTGTGTGACCTCCTTGGACACTAGTGCACATTTTTGCATCTGTTTTTCATGCTGTCTACTAAAGTATTGAGGCGTCCTTGGGGGATATTGTACCACTCCTCTCTCAGGGGGATTTTCAGTTCTTGCATGGTTCGGGGAGGCGAGTTCTTTGAGAAACATGTCTGCCAAGAGCATCCCAGGCATGCCATATAGGATTTAGGCCAGGAGAGTAAACAGGCCATGCCACACGTTCAATATTTTCACTTTCTAGTGTGTCCAATACTTCAGCGGTCCTGTGTGGGCGCTCATTGTTGTCCATAAACAGAAAATCTGGACCTACCGCACCCTAAAAAGGCGAACATGATCCAGAATAATATCTCTGCAACACCGCTGCGATGTAACGGTACATCGCTCAAAGATGTGAAGCGGTGTTTTGCCATTGTGCATGCCTGCCCACACCATAACCCCTTGGCCATACCGATGACGTTCCTGAACATTCTGTAGTGCATAATGTGTTCCCCTCTCTCTCCACGCTAACTGGTGGTCAGAATCCCTTGTCACAGTGAAACGGGATTCGTCAGAGAACGTCACTCTGGACGACTCTTGCAGACCCCAACCAATATGTTCCTTACACCAACGTAATCTTTCTCGACGATGTCGTGGTTGAAGTGGGATGCATTGAATAGGCTTCCGTGCATACAAACCAACCTGATTTAATCGCCTAGAAATGGTTCTGGCTGATAGATTTGTACTGGTAGCGGTTGCAAGGTCTGCAGTTATCTGACTAAGAGTGAGATGTCTGTTCCTTTTCGCCACTAGGGATACATATCGATCTTCTTGAGGTGTGGTGTTCCTTCCACGACCCCCGGCATGGTTTCGCATAGCATTTCCACCTTCAGCGGCCTTTTTAAATCGCGATATGACACTTTTTGCCACGCCCATAACTCTGGCCACAGTAGTGACACTTTGCCCTGCTTCGAGCCGTCGAACTGCTCGTCCACGATCGTATGCACTCAAATGATGTCTTGCAGACATTTTGTACTTAATTATTCCCACACCCCACTAATTTTCACAGAAAAAACTTCCAACAACCTACTGTGCTATTGTCGTCAAACACCTAACTGCATAACTTCCGTATGAATAGAGAGCCATCGGACCATCGGATCAAATGTCTAACTGTGTTGCCTAGGCCAGTGCCTTCTAACACAGATATTTCGTAGTTGTGCCATCGGAGAGCTGAAATACCACAGAAAATGAAAAGAAAGTTCGTCGAGAATCATCAAAAGTTCAGGGAAATGCAACACAAAAAGTGAAGCAGTGAGTCTTCTGGTCAGATCTTTGGAAGGTGAGAAGAACAGTTCTGATTGGATGTCTCCTGGATCTTCAAGTTATTCGCTGGTGGGGGTGGAGTTAACGGCTGTCTGTAAGCTGGATTTCAATTGGCAAGTGTAGCGAAAAACGCCTGGTGGCTCTCCAAATGGAATTGTCAGTAGTGTCCAGTGATTCTAATGCCCGTATCACACTAAAGATTTAGCACAAGCTTTTAGCGCAACTGTTTCACTAAACCTGTTTTACCTGCAACTGTTGCACTAAAATACTGTGTGATAGAGTGTTTTTCTATGAATCTTTAACTGCAACTTTTCCCATTCTACATGGGAAAAGTTTCACGAAAAGCTTGTGTTGCACATAATTGTCCAATAGCAGGGCAGGTTTTTGGCTCACGTGACTCGCGATCGAGCAAGGAATAAAATATGGCGGCCAACACGGATCCGTGGACTAAAGAAGAAATTTTAAATTATTTCATCGACGAAGTTACAATTCGTGAAATCTGTGGAACCACAGTCAATACTATTACAAGAAAAGGACGTTAAAGCGGTTGACTTGTAAAGAGAGAGGGGAGATAATGAGTGAGAAATGGCCTCATTACCAATCTTCTTTTACTAGCGGTAAGTAAGATTTTGCATGTCTTTTATACATTTCTTATCCGTAACAACTTAATAATTATTTATAGTATTGCCACGTTTGATATAATTTCAAAATAATTCTATTTAATTGTGGATCTTTCGGAACTTTTCGGATCATTGATATGGATTCATATCAATTGTCATTTTTATCGCCAAACTTCGCCAATGTTTGTCAACAGAAATAATCTTCGTGCATAGGATATTGTACTGAAACAACTTACAATTTTTTTTTCTGTATTCGGAAAACAATCAATCAGAATTTTTAATCATGTAGTAATAACTTCTTATTTAACAAAGTTAACTGTATTGAAAGCCATTAATAGTCTACCCTGCTTTATCATTATTGTTCAATAATGCAAGAGATATTTTTAATGCTAAGATTTTAAGTATTGTGGTTGCATTGATTTACTGTACTGACACTAGTATTTATGGTAAGCTAAATTTACGAACTTATGGATCACTTATGATAGTAAACATTCAGTTTACATGCAACTGAATAACAACAATAATAACACTTACATTTTTGTTTAAATTTTTGAACAAAAATAAATAAATTTCATTTTGTGTTTAAAGTTTTGTTAAAGAAATAAAACATTCTTAAAATTTGAGAGTTTTATAATTTGTGTTTTGAAAGAGAAAAATGTTTAACTTAAAATTTTGTTACGAGTGCTTTAAAAAAAAGAAAAAAAAATTTTATTTATAATTATATATATAAAATTAAGTACTATTTTATATTAGAATAATGTTTTATATTAGTTTATATATAATGTGTAATATGTATTGGTGTTTAAGTTGTATTAAATCTGTAAATATTTATCATCAGCAATAAGTTGACAATTTTGAAAATATTGGATATATATCAAAATATCGGATATTTTCGATATTTTGGAACCCTGATCACAGCTCTCATTTTTTAATTTATTATTACATTTCAATATTCCATTTTAATGTCTCTTTTTTACAGGATACAGAAAGTGAATTTGGGGAATTTACCCAAGAATCGGTTACTGCAGTCAATGAAAATGCAGTAATGAATAGCCCCCAGACCAATAAAAGGAAAGTGATGGAAACTTCATTAATTCCCCCTAAAAAAAAGGGGGGAAAATGTGGATAAGCAAATATCCAGCACGTTGGAGCAAGTCAAGAAATTAATGGCATCTATAAATGAGGATAAAGACAATGTCGATGATGCCTTTTTTAATTATCTGAGATGTACATTTAAAAGTTTAAAAGATGTAAACTTAAAAGAAAAGGCAAGAGTTGAAATCCAAGGTGTTATCAATAAATATTGCATGGCAGACTTGAATAATAAATAATTTTTTAATAATAATAAATAATTTTTTAAATAAATTTTTTACTTCATGTTTCATTTCATTGATTTCATTGACCATAATTTAATTTTACAAATAGCTGGTATGTTGCATATAACTGGTATTTATAGGTATTTTGGCATTTGAAAAATATATAGCAGTAGCATACAGCTCAGATTCAAAAAATTATAATAACTGAGAAAAAGTAATAAGAAATTATTTTCCATTTATTTATTTATGATACTATTCCAAAATTTATTGATATATCTGAGAGTTAACCTTTTCGTAGATGTCCATTTTTTTAATATTGTGTTAGTATTTTATGTAATGTAATTATTCTAATATTTTGAATATGAGCTGTACTAAAATCTGAATGTAATTTATCTGAATTTTTTTTTTATTTCACACTTTTTTGTGCTAAGAATGTTGCTAGAAACTAATCTTTCCATTTGTACCACAAAAGATCAGATCCATATGGGTAACCCAATTTATATGGGTACAGAAAAAAGAAATCAAATTATTTTGGTACTTGGCAAAGTTATGTTCTAACATAAAATAATAATGGTCGTTCTAACCCCTCTTTTGAGACTAAGTTTTCGTATGCTGTTTTCATAATTGAAACCAGTGTAGTTATTATTTACAAGTTATACAGAACAAAAAAATTTTCAATCTTAACTTTGAACAAGGTACATTTATTAAAAATTAAATTCAATGTAAATTGCACATTTGCTCTTGCCATGGAACAGGTTCCACATTCTATTGAAGTCAGCCTTGCATTCAATGAAAATTGCCTTGCATACTAGTGGCAAGATTCCAGAAATGGTGTTTTGAGCAATGCGAAAGTGAAAACTTAATGATTGCCACGTTTCACCTGAAAAATAAAGATAAATACTGTCAGTAAAGAATCAGACACAGGTAATGCTTAAAAGAAAAACATTTTAGCAATTCTCTTTTAATGATCCATAGGTGTATTTTTTCATCTAAAGATCTGTCATAGTAATTTTGTTCAAAACAGAATAGTACAGAAAACATAAACAATAAAACATCAGTTTCTAATGTGCCTAACATGCCAAATCTAACATCTAATTACAGTAGGCTCTCTGTAATCGACACAGCTTGGGACCAATGCTAGTGTGGATTATAGGTCATTCTATTGTTTATGTTTTGGAAATTGTAAGTAAAACCAATCAACAGTTTTTTTTTACAATTAATGACAAATTAAAATAACAGAAATATTATAATAAATATTGTACAATGATTTTATTTGAATTTATTTAAATATACAATTAATGATTTTTAAAAAAATGTCACAATATATATTTTTGCATGCTAGCTATTGAATTGTCAATGATTGGCATTGAAACTTAACATCAAATTTCAATGTTTACATCTGTTATGATGTGTGGTTTATAGGTGCTTGCGAATTAAAGAGAGTCTACTATATTATATTAATTAACTATCAAATATAATATTTTCAATTTTTGCACAGTAAGCACCCACATAATAAAATGTTTATTTTAATGCAAATACATTTGTCAATTTCATGATTATAGATTTTGTGTGACCAACTTGGTCACTTCTGGGGTAATTATCGATCAGCAACAAATTTGATTAAAATAGATTGCCATAATATATATTATATAAATCAAAGTATTAAAACCGAAATACACTAGAATATGTAAAAGTACATGTGTATGTTAGTATCGACCATATTTATACTACCTAAAATAATTAATCCTACTTATACTTTATTGTATGCAACTGTGTTTATATTCTACAGTCCTGCCCATCATATTCATTAAATCATGATAATGATAATCTTGTACTAGTCTTTAATATCAATATTAAGATTTTAAAAAAAAGCAATGTTTATAAAAAGTCTATATCTTTACCTGTAGCTAAATATCTGAGAGTGAGTGCCAAACGTTCACCAGGAGGAATACTGTGTCTCATTTGTGTATTTCTTTTTTGTATCAAAGGTAATACTTTTTCAAGCAAATACTCAAAAGATGCTGTATCCATCCTAATCCACCTTCTATAGCCTTCAGTATCCTAGTATTAAAAAAATAAGATATGTTTAATTTTTCATAATTGTATTTCATGTATAGAAAATGTCTATGAGCAAGATATTACAGCAACCTTTTCAAACATTTCACTAAAACCAAACAGTTGGGGGAAAAAGAAATAATCCTCTCTTAGGGGACTTAAAGAAGGGTCAAATATTCTGCATAATAATTCTATAAATATTATTTCTATAATAATTTATTAATTCTAGCAAAATTTGAAAGAAAATATCTTACCTGAAGTGCCAGTTCCCTCATCAAATCCTCATAACATCCTAGTTTATTTCTTTTTTTTTAACCATTCCCTTGTCCAAATTTTTCTTTCAGATTTTTTTCTTCTTGCAATTAATGCTGCTGTAGGGCAAATTATTTTAGCACATATCGTTTTTTTTAGATGATATGCTCATAAAATTGGATGGAGCCATGATTTGAATAGGTTATGTCCGAGTGAGCAATCGATTCGTAATACATGCGCTAAGAAATTTGTATGCTATGCCTAAAGCCTAATGGTCGATAACAGGATTGGTACGGTAACCCGTCCGCTTCGGTTTGCGAATCCGTTTGTCAAACTCCAGCAACCCTTCACAGACACTCCGCGAGGAGAAATGCTTGACGAAAAGCTTAAAGTTTCACCAAATTCTTCAGTGTGATACGGGTTTAAGTAATTATTCCAATTAGTGTTAGATTGATCTCGAAGGTAAAATCTGAGGTCTTCTTGAGTTTTGTTCATAATAGTTTTGTTAGCATTGGTTCTATTGTGCTGCCATGTTTTACGTGCTTTGTTTTTGTTGTTTATGAGAATTTTAAGGTGTTGGTCATGGATGGTTTTAACACGGTGAATAGAGAGTTTTCGTGCACTGCCTTTTATACAGATAACAGGTCCTGCCCTATTACGCCCTCTGCATTTAATTTTACTGTGATTTGTTTGCTGTCGGGAACGCTAGTTTGAAAAAGCCAGTTGTTCCTTAGCAATTGTCAAGCAGTGTAGTACCTATAATCAACAATTATTAACTCTACTTAATGTAACCGTACATACTACTTACCACTAACTTTTGCTTTAACTACATCTATATATTTAAGTTGCTAAGCCGACTTTTTGGGCAGTCCGTGAGAGAAAACTACTGCATCAATTTACTTCATTTTGGTCTTAAACGAAAGATTGTACTCTGTAGATTTGTCAAATTTGGTTTTTGTAACCGCAATTTCCATTAATTAGCGATAATTTACAATTGAAAAGTGATTACTGCACATGCTCAGTGGCAAGTTTAAATCTGTCTTTAGAAACTCACTGTTTCTGCGCATGCTCAGTGACATGTTTTAATGATAAACATATTTATTTCGAGGAGTCTCTCTAGATCTCTCTCTGCCATTTTTATTTTTATGTTAATTATGTTTGTGAAATTTAAGATTAAACCTCATGGAAATTGTTTATTTCGTGCTGTTTAATTAGCGATAATTTGCAATTAAAAAAATTGCTTTCCGCGCATGCTCAGTGACATTTTTAAATCTGGCTTTAGATTCTCACTAAGCACGAAGCCGCTTAAGCACATTTATTTATTTCTGCGAATTATTATGAATTTCAACATTTGGCAATGATGTGTTGACTATAATTTGTGTATTAGTACATTTATGTACTATCTAGCCGTCATGTTTTGACGGGTATCAATTAGTTATCTATAAAATCCCTTTAAATTCCGTACAATATCAAAAATTGACTGTAACTATTAACAACCAACTAGTAGTATATAACAAAACATTGATTGACGTGTAGAGTAGTAAGATAACATATTTCTAGATTGATAAAAGTAACCTCTCCTAGCGGACTTATTTCCTTAAAGAGAGTTCTACTTATGTAACACAACAAAGGTTGACAGTAATCCAGTTTTGATGAAAATAAAGTTTCTTGAGCTCTAGGATCAATAAAACCTTATATTTCACGACTCTGCTGTACTTGAATTTTGTTTATTTAGAAACAATAAAATATTTTTCTGAAGACAAAGCACTAAGGAAAACCAACTCAACACTCAAGCTGTAGAACAACAGTATTGCTGAAATTCAACAGAACTTTAAAAGTTTTATATCTATTTCAGCATTCTTTTGATCCTAGTTTTAGGTTGTTTTGTTAATAAAAGCAAGAGCTACAGGATTCTTTCCTCAGATTGTCTTGAAACATAGTGAAGTTGTGTTCCAAACATACACTGTTATCCAATTTATTTGTTTCGTGTTTTTATTTTATTTTACTATTACTTTTTTACAGTAGTCAGTTTTCGATAGAGTTGAGTTTCTTGCGTTATTCCAAGTATTGTGATTTCTAAAAAAAAAAAGTAAGTTAAATATTTGCTTAGGTTTTAAGAGAAACATTTGATAAAAAACTTTCAACATTTTTTCACTGTTACTGTCGATTACATTTTGAAATACCTCTTAAACAGTTCTCTACGCTGGACTTAAAAGTACATCTCAAAATAACAGGGAATATTTTTCTTGGGTTATTAAATTATGAACAACCTCAATGGATTTTGAAATACATAACCAAATTACTAGTAAAAATCTCATTGAATTCGCTGCAACATCAAATATTTCAAGTGTACCTACTCCCTCTTATAAACTGTGATTTAATTTAATTGTCCATTAAATTCCTTTCACAAATCGGTGAAATATCAAATACTTAAACTGTAAATATTATCAACTATTATTAACAATGCATATTTTGACCGTGCATACTACCTATCAGTAACTGTACATATAATTAAATTACGTATAAATTACGTGAATTCTCTGCAATATTAAATACTTTAATTGTACCCATTATTAAGCAGTATTAACAGTATGTATCTTAAATGCACCTACTATTATTAATTGTAAATTAAATTACCTATAAAATCCACTTAAATTCGGTGCAATATCAAATTCCTTTCACAAATCGGGGAAATATCAAATACTTAAACTGTAAATATTATCAACTATTATTAACAATGCCTATTTTGACCGTGCATACTACCTATCAGTAACTGTACATATAATTAAATTACGTGTAAATTACGTGAATTCTCTGCAATATTAAATACTTTAATTGTACCCATTATTAAGCAGTATTAACAGTATGTATCTTAAATGCACCTACTATTATTAATTGTAAATTAAATTACCTATAAAATCCACTTAAATTCGGTGCAATATCAAATTCCTTTCACAAATCGGGGAAATATCAAATACTTAAACTGTAAATATTATCAACTATTATTAACAATGCCTATTTTGACCGTACATACTACCTATCAGTAACTGTACATATAATTAAATTACGTATAAATTACGTGAATTCTCTGCAATATTAAATACTTTAATTGTACCCATTATTAACCAGTATAAACAGTATGTATCTTAAATGCACCTACTATTATTAATTGTAAATTAAATTACCTATAAAATCCACTTAAATTCGGTGCAATATCAAATATTGAATGTAACTATTAACAACCAACAAGTAGTGTATAACACATCACCTGACGTGTAGTCTAGTAAGATAACAGATTTCTTGTTTGATAACAGTAACCTCTTTTACCAGACTAGTTTCCCCTACGAGTTCTACTTATGTAATACAACAATAGTTGACAGTAATCCAATTTTGATGAAAGTAAAGTTTCTTGAGCTCTAGGATCAATAAAACCTTATATTTCACGGGTCTGCTTTACTTGAATTTTGTTTATTAAGAAACAATAAAATGTTTCGAAGCTCAAAGGAAACCAACTCAATACTCAAGCTGTAGAACAACAGTATCGCTGAAGTTTAAGAAGTTTTATATCTCTTTCAGCATTCTTTTGATCTCAGTTTTTGGGAGTTTTTTTTTTTAATATACAAGAGTTACATGATTCTTTCCACAAATTTTCTTGAAATATATTGAAGTTGTGTCCCAAACATAAACTGTTATCCGATTTGTTTTTCCAGTGGGGAGTTTTCGATAGAGTTGAGTTTTCTTGCGTTATTCCAAGTATTGTGCTTTCTAAAAAAAAGCGAAAGTTAAATATTTGCTTAGGTTTCGGGAGAAATATTTGATTAAAACTTCAACTTTTTCCCCCACTGTTAGCGTCGATTACATTTTGAAATAGTTCTTAAAGCAAACTGAATTTTCTCCTCAAACCCATATTTTAAGGTTTTTTCATATTCTGTTTCTACCCAGAAATGTGAAAAAAAGACGAGATGTATTTAATATTATGTAGTAAAAGTGTGTGATTTTGATAACTGTATATGGAACACACATACATATGCATGTATGTATAAAAATACACACACACACACATATGTATATATATTATATATATATAAATAATACGGGTGAATATATATATATATATATATATATATATATATATATATATATATATATATATATATAATGTTTCGAATTTTAAGAGTCTATGGTAATCTCGCCAAATTTGGCGATATGGCGCCAAATGGTCGCCAACTTTCTAGGCCTTTCTGGAATGTTCCAGCAATTTCTAGCTTGCTGGGTGATAGAGGGAGCTTTGAAAGTTTATAAATATACCTGACACTGGCATTTTAACTGTTATCTTCTGCTGCGTATTGAATGTATTGAAAGTGCGTTAGGCGTAAATTGTATTGAAGACTCTGTTATCCTGACTTGCGTTTTTAGAGTTTTCTGTTGTATAGAAGACAGTTGTTATGTGTTTTCTGTTAGTATTTGTGTATGCGCCCGAAAAAATTACATAATAATAAATTTTATTTTGTGTGCACTTTCTGAAGAGATTTTTCTTCAATCCCATCGAACCCAGAAAACGGAACAATATATATATATATATATTATGATATTCATGGAATCACGATGGAAAAGAGGCCGGTGAGCTCTCAGAGTCCCATATCATCTTTATAGTCGTTCCAAAGAAAACAGGCAAATGGCGAATCATTAATCCAAACGGTTCATAAAATGAGTCGTTTTATTTGTAGAACAGTTCTTCTAGACGGAGTTACAGTTCGTATGTAGTACATTTCTGCTCACCACAAGATTTTCATAATTGCAATCAGGCATGGTGCTGCCTGAACAGCACAGGATAAAACAAAAGACAAAGGAATGCAGCGCGCCCAAAATTTGACGTCCTAACTGTTCCGTGGCAAACACACAAAGGCGCGAAGTGACGCTCAGATCTCGAAAAAGGTAATGGCGCACACTGAACTTTAATTGATTAAAACTCATCACCTGACCTCATCACCTGACCTCATCACACCACTACGACGAGGTCACGCCCAGCTTCTAGAACACTCCTGTTATGTAATCCCTCTTTCCGCACGTGGACTTCGGGGAAACTAATAGATTACTTTGGTTGGATATAGGTCAAAATCAGGAAAGAGGGACGGTGTTCTGTTGCGATAAGATGAAAGAATTTGGAAAAGGCCTGTTAATGATAATGAAAAGGTTTGAAATTTATTTTATATATATATATATATATATATATATATATATATATATATATATACACTCAAGAGCCAAAACATTATGACCACCCCTACATTTTGCAATGAATTCGCCTGGATGACGTGGAAGGCACGTGATCAGGTGGAAGTGGTATTTAACTGCTGCTGGAGAGTCTGAAGAATCATTCTTGCACTTACTTCTGTGTGTGATGGGAAAGGCTGCGGATCTAAGCTACTTTGATAGAGGGCAGATTGTAATGGCTCGAAGGCTCGGAACAAGTATTTCCGAAACTGCACGACGCGTGGGTTGTTCGCGACCTACAGTTGTTAGTACTTATGCAAAGTGGATGATTGACGGTGAAACCAGCAGTAGACGACATGGTGTTGGACGTCCACACGCTATCAAAGAAAAAGGTCGTCGGAGACTGTATCGCATGGTGAAGCAAAACCGGAGCCAGACAGTGGCTCAGCTGACAGCCCAATACAATGCAGGGTCAAGTAGAATAGTATCGCAGCATACTGTTCAGCGGACACTATTTGATATGGGGCTACGCAGCAAACGTCCCACTCGTGTGCCTTTGCTGACCAAGCGTCATCGCCAACTGCGCCTGCGCTGGGCCCGGGAACATCGCGACTGGTCCATGGATCAGTTGGAGAGAGTTGCCTGGTCAGATGAATCACGGTTTGTCATTCATCACGCCGATGGCCGTGTCAGGATACGCCGTCTTCCAGGCGAACTGTTGCTCCCTCAATGTACAGTAGGTCATACACAGGCCGGTGGTGGCGGTATTATGCTTTGGGGGACGTTCTCTTGGGCGTCTCTGGAACCCGTGGTTGTGGTAGAGCAGGCCATGAATGCTACAGGGTATCTGAACATCATTGCGGACCAGTTGCACCCTTACATGGCCTCTGTTTTTCCAGCTGGAAATGGAATGTTCCAGCAGGATAACGCCCTGTGTCTCAAGGCTAAAATTGTGTTGGAGTGGTTCCAGGAACATGGTGCTGAATTCCTGTTAATGTCCTGGCCGCCTAACTCACCGGATCTCAATCCGATAGAACACATTTGGGATGTCATGGGACGGCAGCTCAGAGTTCAAAGACCACCAATTCGCAATATCTCGGATTTGCGTGACCGTTGCTTAAACATCTGGTACAATCTGTCTCCGGCCATCTACCAAAGACCTGTGGCATCCATGCCAAGGCGGGTTGAAGCTGTGTTGCGCGCCAAAGGTGGGCCAACTCGTTATTGACAGGTGGTCATAATGTTTTGGCTCTTGAGTGTAGATATATATATATACAGTGCTGAGCAAATTAATTGGGACAAACACAAAAATATTCACATAAGTTGTTTAATTAGTGCGCATTAACTTTAGTGTATGGTATAGCAATCTAGTATCAAATATATCCTCCTTTAGCTTTAATTATATGTGCACATATTTTGGCATGGATTCCACTAATTTAGAACATACATTTTTGACGTCCTCATCACGAAAACAAACATTTATGACATTCTCAAGTCATTTTTCTCTTGGTTGAGCAGTCCATCTTACTCACACGTCTCTTTACAATGCTCTACAAAGTTTCAATGGTATTTTCATCTGGAGAATCACCAGGCCAATCCATAAATGTTAAATTCTTTGCAAGCTTAGCATTATGGCATGGAGCAAGATCTTGTTGAAACACACCAACACCGCCAGTGAACGTTTGCATAAAACGCACAATTTTGTCTTCTAGTATTGAAATGTATTTTTTGGAGCTCATCATTCCTTCAACTGGTACTAATCTGCCAGGTCCTCCAGATGTAAAATAACTCCAAAACATCTGTTTTTTGGAGGGTGCCTAACTTTTTGATTAAGATATTTTTCGCTGATGGGTTCTCCAGAGTTTCGCCTGGCAAATGTTGATCGAAAATCTTGCATAAAAAATGCATTTCGTCGCTGAATACAGCCTTATTCGAGTCTTGTGCAGTCCAGGATTGATATTTCCTGTACCAATACAAACGTTTTCACATCATTGCATGTGATAAAAACTGATTTTGGACTGGTGTTCTTGCCCATCCCCTTGCTTCAATAAGCCTTCGTGGTACTGTCGATGAATCAACGCTCACACCAGTAGCCAATAGTTGTCTCTGAAGACCTGTACTTGTCTTGAGAGGATGCATTTTACTATTTCGTACAAGGAATTTGTCTGTCCGAGGTGTTGTCTTGCGTTTGCTTCCACATTTGCTCCTTTGCTGATTTGACCTATTTTCCTAATCCTGGAAACACTGTATTTTCTAACTCCAACTGGTGCAGCAATATCCCTCACAGTCATAGAGGTATGCTGACTAAGGGTAACAATTCTAGTCCTTTTCCTGGGGTGATATCCATTTTTTTCATACACATGAGAACCAAAGAAATCACTCAATCGACCACTTCTTACAGCAGCGGAAACGCAACTGACGCGAAATTGCTCTACGTGTGATGATAACGTGGCCAAACCAGTTTAAACTAGTCGAGGCCAAACTCCCTTCGTAACAAAATGCAGTTGAAACCAGTTTGAGGCAGGAAATGCCTGGGGAAAGGACAAATTTTATGAAAAATGAAGCTTCTCCCAATTAATTTACACACTACTGTATATATGATACGGTGAAACACCGAAATCTGGAGAATGTCGACTTTCACCGGTGAATGTCAACAAACACATAGTCGCTTGGTGTATGTCCGAAATATTTGCTAAATACCCTTATTTCTGACTTACACCAGTAAATGTCGACATTCACCATGCACTAATGGTGAATGTTGAACATGTCCGAGATTAATATTTTCTTCTCCGTAATTCAGTCGCGATAAATTTTTCGCCTCTCTTTGTGAGAGGAATGACTAAGAACTTAAAACACACAGTACATTCAAAATGAGAAAGGAAAATAATAGAAGTTAAAAACTTACTTAATTATACAGTACATTCAAAATGAGAAAGGAAAATAATAGAAGTTAAAAACTTACTTAATTATACAGTACATTCAAAATGAGAAAGGAAAATAATAGAAGTTAAAAACTTACTTAATTATACAGTACGTTCTAAATGAGAAAATAAAATAATAGTAATAAAAAACTTACTAAATTATGTGATTCAAATCTTATTTATTGCAACAACTTAAACTATTATGACACTTTGAATTGCACAAGAGGCCCTTTCTTTTACAACTGCATTTATTTGTGGAACACTTCCTTTTGCAATGACAGTGTGTATAGCCTTGCCCACCGCTTCTCGAATTAGCTGCAGCTGCTTCTCTCAGCGAAATTTCTTGAAAATAAATCTCATCTATGGAAAGTAACTTTTCTTTGCAAATTACGAACTGATTACGTGTGTAAAGCTGCTTGAGGGTACCATTTTCATTTGCAAGTTTATAGAAGTCGGAGTCTTCTATTCCAACAACAACCGCTAACACATTTCGGTTATCTGTACGACCACGGTCGACATCAGGGACTTGTATTCGTACAGTATCACCAATTTGAGTAGGAGGAAATTGTTTTTGTGAGGTTCGTAACATTTTTGTTGCTTGCAGTAGAAGATTATCTTTCGCGGCCGCTCTTTTTATAGAAATTAACTCGTGTTTTTCAGTCAGAACTTGATGTGAAGACGTGGTAGATTGCAAGTCCTCTTCAATATTTTCTTTGGAATATGGTTTTCGGTATGACCACCGCTCAAATTTTTTTCAGAAGTATTACCAGTTTCTTCAAGCTGTTGTTCGGTTTCAAAAGTATTGGCAATTTCTTCAAGTTGTTCTTCGGTTTCGATATTTGCGATTCGTTCGCTAGGCAAAAAAGACGATGCTATGCCTCTTTTTGTTTTAATGCCAAACATGGCTTCATAAGGACTTTGGCGTATTCCTTCGTGGTATGTAGTGTTCTTGGCAAATTGAACAAAGGGTAAACCTTCTGACCATTTATTTGTATCGTTATCGTTCATACATGCAGTTAGCATATTCTGTATATCCTGATTGGCCCTTTCAACTGAGCCTTGTGTTTGACTGTGACGAGGCTTTCCATGAACTATCTTAACATCTTTCCACATAGCGGATATTTCGGATATGACTTGATTACTGAATTCTCTACCATTATCTGATTGCAATATTGCTGGAGCACCAAATGTTAAAAATATTGGAAGAACGTGATACGCTACTTCTTCCGCCCTCTTAGTTTTCAAAGGTCGTAGCTGGACAAACTTAGTTAAATGATCGTGATACACCATTATGAACTTATATTCGCCATCTCTGTTTGACTGCAGATCTATCAGATCAACTTGACATCTTGAGTTTAACTCAGAACTGATCATTGGTTTCACAACAATACCTTTCTTAGGTGCACTGTGTTTCATTTGACACTGATTGCATAAATTTAAATACAACATTACAACTTCATATGTAATATTTTTGTATTTATTTTGCAACTCTTTAAGCATACGTGTTCTTCCTCCGTGGCCTATTCTGGTGTGAGTTTCATATAGTATACTGAACAATTCCTCATTGGTAACATAATACTGTATATTCGTTTCTCCTGGTTTTAATGGTACAATTAACTTCTCTTCATCATTAATTTTTAAAACGTCAAAACGTTTCAATCGTCTGTAATCCAAAGGTGTGTTGCACTTAGTTTTAGCAGAAACCACTTCAGAAAGTATTTTAGAGTACTTTTCTTGAGAAAAATAAAAACAATTGTCTTCTCGTTTACCCACAATTAATGCATTTTACTTTTCAAGAAAAAGATCCCAATTCACTGCAGTATCCATTCTGTATAAATTAGGGTATCGGAAAAAAATTAAGAAAACGTTGCTCTCACCATCAAACCTTGCATAAGACTGACAAAGCTGACTGGCTCCAAGCAGAACAAAGGATTTGGCGGGAAACAGCCAGTCACCTCTTTGTCGGCTCCTCTCTTTTCGACCTCCACCAGAGCATATCTGTGATTGTCGACATACACCGGTGAGGGTCCGAATGTACAAGAATGTAATGAAATATTCGATCTTTCACCGACGTATTTGGTGTTTGTTGACATTCACCGGTGAAAGTCGACATTCTCCAATTTCGGTCTTTCACGGTAACATATACATACAGTGAGTGGCCAGTTTATTTCGACTCTGTACATTTTTCTGCCAAATTTCGCTGCGACTCTCTTTATCATGGACTCTATGAGATGTTCATAGGTTGCTTAAGTCATTTGAGACCATATACCACGAACTGCACTATCCACTACCCTGAGGTTTGATGGTTCTGGATCCAGCTGCTTTATGCACCTTCCGATCTCAACCAACACATGTCTTTTAGGCGAACTGGTGATTAATAGGCAACAAATTTATCACGTTTCATCCGTTATTCTGAAGTCGGAAACAAAAGGGAAAATGGATGATAATGAGGGAACCTGCATATTCAGGAACAATAGTTCAAGCTAATTTCAGGGGGGAATAAAGAACTGAATAAGTATTCATCCGGCATCAAGAATACACATTTTTGGTACCAATTGTGGCACCAATTCGCCAAGTCGCGAAAGTATCTCTCCTCTCTTCGAGATTTTTATCAAATTAACTGAAATTCCCTCTTCAAAAGCTTCTTTGATAGGCTCCAACTGGTTAGATTTAAGGCTGCTATGTACTAACCCCATTGGATTCGCTCACCTCAATGTTAACCTATGGAGAAAATTTGTCCACGAATTGCCGACTTGGATTCAAAGATCTTTTTAAAAAAAATTGTACTCCGTCATAGAGAAAGAAATTTTACATTTGTGTACATTTTTCGTTTTTTTTTTAAATGCAATTAATATTTTAAAATTTAAATTATTCGGGGAAAAATCTGGTATAGTGTGTTTTAAACGCTCATAAATTCCTTCGGTGGACGAAATTTATAAAATGAATTCTGTAGCGCTTTGCAGGAAAGTTCAGGCTATCTGACAATACCAATTTTATTCGATTATCAGCATTTATGTACCTGTAAATAGTTGACAAAAATACATTTTAAATAAAAGATTTGGGGGCAGTGCTTAAACCCCCTATAGAGAGATATCCATTACAGTCCCTCAAAATGTCAATCCTAAGGGGGTGGAATTCTCGAACTGTCAACTGGACTCCTCCCACCACAAGAGTCTGCAAGAAGAGGAAAAAGGAAATACGATTTTTTTCGTAGTACATAGCAGCCTTAAGGAAACACGGTATAAAGATTTTTTTTAACGTTAACAAAGAGATAACTAAAGAAATTATTTCTAGTGTAGTTTCCTTTACAACTATGGTTTTTATACTTTTTAGAAACGTGGAATACAATTGTAAATAAAGATTTTTTTTCTTTGCGGAATACTAGCATTATTGTTTATGTAATTGAGCAAAATCTTACAGCAGTAACAATAGAAAAAAGGCATGTGATTTTTAACATATATCTGTAAGAAAGCTAGATTATTACATAGTTGTAAAAAAAAATAAAAATCAGAGACAAATGAACAGTAAACAAAAAATAATAAATATATATTTCTCCGAGTAAGTATTTATAAAAATATATTCGGGAGCTCCAGGAAGGGTAGTGGTAACTACAGTACATGGGCCGGGCCCTGCACTGTGGGATGATATAGCAATGCATAAAACCTCAGTGATCAGTAAAAGACGAAAGTAGGAAGGGAAATAGAACATGGGGAAAACAAAAAAGCTTTTATAGACTAGTAAAGGTAAAACATGGGGTAAAGAGACACTGAGCGAATAAAGAACAGGACAAACAAGAATGGCAAGAATGGCAGATGGCCGTTTCTTCTTAGCTGGGTCTGCAAGATCGTAATCGGCAAGATTTTTAATAAGATCATTTGGTAAATCTTTATGGAAGTTGATAGCAAGAGTTGGAAGGTAATTTTGAATAGTGGGGGGATTTATCTCCCTATAAATGCTAACATTGCGAAAATACCATGGGGAGTTAGTGATTTGCCGAATAGTCATGTTTTGAGCAACAGACATAATTTTAATGTTGAAGTCTGTTGCATACGGCCAAATTGGTTCAGCATACGTAAGTAAGGGTCTTGAGAAAGATTTATAAATGAGCATTTTGTTACTAAAGATGAATTTACCATTTCGGGCAATTAAGGGAAAAAGTTGTCTTTTAGCATTACGAAATTTATTACGGTTATTTAAAAAGTTTATTGCTCCAGGCATGTATTTATAAAAATATATTGTTCCAAGTATGTATTTATAAAAATATATTGTTCCAAGTATGTATTTATAAAAATATATTGCTCCAAGTAAGTATATATATAAAACTATATTGCTCCAAGCATGTATATATAAAAATATATTTCTTCAAGTATGTATTTATAAAAATATATTGCTCCAAGTAACAAACAAAATTACTCATAATTTATTACTTCGTTTTGTAATTAAGTGTTGAATGTTAAGTTTCGGTTTCGAATACTGGGTTTGAAAGGGCTGTAAATAATTTTTTCTGTTTGAACTTTCCTATTTGCAGTTTCCGTTTTAAGCGTTTCTTACAAAAACATTTTAAACCAAACATTTAAAAACGTTTATAACAAATTATTTGTTTAGAGTGCCACACACAATTATCATTGAAGATATTGAACTAAAGAAGTCCCTTACATTACAATTGATAATAAAATAAGATTGACAAATGTTGTTTTTTTGTTGTATAGGGATTGTAAAAAAATAATTATGATGTGTAAATAAATTATTAGTTTTATAATTTATTAGCTGAATACCCGTACTTCGCTACGGAGTACATTAAAATTAAATACAACGGTCAATGTATGCAGTTAATACCATATATATCTATATCTATCTATAATAAATAAATACAACGATCAATGTATGCAATTGACGTAAAAAAAACAAAAAAATATATTTATAAAAAAATCGTAACGGATATTTTTATAGACAAAATAATGTAGAAGAAAATATTCAAATTAAATCTAATAGAACATACTAAAGAATATAGTACAGTTAATATAGTACAGTTTGAAAAACATATCTTTAACTGTATTTTAATATTTTTTTGGATAATTTCCAATCGCCTGCCACATTAGCGAGAAAAAAATATTTTTCTTGTCAATTAATTCCGTTGTTATGCACGTGACGCAAAATTAGTTTAAAGTATCACAAAAAGAAAAGAAACCACGTGATCAGCATTTAATAAATTAAATTCTAAATATTAATTTTTAAAAAATTCACCAAAAATCAGAAAATGTAGGTAAGGATTCGAAAAGGATTTCATTTTAAAGGAATTCTTATGATCTCTCTTGTGATATAAATTTTACAACCCTCAGATTATTATTTTAAATGTAAACTTAAAAAAAGTTACAAAAAAAGTTACAAAAAAAGCTTAAAAATTTCATTTTAAAAAATCTAAGAAAATCGCCATGCAAAATTTCAACCCTTTTGGTCCAGGGGTTTGGTCTGTGCGTTATATGTCAGTCAGTCAGTTGCGGAATTTTTTTATATATAGATAATTAATTAAAATGTTTAAAAAAAACATGTCAAATTTCGTGGCAAACCTGGGACATATTTGCGGGACACCGGTTAAAATCCACCTCCTGACAAAAATGCATTAAAAAAAAAAATCTAAATACAGATAGGAGATAGGAAACTCTATACTTCCACGATATAGGGCCGAATATATAAAGCATGAAAATATCCTTCGAAAATTGACAGGCAATATTTATGGTATGAAAGCATTCCACTCTGAGAAGGATAAATAGTTCCTGTGGGCATATTTTCCGATGACATCAGCTTTATGGTTCGGCTTTGTTAACACCGAAAGACGTCCGACGCGAGCGATAAATAAAACCGCCCACTACCGCAGAACCCTCCTAACTCCGAATAATGAGACGGCTAGATGGAAATTGATAACACGGTAAGAATAAATGATGGTGCAAATTTCAAAATTTATATTTAGAAACCGGATAGCTGCTTTTTATGCATGAATATATTGGGGGAAGTCTGAGGTGTTTTTATTGCGCCTGGGAATTTGATCTGTATGTAGTAAAAGCATATACAGTCGAACCTCCATATATCGAAGTAGCAAATTGCCGGAAAAAAATTCGATATATAGAAATTTCGATATACAGAATTGAGCTTAGTTTCATTATAATTCTCCTAAAAAAATTAAAGCTAATTTCCGTATACGAAACTCCATTTCAAATTTATATGCGAATCCCATTAAATGAAAGTTTATAACTGAAAAATGAATTACAGTAACCACCGCTTATAGTGATCAGTGGTTATAAGAATCAACCGTTTATAAGAATCAATATCATGAAAACAAAAACAAATGCATTATTTCCATGTTAAAATTTTCGCTTTAAAGAATCAATCCACCGGTTTTAAGAATCAGTTTACACTCTTCGCTTTCCTTTCATTTTTCGAAAAAAGCCACTTAAACCCTCAAAAGGCACGAAGTTCTTTCTTTTTTCTAAAAGAAAGATTGATAAGATGTGGATGGAATATAGTCGTAAAATTCATCCCTTTCTTTGTTAGACATAACATAATAGTTTCCCCTTAAACGCTTTAGCTCAACACTGGTCTATTAGCTTGACCCAGGGGTATCTTTACCCGTTCAGGTCCGATTTCACTTTTCTCCACTGACAAACAAAAATAGGGACTCTTTTTTCCCACATCCCGGTTGCGGCTTCCTGGACCCTGAAGCACATAAATCTTCGGCGAAGTGTCCACTATCACTTAGGCAAACGTCACATTAGTAGATTCATCACGTTATTAAACCGTGAAACGTGAGTTAGAAGGTGAATCTTCGTCTGAGACTATTTATGTTGAGAGAGGTATAAACAGCCTCCTGAAAACTTCATTACGTCAAACTACCACAGAAAACTTTTTCTTGCTCCCTTCCTGTAGTTGAAATGTTAAAACTGTTAAGCAGGTATGTTGTAACAAATATTGGATTTTTTTCTTCTCTTACTACTATAAACATGTGTATTTACTTATAGGTCTAGAAATTTACGAAGATAATTAACGAAAATTAAAGAGTATTTTAAGGTAAATTATCTAATATATGTATATATTGGTGTGTGTGTGCCTGTCCAAAAACCTAAATTTCGGCTATAAGAATCAACCGCTTATAAGAATCAAAAACAGTAATAACAAACGTTATTCTTATAAGCGGAAATCACTGTAATATGAAAGATTTATTGAGTACTACATACCTTAAAAAAAATAACAAACCAGACAGTGGTTACAATGATCACAGTTACATTCTATTTTTAAAAAAAACTACGAATATCTTGCTGCACAGCCAGTTTTGCGGAAAGTTCAAAGAAATGTTCGCATTTATTCAGTCCACTAAAAACTTCATCAGTAACATTTTACGCGAATTGAAATCCACAACATATTGTTTCAAATGCCAAAAATTGGGAGATTTTATTCTAAAGTGGAATAAAATCTCCCAATTTGTCATGACAAAATTTTCGATATATAGAGATTTTTTCGATATATAGGAACAATTTTGCTATGTAATGAACATGGAGATTTGCTAAGAGTTCGATACATAGAAAATTTCGATATGTGTATGTTCGATATATGGAGGTTCGATTGTATTTGTTTTAGTCATGAAGCATGAAGCTACAGAAGGAGTGTAAGCTTTAATGGGGAATTTTTCGAAAAATGAACCGATTGTTGTCGCTCACCGGTAGAGGGCGCGACATGCAAGCGAAGTGACTATTTTACATTGAGTTATACGGCGTGGTGGTGAAAGTTGTTTTATAAATTTTAAAATTTATTCTGTGTGCAGAAATATGCCAAACACGTGTTTTGCTCCGGGTTATTCTACTGGCTATAGATCAGCCTTAAAAAGAAATAAAGAAACTGGACAGTGAATTCCTAGTATATTTGCTGCTCCTAAGGTAAGAACATTATTATTGTTTTGTGTTAATATAAGATGTATAATAATGAGAGAAAAGTACAGCTGCTGTGTTTTAAGTGAACGCAAAGTTAAGACATCTTAAGTTCTGCTGGAAATAACCATAATATTGAATTTAATCACTATTAAGTTAGTTAAATTACGTAAGTTAGTTAAAGTACGTAAAAGTGACCACTCCCCTTAAGGGGAGTGGTCACTTTTAAGAACCTTTAAAAGTATCATTTTTGGACCTATGCTGGACTGTATGTACTACTCATGATTTTTGCTTGATTTGCAAGAAATTTTTTGAGTAACTGCCTATAATACTGTTTATTATATATGCAATATTTCAAGGTAATTAATAAAAAAATAAAATGATTTTTTATGCATTAAAAGTGAATATTTTTTTTTAAATCGAGCATTTTGCAGTCAACTACTGTGCGCATTCTATCAAAATAAATTATTAAGTTACATTAATAATTGCTTACTATATGTGATTACAACACTTTAGACAACAAAATCTACCAAAATTTTTTAACCTTAATATATTTTAATTTAAAAAAAAATTTTTATAAGCTTTTACTCAGTCATTTTTGAAATTTCTAATTAAAAATAGCACGTACTAAAAGGTTTTAATATATTTTAGAATAATGTTGCTGGATATTGTTGCCTGAAGTATTGTAATCACATATAGTAAAAAATTATTAATGTACCTTAATAATTTATTTTGACAGAATGCGCACAGTAGTTGACTGGAAAATGCTCGATTTTAAAAAAAATTCACTTTTTATGCATAAAAAGTCATTTTTATTAATTACCTTGAAAAATTGCATCTATAATAAACAATATTATAGGCAGTTACTCAAAAAATTTCATATAAATCAAGATTAAATCATGAGTAGTACATAAAATCGAACATAGGTCTAAAAATGATACTTTTAAAGGTACGTAAAAGTGACCACACCCCTTAAGTAAATAAGTTTTCATTGTATGATAAGCAATGTTGTTACTATAAATGCTTATGCAAAATCTGCGTACAAAATCTGCTTATGCAATAAAATGCGTACTTTGTGAAAATCCAAAAATATAGCTGATTTGTCCTTGTCAAAGTTATTTGTTTTTTTCTTTTTAATTCGCTGAAAAAATTTGTATTCAGTAATTTACGAACTTGACGATTATACCTCCGGTTTTAAAAAGTGTAATCTGAGATGCTTTGACTGATTTTTTCTCCAAAGGAAGATATTTTAAAGTATCGTCTGATTAAATACTGAATTGACTTCCCATTTTATTAGTCCTGATAAGAATTTATTTGTGATTGATAGAAAATGTTGCTTTTCTACTATGTGTGTGTGTGTGTTTTGGTTAATCAGTATTATTTCTCACATTTTTTTTCCATAAGAGATTATGAACAATGATAAAAAACTTTCTTCACAATTCTTTTCTGTAATTTCATTTCCTTAATTATTAAATTATTACAAAATTCTGAACTAATTTATTCTGAAACCAATACACAATTATTCTGAAAAAGTTTATTTACTCATTTCCTTTAAGAATTTTATTGAATTGTAGCAAAAAAAAAAACACTTGAAATAAAGATTTTGAATGAAAATAAAAAATTGTTAAATTGAATAAATAAATTCATATTAAATACGCACTAAAATAAAAAAAAACTTGTTTTCGCTAGGAAAAATACGAAAAATCCATATTAAAGCGTATGGTTGTCCGTGTCTAAGCCGCCCGCTAGTGCACGCGAGCGCCCTCTAGTGGCGGCGACAAAAAGGGAGACACATTTTTAACACTGAGCTGCTCCTCCTTCTGTAGCTTCATGACATGAGTATAATTGAATGAATATGTTAATAAATAAACATGCCAGGGTTTTCCCAACTTTTCCTGCGATGGAACCCTTCGTAATCCAGAAATTTTTACGGAACACCTTGTTTATTTTGTAGGGTATGTAATAACACATAATAAATATTTAGACAGATCATAACTCTGCCAAACATGACCATGACTATTTAAAATAACTATATGCATGAATAGTTAATTTTTTAGACATTTTGGAGCATTAATCCGTTAAACATGTTTGAATTTCTTGCAGCCGTTACAGGATGTAAAACAATTCCAGGTTTTTGCAAAACTTCTATTAACTTTCCGTGGAACACCAGTGTTCCGAGGAACATAGTTTGGGAAACCCTGCTCTAGATAATCATCAGAACTGTTAAGAAAAGTTATTGCATACCTATGTATCATTAAATAAAATTACATGTAAGGATAATTAATGACGAAGTATGATATGGCAATTCAGTGAACAGAGTATCATATCAGGGTACCAACGCTGATGGTTTCGATATTTGTTAACTAGGGTACAATTTGTTAACTAGGGTAAAAACTGCAGGAATGTCTATTACTTCCACTTGAAAAAAAACCAACCATGGTTTAATGCTGTTGAATTCCAACATCACCTTTTTAAGTGCTGAGATTTACCTTTGGCGTAAATGATAGACACATTTACCACTAATAAAACGTATTGCAACTTTGTTTTTTAGTATTTCTAGCAGCTCGAAAACAATTGCGTGTCAAAAATTTAATTTTATCGACGGAATTTAAATTTTACAATTTTGTCATTTGAGTTGACAGCGTAAGATTTTGATATTAAAAATAAAATTACAAGATGTCATCATTAAATTACCCCTTGAAAACGCAGTCATCAAAATTGTCATCAAAAGAATGTTAAGAGTATAGAAACTGCGGATTGGAAGGAAACGTTTTGTAATGAATCTATATTTCATACAGCATTAAACTTTGTGTTGTTAACTGTAATAGAAACTTCCATTTATTATAGCTTTGATGACAACTTCTTGTAATATCTAATATTTGTCAGTAAATTTAACGTGTGTTGCTATTTGTCATTACAAGAAGTCATCATCAAAATTAAAGTTAACGGTTCAATTAAACACCAGGGAAGAAAATTTTACTTTACATCTTGTAACTTTATGAGCAACGTCTTGTAATGCCAACTTTAATGGAAGCTTCCACGAATTTGAGTTTTTGTGCCAAATTTTGTCAATTCAAGAAACTTGTCGGACAAAATGAGAGACGATGTTGCATTTTAATTTGACACCATGAGACATTACAATATGTTATCATTAATGTTAACAGTTAAAGGTTGAGAACAATTCCTAATTTTACTTTGTGGTAATATCAACATTATGTCATCGTAGCTTTAACCAAATTTTGTGCTGTGAATTTAAACTGCAAATTCCAGTGAATTAAACATTAGTGACACCATCCTGTAATTTCATTGTAATGGTAACTTCCTGTAAGTTAAATATTAATGGCATCTGTCTATAAAATCATTATTAACGGCACCTTCCAGTGAATTCAATTTTAAAGTTCACTTCTTGCGATTGCAAGAAATCACCAGAAAATTCAGTAAAGTATTGTAGAAATTTTTAGATTTTTAATTTATGTAACACAGAAATCTGTCACATTAAATAGTTGTCAAATTTATATTTATTAACTTATTTATTTATTGCTATTGCTAGTATTATTTTTATTTTTATTTATTATTATTATTATTATTATTATTATTATTAACTTTCAAGTCAACACTTTTCTTTTAATCCTGAGGACGGAAATATAGCCACAAAAAATTATCCATACCGAGTAATGGATCTGTGATGTTTGAAATTCAGCCTACCAGTATGACGTAATATAATATTTGCTAGATTCCTGCGCCTGTGTGTTGTTTGCACGCGTGATATTATATTTTCTATTATTCGCGTGATATTATATTTTGTATTATTCGTATTTTACAATAACTGAAGATGGCAACTTCTATATATTTTTAGTCTATAAAGCGAAACGTCGCAACGTCACTGGCTAGGTCAGTTTTCTTCTTCTGCTATAGATGACGTCATTATCGGGTGGCAGAAAACAGAAGCAGTTCCTATGCGTTTGCATGCGTTTTTGGACGATGCCTTCATTTTGAGTTAAATAATTTAAGTTTATTTATAAAAATCCTCATATTAGTTGTATGTAACAGATATTTTAACACTATTTTTTAATATTTCGCAAGGTTTAAGAGAATATAATCATTCTTTCGTTGAGAATTATTATTATTATGTTGAGATATGTATAGGTATCAGGATAAGTTACTTCAGGCCAGCGTCTTGTATCGTAACTCCAGTCTTCCTCTGTCAATAAATACGGGTCATATACTGAATAAACCTTTCCGGGTTGTACCTGAATGTTTCATTTAGTGATATACCTTTGTTTAGATACCGTATCTAAAGACTTTGAGTAATCTGAGAGCATTTTCTTCAACAAGCTGTAAGAATGCTCATTGAACGCCATGTTAAATTATGCAATTTTTCGCCACTCCTCGCCAAACAAGAAGTAAAATCTGCAAGAGTTGAGATGTGACATGCTGCGAGACATTGCCCTATATGACATTGCCCCTATAAAAAATCATATTTCTCAGACATTGACATGGTTAATGATAAATCTTACGTAAAGTTTCGTATATTTTATATGCTTTATTTCGCAATTACAAAATGACACACAATCTTACTCTTATTTTCAGTTCTAAAAACTATATCTGAAAGATGTTGCCAGATCTCAAAACAGTAACTAATGAGAAGTGACGTCACGTGGGTTTATGAGTTACAACAGTTAACGTACGATGTCAATGTCAGAGTAACATAAAATTTTAATTGCGAGGCTCTACATCACGTCTGCTTAATATTGCTAGTGAATGAATAATAGCGTCAGTACCTGACAGAAGGCACGTACATGGGACTTAAAAAGCATCCAACTTCGACTAACACTGGCCGTATAAAAGATTAAAATTTTATCCTGAAAGGAAAAGTGATCGTGAAGAATTCCTTTATGGCAAACAGACGTCCCGCAATTTTTGTTACTAAGAAAGACGTAAAAAAAAAAGGGCGAGTTGAAAAATTGTAATATTGACAGCAAATATTTATGGTAGGACAGCGCCAAAAGGATAAATAGCTCCTGAAGGGGCGCATCTTCCTGTGATATCACATTTATTATTCTTCTATGTTGGCGGCAAAGTGAGGCCGCAAGATGATAAATAAGATATATGAGTTGATCACAGCCCTTCATGAAATAATCCATTTTATCATGGAGAGCTCTAATCAGTGGCGCACTCAGGATTTCATCTTGGGAAGGGGGGGGGGTAGCCGAGTTGAACGGATAAAAACATTTTTAATGCAAATTCAAATTCAATATAATTCTTTAGGTGATTATAAAACTGCATTTATAGAATAAAATTTATTCTTTTCTTTTAGAAAAGATCTCGAATTGCATAGGTCGTGGTTACAAGGTTACGTTTAAAACATAGATTTTGACGAAAATTCAAGGACTTTTCAAGGAAAATTCAAGGAAAATTCAAGGACTACGTTTAAAACATAGATTTTGACGAAAATTCCGAAATTGTTTTTATTCCTTTGCTTTAAAGACTGTAAATTTACTTTTCTAAATCTGCTTTTATTTTTTCAATACGATCCTTAGAAATGAAATTAGAGCGATTTAAAGATCAGCAGCAGTTATGAATTTCAATACAACTTGAAAACTTTAATCGTGTTTTCTGAAGAACTTACTTTTCATCAAAAATGTAAACGACTCTTGTGATAACTCAAAATCTAACCATGATATGTCTATGAAATTTTTCACGTATGTTTTTCATAATACTAAGAATGTAATGAACGACAGATTCGGTTCTAGGTATATTATTTGTTGATTTATAGCTGCATTTATAAAAAATCTCATGGAAAATTACTAAAATTTTACATGTAATTGCATATAATGACCTGTATTTCTTTTAGATTTTGAGATATCGATTAGCTTGTAGGTCATTACACTTAGAAGGTATTTACGTACCTATGACAAAAAAAAGTTTATGTTATATGCATAATATTTTTATTTAGAGCTAGAGCTGTTTTTGTAAAAATTTGCTAAATTTCGACGCAATTTCTTCAATTTTGAAAAAAAAATTGCATAGTTAATGTCTATTTTTTCATCATTTTCGAGTTTTTGTGTTATGTTCCTTCGAAAAATAGGGTAAAAATTTTCTCAAGTACAGTTTTTTTTTAAAAAGGGCTCCGAACGTAGTTGGATACCTAATCTCTCTGTGTATATAGAGTAAAGCCAGTCCGTTCAATCGTGATTGTGTCATGGTAGATCTTAACCCTTCAGTGGGATGCACCTGTGTACAAAGTGCAACATTTTCGTAGGCTCAATCCCAATTTACGGTACCCCAACCGCTTTAATTTTTTGGCGATGTTTTTTAGATTTTTGCCAAGTTGGCGATAAAATGCCAAATGTGGTTTGTGTTTGTTAAATGCTTCCCTCTGCGATGGAACCGTCATATTGGTTACGTCTGCCATCGCCAACTTGGCGATGGGAGACGTAACCAAGATGGCGGTTGCATCGCAGCGAAATACATAGGGGTACCGTATATTGGGAATTGACCATTTTCGTAATTTTAAATGGTTTGTTTTTACATGTAAGGTTTGAATGTTCTAAGCAGTTTCTATTAAAAACTACACCCTTTTTAACGCAGGTCTGATTTTCTGACCTTTGTATTCCTCCTCATTCATTGTAAGTCGGGATTTAACCGTGGTAAACCAGCGATTATACTGGATTATAATATGACAAAAGCAGGAGTCGATGTAGTCTATCAAATGTGCAGCTATTGCCCGGTATCCCTCAGATCACAAAGATGGACAATCTCATTGTTTGTTTTTTTTTTGGTTTTCGGATATAATAGGAATCCATTCGCAAGTTGTCCTTAGATCCAATAAACCGGACAGTTTTGAAATAAGGCGATTGTATATGCATTCTTTGGCCTTTAACTATAAATATATCTCAATATTATCAACATTTTATATCTTGTCATAAAACGCAGAATTATTATTTTCAATCTGAAAAAAAAAGTTTATTACAAAAGGAATAATCAAGGTTGAAAGAGACATTGCACTTTGTGCCACGCAAGCCTACTGGTTTTCCAAAAATTTTCGCGCCCGCTGAAGGGTTAAATTGGTTCTTAAAGAAGCATTTGGTTGAAAATGACCTTTCACTTACGCATGTTGTTACCGGAAGCATTACAAATATTATTAACTAGCCGGGCTTCGACCGGCTAGGCTCGGGCTTCGCCTAGCTACGCTCAAGCCATCCGTGTAGCATATTTATGTACTTCGGGCCGAACAAAAGAAAAAAAAGCCTACAAATGTATTAAATTCAAGTGAATAAATTCCTTTCAATTTTCATTCCCGTCGCTGCCGACAGATGGCAGCACCACTACACCAGATGATTTGGCTTCTCAGCAGTGAGTGATTTTAGAATGAAAATATCTCTAAAACTATTGAATTAACAGAATAAGTGTACGCAGAAAAAATTATCAGTTTTCGAAGCTCTTTCCAAATATGTAACATTTATGTACTTTCATGAGAAAAAAAATTACACCGATTCCTGTATATTTGTCGGCCATTTTTTTTTCGAGGATTGGTCCGCCCGGATGAGTTATGGTCACGTGATGATCTCGACATCCCCTTGTCTCTTTATTATTATTAATAAGTTACAGAAGCTAGGATTTATAGTTTTGTTGTCACACTCTGAAGCTATATCAATGGCATATTTGCATGGAGCTATTGCAAACGGTGTTTCAAATTTTTTATTCCACAACTTGAATTTGATTTTTAAATTCGCTGGATTTGTAGAAGGAAAATCATGCTTAAATTTTGTTTTTCTTTCGGGGGTGACAGGGCCCCTTCACGATCAGCGAGACTTCATGAATTTACTGTACATATATCCACAGTTTAATTCTGAAAATATACTAAAATTAAAACAATCTAACCTAGGGGTGTCCAACCTTTTAGCTTCCTTGGGCCACATTGTAAGAATACGAATTGTCTTGGGCCACACACAAATATACCTAACATTAAAAATTGTTGATGAGTAAAAAAAAGCATAATGTATAGTTAATATACGTATTTATTTTATTCTAAATTTTATTTATAATTAAAAAGATAACTATGGGAGTCATAAAATGAATGTGATATTTGGCATTGAATTTGAGAAACTAAAGCTTCAATATCTGGGTCAATTGAAGTGGTTGCAATTCTCATGGAGTTGTTAAGATGTTCATCCGATATTTTGGTTCTAATTTGACTCTTAGTGTGCTTCACTCTTGAAAATAGTTGTTCATGGATGTAGGGGCTTCCAAACATTGATGACCAGAATAACGCATGACTATGCAGTGAGGGATATTTATATCTGGGCAGGTATGATTTATGAGTACAACAAAGAGACTCGACTGTATTTCTCTTTAAGTTTGATGTCAGATTGCAACTCTATACATTTCATTTGAAAATTTTCTAGCATTATATCTACAGTATGCCCACTTAAGTCCCTTCCCACCCACTTAACTTCGGAACGGCTGCTGCTATATTCATAAAAGTGGTATCTAGGTGTAGTAAAGTAGCCATGCGCTACTGAATGAAACCACCTACCACGCCACCTGGTGGAAAACTACGGAGTTAGCATTCCTAACTCGAAAACGGAACGAGATAGGGGAAAAAAGTGATTTTTGAAAAATTCTTCATAGATTTTTTTTTTAAATTAAATTTTTAAGCTGTTTTTGTAATAATTTTTATGTTTGCATTTAAAATAATAATCTGAGGGTTATAAAATTTATATCACGAGAAAGATCCTCAAAATTCCTTTAAAATGAAATATTTTTCGAATCTTCACCTCCATTTTCTGATTTTCGGTGAATTTTTAAAGATTAATTTTTAGAATTTACTTTATTAAATGCTGATCACGAGATTTCTTTTCTTTTTGTGAAACTTTAAATTAATTTTTTTGCCCCGTGCATGACAACGAATTAAATTGACAAAAAGTATTGAAATACGGTAAAAGATTAAATTTAACCACTAGACTAATTGAGATGAAGTTTTTTAAGAATTTAATTCAAATTAGTATGTTTTATGGATATTAAATTAAACCTATATATTAAACTGCAATTTTCCCTCAAAGTATGCTTTGCCATGACGATAAATAACTGGTCATTCACTATGCAAGCCTACGTTGGAAGGCGTGGCCTACGGAACGTAGTTCAACCATTTTTCCTGATGGTCCTGATGGTAACTGTCAGGGCCAAACTTTAAAATACGATGGCGTAGATTTAAGGGAACTGCCAAACTGGCAGTTATGCTTCCTTTTGTTGTTCATTTCTAATTTTTACTTTTATGTATGTTTTTAACTCCTGTGAGGTTTCTGGAATTGTAGTGACCTCCGGAAGTGTTGCCATGGCTTGAAAACATGTTTTAACCGGAGAGGGGGGTCACAACTCCCCCCGGTCATTAACTACAAGGCCTTCATGTTCTGTTGCACTATTGCTGTAATACCGGTACTTGCTTTCTGTGCTGTCATGCTTTATATTTCTAACTCCTTTATTACTATATTTAATTGCTTATATAGTACATTTTTTACGAGCAGCTCTGAGCAGTAAATAATGATTACTCTTTTTGATTTGCTCATTTTAATTCTCTTTATGCATTTGCAACTTATATATATATATATATATATATATATATATATATATATATATATATATATATATATATATATATACACTGCTGGCCACTGTAAATGCAACACCCTGAAGGAAACATGCAAATAACATGAAATTTACAACATGCATTAGCGGAGGTGAGATATGCAAATGATTAGAATTTCAGCGCAGACGCACATCACGCGCGCCTATGGCGCCACTTCAAAGCGCTATTTAAGGCTTGGAGATTTCGACGATTTCAAGTTCGGCAATTGTGTTTTTCTTGCGGTTTTTTAAAAAAACGATCAATTATGCCTCGTCAAAAACAGCGATCTTCTTTTGATCAAGTATCCGAGTTCGACAGAGGAAGGATAGTGGCCTACCGAGATTGTGGATTATCTTTCAGGGAAATCGGTAGTCGTGTTGGACGAAACCAAACAACTGTAATGCGGATATGTGATCGTTGGATGCAGGAGGGTACGACGGACCGGCGTGTTCGATCGCATCCACCTCAGCACACCACTTCACGTGATGACAGGCAAATTTTGCGCATGCCAGTGACGGATCGCTCGGTCACATCACGAACCATAACACAGCACATGCAGTCTGTAACGCATCATCCAGTGTCTGCGCGTACCATTCGACGCCGTTTACAGCAGAGTTGTCTGTCCGCAAGACGTCCATTGCTTTGTCTACCCTTGACGCAGAACCACAGACGTCTCCGCCGCCAATGGTGCGATAACAGAAGGATGTGGACGGCAGAATGGAATGAAATTGTCTTTACAGACGAGTCACGCTTCTGTCTGCAACACCACGATGGTCGCATTCGAGTCTGGAGACACCGTGAAGAGAGGATGCTGAACAGCTGCGTTATGCACCGCCACACTGGTCCTGCACCGGGTATTATGGTATGGGGCGGTATTGGATATCACTCTCGCACACCTCTAGTACGCATTGCCGGTACTTTAAACAGCCAGCGCTACATCTTCGAGGTGTTGGAGCCAGTTGTCCTTCCTTACCTTCAGGGCTTGCCCACAGCCATATTTCAACAGGATAATGTGCGACCACAAGTGGCACGCATTGTCCAATGGTTCTTCGTCAATCGCCAGATTGAATTGCTTTCCTGGCCGCCTCGCTCTCCGGATCTTTCGCCGATAGAAAACATGTGGTCCATGGTTGTTCTACGATTGACCCAGATTCCATCCCCAGCTGCCGCAGCAGATCAACTTTGGCAACGTGTGGAAGCTGCTTGGTCTGCTGTACCCCAAGAACTCATCCAAAGTCTCTTTGAATCAATGCCGAGACGTGTGGCAGCGGTGATCTCCAACAATGGAGGCTACTCTGGCTACTGATTTTGGCAGGAACCACACTTTAAAGAAGTCTATAAATTTAATTATTTGATACTTGGTCAACATGTTATCTACAAAATAAATTTTGTTGTGGTATCTCTTGTCTTTCTTGGTGTTGCAATTTGGGTGGCCAGCAGTGTATATATATATATAATAAATACAACGATCAATGTATGCAATTGATGTTAAATATATATATATATTTATAAAAAAATCGTAAGGGATATTTTTATAGACAAAATAATCTAGAAGAAAATATAAAAATTAAATCTAATAGAACATACTAAACAATTTCGTACAGTTAATGTAGTACAGTTTGAGGAACTTATATTTTACTGTATTTTAATATTATTTTGATTAATGTCCAATCGTCTGCCGCATTACCAAGGGAAAAAAATATATTTTTTTGTCTATTTCGTTGTTATGCACGTGACGATTAATTCATTTAAAGTACCAGAAAAAGAAATCACGTGATCAGCATTTAATCAATTAAATTTTAAAACTTAATATTTAAAAATTCACCAAAAATCAGAAAATGGAGGTAAAGATTCAAAAAAGATTTCATTTTAGAGAAATTTTTATGATCTTTCTCGTGATATAAATTTTATAACCCTCAAATTATTGTTTTAAATGTAAATTTAAAAAAAGTTACAAAAACAGCTTAAAAATTTAATTAAAAAAAATCTAAGAAGAATTTTTCAAAAATCTTTCCTAGTGCACCCCTACACCATAAGAAGAATCGGCATGCAAAATTTCAGCCCTTTAGGTCCAGCGGTTAGGTCTGTGCGTTGTATGTCAGTCAGTCAATCAGTCAGTTATGGAACTGTTTTATATATATAGATAAACCTTATTAGTTAGCCAACTGATGAGTTCCTCGCCAATAATAGATTAGAAAAAAGAACCAGCTTGTTGAACTAAATATGAAATAAATTTTTCCCGGTTCAAATTCGCATTGAAATGCAGCAGGAAAATCCTGGATGTAGATCGAGCGACGGTTGACATCCCCATCATGTATTCCACAGCCTGATTCTAATTTCGAGACAAACCTGCAGTTCGAGTTTATAGGCGTAGCTTGTGTCTAAATTTTTTTTTTTTTATTTTATTTATTTTTTTTTTTTTTGGGGGGGGGGGCACGAATTGAATTCAGTTAAGGCTCTCCTCAGCGCATTGACTGCCGGACGGTCCTTAAAATATGAAATATTATGATTTTTTTTAAATTGAATAGCAATAGAATTGATGTTTGAGTAGTATTCAAAAGTTATACAATGAGAAAAATAAATATAATTTAAATAAAATGAGAAAAAAAATATAGTTTTGAATTTTTGTTATGGATCATATCGTTGTTAGAAACTATATTAAGGCTAAAGATATAATCGGAATCTTCACTTTCACAGTTTGAAAAAGCGGGGAAAAACCCAACTTTCTTAAAAGTTTTCTACAATTTTCCAATTTTTAACTGAACTTCTATTAACGTTTTAATTTATTTCACGTTAAGTTGGAGGGGGGGGGGACGTGCCCCCTCCGACGCTACGCCTATGTGTCGCGTTTTATGCGAAGAAAAAAAACCCATCTAAGTAAAATTATCTGTCAGAGAGGCTGTCATAAGCTAACCTACTCTGTTTTCCACGATCAAACAGACTTGTTAGAACACGCTTTTATTTTTTGAAGTACCTAGCTCCATCTATCAACATCTCTGTAGACTAAAACCAATTAAGCGGCAAATTACACGATAAGCAAACAAAAATAGATTATTTTTTTTAAATGTTCGACTGGGAAATTCCGAGACTCCCAATGGAGATCAGACATGTCATCCCAGAAAATTACAGTCTCTTCACTTACGGCGCTAATATTCACCAAAAGAAGGAAAAGCTTTGTGTGAAAATATGAGTAACCTAAGCTCAGACCACCTAATATATGTGAGGCGTTAATTACTGACAGACGGGAAAAGTTTCCTTCATCACCATCTACCACTTGCTAAATATTAAGCGGGTGCTCTGTTTTTGATTTTTGCATCTAAGATGAAAGCCGTCTGCGAGAATTTCCCCTGTGAATACACAGTTGTCGCTCGTTTGTAATTATGAGAACGTCTTATCTGAGTTTTATGAATAAAATTCAATTTTGCGAGACAGTTTTATGTCATGAAATGCCTTAGGTTCTAAACGATAAATATTAATTTAGATTTCGAAAATTCTAGATTACAAAGACCACGTAAGTCTTCCAATGTTATCTACGTCTTAAAACAACTTGTGCCTTCATACAGAGGTATTTCATTACGAAAATGAAGTGCTCATTTTATAATAGGCTCTTCCATAACCTTTGCTGAATTAGAGGCGTCGAAGTTTTCAGTCTCATCATAAGTCAATTTTAATTATCACTGAAATGGAATTTCAACTTCATTGACAAAATGCTTAAGGCGTGCCAACAGAGACGGAGCATTAAGCAAAAAAAAAATGCCCATAACTTTTTATTTAAATTAATTTTTTTATTAATTTTACGTGCAGTTCATAGAATATTTTCTAAAACTGTTATACTTCATGCAGTGTAATGATTTATATATAAAAGGAAAGAAAATTTAATGCCGATTTCAACACAGTGAACTGAGGTCAAATATTTCCATTACAAGGGAAGTTAGGCATTGAAAACCACACTTAGAGTGAAAATTCATGTGTACTTATGATATCACTGTCCTATCAGTATTTTGTTGGGCATCCTTTATTTTTTAAGACAGGATCACAGCCAGGGTCCGATTTAGAAATTTCTGGACTATAGGCACAACTCGGGATGGGGCCTCCCTAACACTGATGTGGGCGTAATATTTCCAGAATTGATACACAAAAAAAAATAATCATGAATCATTGTGAAAGTACCATTTTACCAAGAATTGGCTATTTGAAGCATAGAAGCCTAGAACATTATCAAGTAACAAAAAGCAATAAAACATATTAACTCATCATTAAAACACCAATACAATGCAACCAGAAAAACTTATTAATCCCTTATATACACTATAACATAAATATAATGAATTATACATGTAACTATACAGATGGAGTACAAAATAATACGAACACCTGTGAAAAAGTATGACGTATTTCACACCTGCAGTACAGCCGCGCCATCTGCAACAGAAGTCTGCCACCTAGTGAGCCTGAAGAGGAAGGTATCAGTCTCTCAACAGCAGTCACCTACGTTGCATGCTTCTATCGAACTGTCTGTGATAAGTTGAAATGTCAGACCTGTCAGAGTTCCAAAGAGGAATGATAATTGGAGCGCGTTTAAGTGGAGCAACGGTTACGGAAACAGTAAACCTTTTGGGGTTTGCAAGGGGTACGGTATCAGCCGTTATGACAGCGTACTCGAAGGAGGGTAAGACGGCGTCTTCAAAGCACAACAGTGGCCGAAAGTCCAAGCTTGCTGATAGGGATAGACGGGTTTTGAAGCGCATAATAGCCCAAAAGCACAAGCAATCGTTATCCGAGATAACATCCGAAATGAACAGTCATCTTCAGGACCCCGTTTCAACAAAAACTGTTTAAAGGGAACTTCATGCTGCGAACATTTATGGCAGAGTGGCAATTCGTAAACCCTTGGTGACAGCAACTAATGCTTTCAAGCGACGCCAATGGTACAGAGATCACAAAGGCTGGTCCCCACAGCAGTGGCAACAGTTAATATGGTCAGATGAATCGTCATTCACCCTATTTCAGACGACTGGACGCGTTTATGTCTGGAGAACGCCCAAAGAAGCGTTTCATCCTGAATGCCTCTTGCCGACTGTGAAGCATGGGGGTGGCTCCATTATGGTATGGGGTGCGATATCTTGGCGCGGTCTTGGACCACTTGTTATTCTGCATGGGAGGATCAAATCCAATCACTATCTAAGTGTTCTAGGGGATCATGTCCATCCTTTTTTCCAGACTGTATTCCCTGGAGAGCGACCGCTTTTTCAAGACGACAACGCCCCTATCCACACTGCTAGGTGTGTTCAAGAATGGTTCGAAGAGCATGACGATGCAGTTGAACATCTCGCCTGGCCCCATCAGTCTCCGGATTTGAATATTATTGAACATTTATGGCAATATTTGGAATCCAAACTTCGTTCCCGATTTCCACCTCCATCCGGACCTTCGGAATTAGAGACCACTCTGCTGGAGGAATGGCTTAATATTCCTTTAAATATTCTCCATGCCCTTTATGCATCTATCCCACGTCGCATTAAATCTGTACTTCAATCAAAGGGTGGTCCAACCCCCTATTAATATAGATTTTCTATTATTTCACAGGTGTTCGTATTATTTTGTCCACCATCTGCACATAGGATGAAACAATCAATCAAATTTGAAAGGATATATGAAAAAAATTGCTATTAAAAAGGTTAAAAAAATTGAATTGGGAATTTTTTCTTTCTTTTCTTTTAAAATAATATTTTTTTTTTTTTTTGGGGGGGGGGTGAACATTCAGGGGCCTCTAGGCCCGGGCCTAATGGAAAATCAGGGTCTGATCACAGCAACGTTACGTTGAGATAACCAATATTTGGTTACCTTGCATCTTTTCTATTGGGTGCCATGAGACATTTATAGACTCAATTAATTCTCTTTAATTGGATGGACACCTCACATGTACTAGTTTTTACAAGCTGAACCGCAAACGTTCTATGGGGTTCAGGTCTGGGCTATTTCCTTGCCATCCCAGCACCTGTATGTTATTCTCCGTGAACCACTGTTGGCATATCCGTGCAGTGTGGCAGGGAGCTGAATCTTGTTGGTAAAAAAAGGGGCATTATCTGGAAAAAGATCCCTGATAGAAGGTAGAAGTTTTGGTTGTAGGATAGTGTCAATGTACTTCCTGCTGTTCAGTGTGCCATCTATAACATGAAGGCTACCTACAGAATCTGCTCACATACATGCTCAGATCACAAAACTTGTAGAGCTCTTTGTTGTCGCTTGAATGCAATCTGGATGTATCTCTTCCCTGATGCGACATCTCACATATTTTCTCCCATCACTACCAAATATCGATATCTTAGTTTCGTCATTCCATATCACTTGTTTCCACTGACTTTCTGTCATGTTGCGAATCGAATGAATCGAGTGGATTGTGTGGGTGGAGTTCAACTGGCACTCCCCGATACCACGTGATCCCCCCACCCCCCACCCGGAGAACTATGTAAAACTTTGTTGTTCATGTCTTCACCTGTCTTGCTAGATTTCACAGGAATAGAGCATTTCTCGGCAGTGCTCGCCAGGTTTCATTAATTGTACTTGGATTAATTTCAGTCTAATTTTAATTGTTATATGTTTTGTTATGTGTGGTGATAAATAAAATTATAAAACGACCATCAAGGACTCTTACGTGTTATTTGGCACCATACACATTTCTAGGATATACATTTCATTATTATACATTTATTATTCTAGGATATAAATTTCATTTTCTTCAGTCCATGCAATGTGTTCTTTTGCCCATTGTATCTGTTTCTGCCTCTGCTTTTTATTCAGCAATAACTTTTTTTTTTTGGGGGGGGGGATCCTACCTTTTATGTCAATCTCTGTTAGTCTTCTCTGTATGGTTCTTGAATTGTTAAAAACACTAGTTTACCCAGTTCATTGCTAATGGCCGCACATGTCATCCATCTGTCCCCTAGGCAAATTCGTTTTATTCCATCATCAACAGCTGTTATGTTCTTTTTCCGGCCTTTCCTTCTCTGTTTTGTATAGATTGTGTTTCCTGATAGCGTAAACGAAACTTTCGTACTCCTGATGTTGTAACAGTCCCACTAACCTCTCCACCAATTGCTGCATACGATAAACCATTTTCAACTAACACAACAATCCTGGATCTCTTCCTGTGTGACCAGTCACCTATTTTAATGGACGACATTGCTTCATTTATTTTTTTACACCATAAATAGCACTAAACAATACACACAAACATCCAGCCGTAATTGCACTTTAGTAATCACCCTTTTTTCTGCAAAATGAAACAGCCAAACTGACCTTTTCCACCTTCGAACATGACCTTGCACCTGCTCATAAACGACAGATGATCATTGATCCTAAGAACGAGGATTCCGAATGAATAGTAGTAGGTGTTAATACAATACGCTTCTCGAATCTTACGCATCTGTGCTTCTTTGTCTGACCGAAAGTAGCATAACTTCCATTGTAATGCAAATATTTGACCTCTGTTTATTGTGAGGAAATAAACATTAAATTTTCTTTCGTTTGATATATGAATCATTGCACTGCGTAAAGTGTAACAGTTTTCATAAGCATTCAGGAGTTTAATGTGGAGACGAATTGTAAATTGGGTTTTCATATTATTGATGTGTATAACATTTCTTATGCTTTTTTTTCTATTATTCATAGTGTGTTTAGATTTTTAATAGATTTTGGTAAACAAACATTATTTTATTTTAGTTCCTTCCATCATGTACAGTTCTCAAGGCAAAAAGACAATTTGACATTTTTACTTTTCAGCTTTTAGTGGTACAATGATAAAAGGCTAAATCTATTTAAATTCTGAGGAGTTTATTGTGGAGAGAAAAGGAATTTAATATGTAGAGGATGTTTATAGGAGTTTAATGTGGAGAGGAGTTGAATAGTTTGCAGCCCTCAATCAAACACTTCTTTTTTTTAAGGGGATGGTGGACTTTCAAATTACCAAAAATCGAGCAAAAATTGGAATTTTTTTTGGGGCTGTATTAATATTTTAAAAACATGTAAATATTGGAATGAAATGCATTTAAAATGTGTAGTGAAAAGAAAAATGAAAAATTGGTGGCTTTAGAGTAGTAAGTATTAAAGTTAGATAAAAAATTATCTTTTAAATGACTTTTTCTCAAAATGAGAAATTTCCAGATTTGCAAGTCTTTAAAATGCTCCTCGCATCATAATTTTTGACGAAATTTTATGAAATTTATAATAAAGATTCCTGTAATACGTCAAAATAAAGTTATGTATCCATTTTAGGATTCGGGGTCATTTAGGTTATAAAAGTTTAACTTTAGTGTAGAAAAGTACAAAAATTTCGCGAAAATTCAGAGTACAAGCATAAAAATATTTTCTAAAAATTAACTATTCAACGAAAGTACAAAAAAATACATAACTTTGTTCAGAAAGTATTTATAAGCAATATAAATGCAAAATTAAGGGGAAAAGTTTAAAATTGAGTCGCAAGGAGCATTTTAAAGAAGGGTAATTTAAGTTAAATTTTTTAATTATAAAATACTTTTTTAAAGATATTTATAAAATTTTATAAGGTGTTTAATATTGTTATACTTTAATGAATATATATACAAAATTTCATATCTCTGTGGTAAAAATTTCAAAAATCGTTTTGAAACCTCCACCATCCCCTTAAGAGGCAATGCTGGAGTCATTTCATGGTTCTATTGGTAAATTCTGCTAAACATGTTATTTCAGCTTTTCCTCCCAATGATGAAAAGATAAATCTAGCTGAATTCTGAGGAGTTTATTATATATATATTTTTTAATATTGGGTTTTCTTTTTATTCATGTGCATAACATTTCCCATGCTTTTTTTTCTATGTTATTTATACTGTGTTTAGTTTTAAATTAATTTTGGTTAACAAACATTCGACAATTTGACATTTTTACTTTTCAGATTTTAGTGCTACAATGATGAAAGGCTGAACTACCTAAAGTCTGAGCTGTTTATAACATTTCACATGTTTTTTTCTATGTTATTTATACCGTGTTTAGTTTTTAAATTGATATATCAAGTCCAATATTTTATTGCTTCGGTTTTATATAATCACATGTAGATCTAGACTGAAGGACTGTTTTTTCTTTTCTGTTTTCTTTTACAACTTCGACAACATACTCTTTCTTAACTGCGTACTTCCGCTGAATAACGTTGAAAAATCTCTATTCGAAAAGTAGATATCGTCTGAGGGATTGTATAACCGACTTCGATTACTGAAAAGCTGTCGGAATATGTAATGTAAAAGAAAAGCCGTCTGCCCCAATAGAATAAATTGTCCTTCCTCTAAGTTTACCCAACTATTGTCAGTATCTATTGTTTGCCATTGTTGGCAACGGACTGTGTGTTCTGAGTGATAAATAATGCCTTCTTAGAGAACCAGAGCACTATAAATATTCAGTATTTCTATAAGAGAAATCTCCGTATATATCTGTACGTATATATCAGTGAATAAACGAGAGAGAAAATTTTCTTTTAATATTTAAGTTATTATTCCCTTTATGGATTTCACAAATATGTAAAGCAGCCTTATGTGCAGTCTTGGGGATTTATTCCGAATTCAGATAATTTATTTCATAACATCCCAAGCAACTAAATAGTGTTTTCTTTACGGGTTATTTAAGACTTAACATTTTGAAGTATTTTAGCGATGAACTCGAATTTCGATCTTGCGAAACAAAAACTAGAGTACACGACTTAGATCAGTGGTTCCCAACCTTTTTCAGCTGGCGACCCACCTTTCCTTATCGGAATACGTCCACGGTCCATCGGTCCATGGTGGAGTAAAAGACCTTATTTGTATCGTATCCCTTCCTTATGTATATATAATTTACCATCAAATATTGCAAAAATAAATAAATAAATAAATAAATAAATAAATAAATAAATAAATAAATAAATATATATATATATATATATATATATATATATATATATATATATATATATATATGCTTTTTTGAAGATACAGATTGATTATTGATAAACAATTTGTGTTCTGATTTGAAAATGGTTGACAAAATATAAGCACTTTGTAGCAAAACAGTTATTTATTTAACAATAGATATACGTTTGCAATATATGCAACAAGTGGTTTCATACTCACTAACAAGTGTTCTTAGGTGAAGATAAAAACTACAATTATAAAAGTACACAAAGACCATTTTAATAGTTTTAGGATCGAGTCGCGACCCACCTATAACCCTTCCGCGACCCACCGGTTGGGAACCGCTGACTTAGATGAAAGATACATTTCATTCCTCGATATTCCTTTCCTTTCTTTGCAACCACTCAATTTTTTAACCCGATTCTCTCTCCAATATCTTAAGACATCGGTTTACACTCAGTCAACATTTGAGGCGGTGAAAGGAAAAGTGGTGTAAGTCAAGTGGTGTAAGTCAAAAGAGTTTAACTGCAAAAACTACAAAAAATTCAACTATAAATTGAACAAATTATAATTCATAACAATTATTACAATATTGCAAATAATAACTATTTACAATTCCACTATAAATTGAACATGGGGATTACATATCTGCCCTCAAATGAAAAAAGTTGAAAATGTGACTTACACCACTTTGCCTTTCAACGCCTCATTTAACTTTGCACATCAATAGCGATAAATTAATCACCCCCCCCCCCCCTGAAAGTACGCCGAAATCCATACAAAGGAGGATAGTTTCTGTTAAACTAACTGTAACGGTGTCGAAAGTGGCCAAGAGATACATTGCGTTATAAAAGTAAAGAATTAAAATTAACTTGTTGAAATAGCAGCAAGATAATATAGTAGTTTAATAGTATAACCCAGAATTGCTTCTCAGAGTGGGACGGTAAAGATAAATATCACACTTAATTTGGGTCTACAAAAGAAACTCACACCATTACGTTATGACATGCCCCACGTAGTTCGGATGCACTAGGAATTAATTTAACACTTATAACAAATAATAAAGAAAATTTGGACTCGCATTACTAACAGGAATAAATAGGACAAAATGGTTGCATGATGAAATTAATTTTTATAAAACAACGATTTTGATTACAAACACAATTTCCAAAGATGACAATGGCCGTTAAGCCTACCAATCCCCACTCGCATGACTCCCAGCAGCATACCTCGTTACAAGCGACTTTGCTCTAACGCCGTCGAACAGAGAGAGTCTTCATAGCGAGTTCAGAAAACACCCGTTCATTCAACATGTCGCCAAGATGCGTATATCACGCCAAGCGCATGCGCAAAGGACGCGAAAGGCTGTCCTACTTGGCACGCATCGCACCCAGTGGTGATAATTTCCTTCTATATTTTTCAATGCAATTAAATTACAATAGAACAAATTATAAAGCGCGTGGTTTTATAACACTAATTTCTACCTAATATTGAACAGGTTTGTACGCTTGCGCTTACTTCATCCAATAAAAAGTGATTTGGAAAGCAATGTTTTAGAAAACGTTCACACTAGCTTGCATACAATACATGCCAATTACTCATAACATGAAATTTCAATCTTTTTTACTCTGAACTGGGGTAAAAAAGACTGAAATTTCATGTTGACTGAATGTCACGATATTTTTCTTTTTCTTTTTTTTTTAAACTTTTTACCGTATGTCATGTTACTCTGTCGATATTTAATTCGGCTTGAAAATAACATAATATCCAAAAGAACACCAAAATCAACTACATAAAATGACTGTTTCTGCACTGGAATATCATTTTGATTTATTATAAATGGGTGCTTACAATGATATCTCTGCGTTATATCTTACAGTCACAAAATTTTCATTACGAAATTACAACTTTCCTATAAACCTCTATAAAAGATATTATTAGCTCTCTTTTCTTATTTCTAGTTCTCAGTATGTTAGCTTTCACTCTAAATGTTTCAGTGTGCATGAATATGAAAAATAAAATTCATTATTTTGGTTAGAATTGCTAAATTTATCAGAAAGGACGATAGTTTCTACCAAGTAAAGTGATTAGTAAAGTGAGTGTACTAGTAAAGTGATTAGTAATAAACACTTTCTCAATATTAAAGGGGTGTGGATATATTTTTGTTCCTACCTCCAATAAGAGTAAAATAGTTGTGAAAACGCCCATTGTGAAAAAAAGAGCCACACATGAGTTACACCTTATAGTTTCTGCCTCGCAATTTCAATATTTTATTCCTTTATAGAGGATATTGTTAGGCTTCTATAATTATCCCTATACCTCATGACCTTAGTCTAGACTAGACGCTTTCAACATTTTATTGTACTCAAAGTTGATAAATTTCAACGTTTCGGAAGAGCGCCTAAATGGATTGCAATAAATGATGTTTTAATTTCCATCAGTCTTCTTATGTAATATCAAATGGATGTAGAGTGTTAAAGTTCTTTGTTTTTTCGCAAATAAAAGAAAAATAATTCAGAGAACGGCCATTATAGAAAATGGCACCAACCTAAGTTAGACACTGAAGTCTCAAAATTCCAAGGGTCAGCTTAAGCTCTCGTTTTGCAAGAAATGACCACAGCGCTCCAAATCAGCAAACGTTGAAATTCCCTATACGAATTTAAACATTGATTTATTCTTCTTTACAGGATACTTTCTTTTCATACGACATTTGATATACTCACTAACAGTATTTTCCTGTATACATGCAAAGTATGTCAATTTCGTTTTGTGTCCCAAAGAAGCTTAAATCAGTCACAAATTATGAAAGTTTCTTTACATAATAAATATTAAATGGGTGGAACTTTTTTTGTTCTTTCCATCAATAACAGAAAATTACAATTACGCACATTAGCGGAAATGCGCATGCCGTTAGTCTCACAATTCCTGGGTTAACTTACCCCTCCTATTGTAATAAAATGACCCTCTAGCGTTCCAGACCGAATAACCACAAAATATCCACCACAACGTTCCAGTACTGTTTTTTTACTCTCTAAAGGGTACTAATATTTTTCATTTTTAAAGACGTATGATAAAAAGCTTCAGGAGCATCAGGATGAGTTTTGGGAAGTACAGTCCATGGGCTGGACCTGTTTCAAGTTCGTGTAGGAGTATGTAAAAAGGAGCAAATTTGGTTGATTAAAAAAAATTATAAAAATTGTCATTACTGTAAAATTTAAACTGTAATTAAAGTTTGAACATAATTCGGTGGCTTGGTTCTAAAAGATCCAAAGTCCAATCTTTAAGATTTTCAGTTATTTATGCAAAATGTTTCCAATTTAGTAAATCTTTAATTCTAAAAAGGCCTATGTCAGATAACAAACAGCAAGAGATAATATTTCCATTATAATATCAGCCAATGTCATTTAAGATGTAGTAACTTAGATTCAAAAAAGGCCCAAAGGCACATGTTTTTATATAAAATAGCAACACATGAAATTTTTTTACATGATAAAAATAATGTTTTTTACACTAACAATGAGCATGAAAAAAAAATGTGACTCGTAGCATAATAAAATTATAACAATCAGGAAAATGTTAAATATCTTCTAATGCATTTTTTCTCGAAACAAACAATTTTGACATTGGCCCTTTTAGAACGAAGCCACAAAATTAATTTTATCACCATTATAGCACATAAATAATAATTAAATGAACCATTTATATTTAAAGCGAAGGTTGGAATCCCACGTTGCTCACAAGATGGCCGAAGGCAGTGGTATTTCTAAAAACCCGAGCAGGTAGGTTAAACCTCCATAAGGCGTGCCCTTGTACAAAGTACAACATTTTCGTAATTTTGAATTGTTTGTTTTTTTGCATGTATGATTTGAATGTTCGAAGCATTTTCTATTTATAGCTACACCCTTTTCTAATGCAGGTCCGATTTTCTGACCCTTGTATTTCTTTCCATTCATTGTTAGTCGTGATTTAACCGTGGTAAACCAGGGATTATCCTGTATACAATACGACAAAAGCAGGAGTAGAAGTAGTCGATCAAATGTGCAGCTATTACATGGTACATTCCGCATATCACGATGATGGACAATCTCATTGTTTTTTTAGGTTTTTGGACATCATAGGAATCAATTCGCATATCGTTCTTGTTTCCAATAAACCGGACAGTTTTGAAATATGTCAGATTGTATCTGAATTCTTTGGCCTTTAATTATAAATATATCTCAATATTATCAACATTTTATATCTTGTCATGAAACGCAGAATTATTATTTCCAATTTGTTAAAAAAAGTTTATTACAAAAGGAATAATCAAGTTTGAAAGGAATATTGCACTTTGTGCCACGCGCACCAGCTGGTGTTCCAAAAATTGGCGCGCCCGCCCACTGAAGGGTTAAAATCATGTCTGTCACGGGCCTTAAGTTTCACATACGTGGTCTAAACCAGCGGTTCTCAACATGGGGGGAGCGTAGAAGAATTTCAAGGGAGGCGTGAGTTAAAAAAATAAAATAAAAAGGAAAACTAACTGTAATTTATAGTACTCAATGTTGCGGTCACAATGTAACTGTATGTAACTGTATGTTCGTATTTTCGATATACGAACACGATAATTATCGTGAATCTGGATTTACATAAAGTCTTATACATAAAGTCAAAATATCGAGCAAAGCTGGACGTTCAAAGTGACCTGAGGTGTGTTTTGCCTCAGTTACAACCTAATATTCAAAAACTTGTCAAGGACAAACAGTGACAGCCCTCTCATAATGTTGTGAAAGTGACTGGTAATGCATGCGAGCCTCACCTATATTCTTCATGACCCAAATATATTTGATCTGTATTTAATTCTTTGATTTCATATGTTCTAATAATACTATGTTCCAAATTAATATATTTGTAGTAATATTAAATTTTGTGTATGAAATTATCTATTCTATATTTTCGTTTAATAACCAGCTTCAGTTTCAAATTCCGATTGTACTACAAGTATTGACCATATTTGGTGGTGGTGGTGGGGGAGGCGTGACCTCATTTCAGTGTTCAAAGGGGGGGGGGGGTACGCAGAGCCTGAAAGGTTGAGAACCCCTGGTCTAAACACTATCAACATTTTACTGCACCAATTAACAGTTTGTAAATTTCACAATTTCCCCAAGGAATGCCTAAATCGATTGATTGCAAAGAATGATTGATTCTACTTTACTGTCTGCTTCTTAATAATTAAGTAGGTAATTACGTCCATGTCCTCTCCTCCCATAAGAACGGAGACCACGCCCTTTTCTTGATTATGAAAAGAAATACAAAAGCCAGTTCTCAATCGTGAAACTGACAGCCAGTATTTGTTACTTTTGCTTTCTCCCCCAGAGGGATGAATATCTCTCCCTTGAGGACATAATGCCCTGCGGTATCGATATATATATATTATTTAGCTTTGTCACAACAATGACGCATGTCTGACGCGTGACTAATAAAAATCTTCGAATGGATAAGACCACTCTAAATAATGGCAAGATTAACGATAAGGAGGATTTCTTGGACACGAAAATAAATGATGTACTTTATTTTTGCACTCCAAATCCTTAATTTGTGGGAAAAGGGATTTTATTTGGGGAAAGAAAAATCAGATATACTTTTTTGAGTCGATTAATAATGTGAAGTTAAAACTCGTATATATACACTGAGTCATTAATGCAGAAATTTACAGAAAATTTCAACGATTTTAAGTTGACTTTCAGCAGTATGGATTGGGTGTTAAATACATTTTCCGAATAATGTGGAATTTTACCGAATACTTTAAATGATGTGAAAGTTTTTCACTGTTTTATGATTGTATGGTTTATCGAATGCTTTGAATGATTGAAACATATCCGGAACACAGTTTATGTTAATTTATGGAGCATTTTTACAAGATGTGGGAACTTATTGAATAATTGCAATGGCCTGGATAGTTATTAAATATTTTGAATGATGGGGTAAGGCGTAGAATACATTGAAAGGCATGGAGTATTTTTGACTATTGTGAATAATTGGTATTATTGCCGATTGCATTAAATGCCACTTAATGTAATCGACCCTTAATGTAATGAAATGGTACTAGATAAGTATCGTGGCTTAACATCAGGTTTACCCGTCATCATTTTCTTCAAAGAGTCTTATAATATGTAAGGAAAAGACAAAGTTAAAAAAAATGTATTTTATGTCCCCTTGTACATCCCTTAACAATGGATGCCATCGCCGATTACACTGAGTGTCACTTTATTACTGAAATCGGCCCTTAAGGTAATGTAATGTTATTAGATAAATATCCTGACATAACACTAGGTTTAGATGTCCTCTACTCCTTAAAGATTCTTATAATATATATAGGAAAGTCAAATAAAGGTTACAAATGCATTTTTAGGTCTCCTTGAATGTCCCATAACAATTGGTACAACGGTGATTGCATTGCGTGCTTTTTAATGCTTACTAATCTGGCAATTAATGTAATCGGAATTTAACCCTTTCAGGGGAAAAAACCTTCACCATTTGCACAGTGCAGATTTTTTCCCCGATTTTTTTTAAACCAAAGAATCTTGAAAAAATTTTCAATAAAAGGTAACAAAATGTTATTACTTCTTTAAACTGATAACAGATGGCAGTACTAACCCTTTTTCTGATCATTTAATTGGAATACACTGAATGCAAGTAAAAAAAATGACTAGATTTAGGCGTTTGCACTGTGAAAATGGCACCCCTCAAACGGTTAATGTAAAGCAATGTTACTAGAAAACTATCCTGACAGAACAACAGGTTTACATGTCATCATTTCCTTTCATATAATCTATTGTTGTTTCTAACATCCCCCTCGCCGGAAGAATTCCAGACAAGGTCCATATAGGCTAGCGGGCTGAGAGGTGCGGCTACGGTTTATAATGGCAGCAGGAGGGTCGGAGTCCTACTTAGCCTGGTGCCGAGCACCCCCAGGAGTGAGATTTGGGGGACTTGTATCCTCTCCCACCCTCTCTGACCTTATAGAGGGATTTTCCGGTCTAGGGATTTAACGTGCGCATATCCGGCCTAGACACGGTATTTAATGGCTATTGTCAGGATGCGAACCAAGCACCCCCGGTGCCGAAAGTCGACTCGGGCTACGACTAGGCTACATAGGAAAAGCAAATATACGTTACAAATCCATATTTATTCTCCTTGTACGTCCCGTGATAGTTGGTGCCATCACCGATCACATTGTGTGGCACTTGATGTAATATGGCACTCAATGTAATGTTACTAGACAAGTAACCTGACATATCAACTGGTTGACATGTCATTTTCCCCGTATAATCTTATATATCTAAGATAGTCAAATATAGAGTATAAATTTATTTTATGTCTCCTTGTATGTCCCGTGACTATTGGTGCAAGCGCCGATTACATGAAGTTCCCCTCAATATAATCTAACACTTATTGTAACCGGCCCTGACTATAATGTAATGTTACTAGACAAGTATCGTGACATAACATCTGGTTAACAAGCCAACATTTTCCTGAAATAATCTTGCAATAAGTATAGGAAAGTGAAATATAGGTTATAAATGCATTTTATGCCTCCTGGTATGTCCCGTAAGAATTGTCGTCATCGCCGATCACATTAAATGCCAGTTAATGTAATCTGGAACTTAACGTAATGACGCCCTTAATGTAATTTAATGTTACTAGACAAGTATCCTGGCATAACATCTGGTGACATGTCCTTATTTTCTTTAAAGAATCTTATAATTTGTATAGGAAAATCAGATATAGGTTAATAATGTATTTTAGGTCGCCTTTTATGTCCTCTGAAACGGTGCCATCACAGATTACATTCAGTGCCACTTAATGTAATATGGCACGTAATGCAATGTTACTAGACAAGTATCCTGATATAACAGATTGAGATGTCATCATTTTTCTCAAATAATTTTATAATATATATATATATATATATATATATATATATATATATATATATATATATATGACGAGCGTAAATTCTCGTACTCCTTCTTAATTCGTTCCCCTCTTAATACTTACTCTAAAAATATGCAGTCAGTACAATCGTAGGCCTGTGGAATTAACGACAATTAGTTACATCTAAATACTTTATTCAATAACTATTAATTACCCCGATTCAATCTGTGCCATTTTCGATCTCTCATCTCGGGTGACGCGGACAACCTGTCAATTCGGATCCCACGAATGCTCTGATAAATCCTTTGTTAAAATTCAAGCGGCAAAACTTACGCGCATGCCCCGTGATGTCCATAGAATGTTCCGAGACGATTCCATATTATATAATAGTTCACTCCTCGAACGCCAATGCCTGCTTCTAAAAATACACTCGATGCCTGACCACAACGCGTGCCAAGGCCACATCTCAAAAAGGGATTCTTTTTCCCAACTCACGCGAAGCATTTCAAAGTAAGCTCTGTGAAAAATGATGGCGTTCGGTGACAAATAATAAATTATCCTGAAGCCCCATTTAAAGTTTTCGCGATCGCCCCTCCATATTTTAGCCTTATGTTTTTCCCTGACATATATATATATATATATATATATATATATATATATATATATATATGTGTGTGTATATATATATATATATATATATATATGTATGTATATATATATATATATATATATATATATATATATATATATGTATGTATATATATATATATATATATATATATATATATATATATATATATATATATATATATATATATATATATATAATGTAAAAATGTATTTTATGTCTTCTTGTACCTACCGTGGCAATTGGTGTTAAGGTCAATTACATTAAGTATCATTCAATGTAATTTGACACAATCGCTTCTTAATGCAATGTAAGGTTACTATACAAGTATCCTGACGTAACACCAGGTTAACAAGCCACCATATCCCTCAAAGTATCTTATAATAAGTTTAGAAAAGGGCAAATACAGGTTACAAATGCATTTTAGGTCTCTTTATTATGTTGCTTTACGGTTGGTACATTGATCCTAACGTTACAAGAAGTGTTCGTACATGAAAATCATTAAGTAGAGTGTTCTCATACACCCGAGGGCTTTTATAAATAACCCCTGTCATTCACGTCCCGATGCCAACAAAGATATCCCATAAATTTGATGGCACTCTAAGATATGCGCCTGCTGGGAGGACTTACCCTTTCAAGGGAGGCGGTCCAATAAATATTCCCTGTCAATTTTATGGAGTTTTCATGCTAGCTTTTATTTGCCCTCCTACGGTAATCAAAAATATGGGGCATCCGTTTATGTATAAAGCAATTCTCCAGCAAAAAGTTATCTTATCGATAGGGGGGAAAATGGGGAATAAACACGTATTAAGGGGTGGAGGATTGTTATAGTAAAAAGCTCTTCGTGATAGTTTAGATTTTTGCTATTATAATCAAATATTGTGACTGTAATAATGGTATAATAAAGTAAACATCTGATCTCAAATATTCCTCAGATAGTTAAGATTTATAATCGGGGAAAATATTTTTGTATTTTGTTTAAAAATAATGGTAGTGAAAAACAAAAGTTTTACCATCATACAAACGAGAGAATTTGTTTAACCAGATGGCATTCTTGGATATAAAAACAAGAAACTTTAGAAAACTTTTTAATATAAATAAGTTTCTTTTATGACTTTTAATACTCGAGTAGCAAACAATATTAAACTTCAAAAGAATGCTAAGTGTAAGTATCTTTAGTATTATTAAACATATAAATACTATAATATTAGGCTTTAAAAATTGTGCTTTTTTAATAAAATTTTTTAGTAATATTATGCTTTTTTTTAATGAAAAATTTTAGTGATATTTAATTTTTAAGTATTAAGTAATATTATAGTTTAAAGAATATTAATTTCAACTTTCCTTAGTAATATTAAATTTGTAAATAGTAAGAAGTAAACGATACTATATTTAAAAAGAATATTTAATTTCCGTTCCTACGTTTCTTTAGTAATATTAAATTATTATTACTAAATATAATACTTAATATAATATCACTAATGAAACATATATTAAATTAGTAAGTATTAATAAATATAGCAATATTAAAGTATTATTCCTAACTTTAATACTTAATATAATATTACTAAAGAAACATATATTAAATTAGTAAGTATTAAGAAATGTTATACTTTTTAAGTATATAAATTTTTACTTTCTTTTAGTAATATTAAATTTGCAAGTAGTATGAAATACCATACTTGAAAATAATGTTTAATATATGTTTCTTTAGTAATATAGTAATATTAAATTATCATTACTAAATACACTGCTGGCCACACAAATTGCAACACCAAGAAAGACAAGAGATATCACAACAAAATTTATTTTGTAGATAACATGTTGACCAAGTATCAAATGATTAAATTTATAGACTTCTGTGAAGTGTGGTTCCTGCCAAAATCAGTAGCCAGAGTAGCCGCCATTGTTGGAAATCACCGCTGCCACACGCCTCGGCATTGATTCAAAGAGACTTTGGATGAGTTCTTGGGGTACAGCAGAGTAAGCAGCTTCCACACGTTGCCAAAGTTGATCTGCTGTGGCAGCTGGGGATGGAATCTGGGTCAATCGTAGAACAACCATGGACCACATGTTTTCTATCGGCGAAAGATCCGGAGAGCGAGGCGGCCAGGGAAGCAATTCAATCTGGCGATTGACGAAGAACCGTTGGACAATGCGTGCCATGTGTGGTCGCGCATTATCCTGTTGAAATATGGCTGTGGGAAAGCCCTGAAGGTAAGGAAGGACAACTGGCTCCAACACCTCGGAGATGTAGCGCTGGCTGTTTAAAGTACCGGCAATGCGTACAAGAGGTGTGCGAGAGTGATATCCAATACCGCCCCATACCATAATACCCGGTGCAGGACCAGTGTGGCGGTGCATAACGCAGCTGTTCAGCATCCTCTCTTCACGGTGTCTCCAGACTCGAATGCGACCATCGTGGTGTTGCAGACAGAAGCGTGACTCGTCAGTAAAGACAATTTCATTCCATTCTGCCGTCCACATCCTTCTGTCATAGCACCATTGGCGGCGGAGACGTCTGTGGTTCTGCGTCAAGGGTAGACAAAGCAATGGACGTCTTGCGGACAGACCACTCTGCTGTAAACGGCGTCGAATGGTACGCGCAGACACTGGATGATGCGTTACAGACTGCATGTGCATGTGCTATGGTTAGTGATGTGACTGAGCTATCCGTCACTGCCATGCGCATAATTTGCCTGTGATCACGTGACGTGGTGCGCTGAGGTGGATGCGACCGAACACGCCGGTTCGTCGTACCCTCCTGCATCCAACGATCACATACCCGCATTACAGTTGTTTGGTTTCGTCCAACACGACTACCGATTTCCCTGAAGGATAATCCACAATCTCGGTAGGCCACTATCCTTCCTCTGTCGAACTCGGATACTTGATCAAAAGATGATCGCTGTTTTCGACGAGGCATAATTGATCGTTCTTTTGAAAAAACCACACGAAAAACGCAATTGCCGAACTTGAAATCGTCGAAATGTCCAAGCGTTAAATAGCGCTTTGAAGTGGCGCCATAGGCGCGCGTGATCTGCGTCTGCGCTGAAATTCTAATCATTTGCATATTTCACCTCCGCTAATGCATGTTGTAAATTTCATGTTATTTGCATGTTTCCTTCAGGGTGTTGCATTTACAGTGGCCAGCAGTGTATAATACTTAATATAATATTACTAAAGAAACGTATATTAAATTAGTAAGTTGTCCGAAATGTTATGCTTTTTAAGTACATTATTTTTTACTTTCTTTTAGCAATATTAAATTTGCTAGTAGTAAGAAACATATTTCTTAAGTATATTAATTTTGACTTTCTTTTAGAAACATTAAATTTGTAAGTACGAGTAGTAATAAGTATGAAATACCATATTTGAAAAGAGTTTTAGTATAAGTTCCTTTAGTAATATTAAATTAGTAAGTAATACAACACTTTTAGAGAATACGTTTTTTAGCAAATATTAAATTAGTAAGTAGTAAGAAATAACCAATACTACTTTAGAAAAGAATATTTAATATATATATTTCTTTAGTAATATTAAATTATCATTACTAAATATAATACTTAATATAATATTACTGAAGAAGCTTATATTAAATTAGTAAGTAGTCCGAAATGGTATGCTTTTTAAGTATATTAATTTTTGCTTTCTTTTAGTAATATTAAATTTGCAAAATTTGCAAGTAGTAAGAAATATACTTCTGCAGTATATTAATTTTCACTTTCTTTTAGAAATGTTAAATTTGTAAGTAGTATGAAGTATGAAATACCATACTTGAAAACAATACTTAATATACGTTCCTTTAGTGATATTAAATTAGTAAGTAGTAAGTATTACAACACTTTCAGAAAATAAGTTTTTTTAGCAATATTAAATTGGTATATAGTAAGAAATAACCAATACTACTTTTGAAAAGTATATTTAACATACGTTTCTTTATTAATATTAATTTGTCAGATGTAAGTGATACTAAAAAATATTTAATATACGTTTCTTTAGTAATATTAAATTATTATTGCTAAATATGATACTTAATATAATATTATAAAGAAACGTATATTACATTAGTAAGTAGTAAGAAATGTTATGCTTTTTAAGTATATTAATATTTACTTTCTTTTAGTAATATTATATTTGTAAGTAGTAAGAAATATTATACTTCTTCAATATATTAATTTTGACTTTCTTTTGGAAACATTTAATTTTTAAGTAGTAAGAAGTATGAAATACCATACTTGAGAAGAATATTTAATATACGCCCCTTTAGTAATATCAAATTAGTAAGTAATACAACACTTTCAGAGAAAAAGTTTTTTTAGCAATATTAAATTAGTAAGTAGTAAGAAATTACCAATACTATTTTGGTAGTTTACTAACTATACGGCTCTTTAGTAATATTAAATAAGTATATGGTAATATCATACTTTTGAAGAATAATAATTTTAAGTTTCTCTACCAGTTCTACTTCGATGGGCGTTCTCTACATACTAGTATATATCAGTAATTCCCCTTCCTGCAGCACATTCAAAACGGAAAAATTTAGACGAATTTTGATATTTAAAATCAATATTTCCTCAAACTTCACAGCTACAGAAATATTGATAATCTAATAAAAATGGTATTTTTAGATAGCCCAAACATTTCTTCACTTTCATATATTTTCATTCCCTTTGCTTTTTAGTTCATCGAAGGAAATTATTTGCCTTAAAAACATTTTCCGATTTTTTTCCGGATAGATAAAACTTTAAAATATTATTCCAGTCTCTTCTGAACAAACAAAAAAAAAAAAATCATAAAAATGGGAAGAATTTTTTCATCTACTACGCGCTTCAATTAAAAAAATTAAATGCAAGTTGACAGTGAGTGAGAAACTTTTCTCCGAAGTTTTAAGTAGAGTTGAGTGGATCCGATATTCTACTCAACCTACTTCAGGCTGCTGTGTACTAACCCAATTGGATTCGCTCACCTCAATGTTAACCTATGGAAAAAATGCTCCTAAGATATTGCCGACTTCGATTCAAAGATTTTTTTAAAAATTGTATTCCGTTTTAGAGAAAGAAATTTTACACCTTGGGTCACTTTTCATTTTTTTTAAATGAAGTGCAAAAAATATTTTAAAATTTAAATTATTCGGGATAAAATTCTGGTTTTGTGTTTTAAACGCTCCTAAATTCTTTGGTGGACGAAATTTATAAAAGGAATCATATTGCAAAGTGCAGAAAAGTTCAGGCTATCTGAAAATACAATTTATATTGGATTATTAGCATTTATGTAGCTGTAATTTGTGGACAAATTTTCTGCATAGGTCAACATTGTGGCGAGCGAATCAAATAAGGTTAGTACACAATAGCCTTAACAAAAGTCAAGAAATACAGGGTTATCAGCAAAGAATCATCTGATTACAATATTTAATATTATCCATAATTACAAACAGAAAATTATAATTAATATGTCATTGTAAGGGAAAAAAATGTTAATTTTTTCACAGATGTTCGATATGACTTCCTTTAGTTAGTCGTATAATATCATCGGGATATGCCATTTCTTGCCAAAACACGTTGTAATGTTTCACCTATTAACCGTTTTTAAAGCGTCACAAATGCGTTGTTTAAGTTCGAGCAAACTTTTAGGCAAAGGTGGTATGAACACAAGATCTTTGACATATCCCCAAAGGAAGAAGTCGCATGGGGTTAAGTCCGGTGACCTACGAGGGTAGCTGTGTAGCCGATTGGTCGCAGTGCAGCCGATGATTGGAAAGCCGATAATCTTCCCAAAGAGAAACCCCATGCGACTTCTTCCTTTGGAGATATGTCAAAGATCTTGTGTTCATACCACCTTTGCCAAAGAGTTCTCCCCAAAGAGAAACCCCATGCGACTTCTTCCTTTGAAGATATGTCAAAGATCTTGTGTTCATACCACCTTTGCCAAAGAGTTCTCCCCAAAGAGAAACCCCATGCCACTTCTTCCTTTGAAGATATGTCAAAGATCTTGTGTTCATACCACCTTCGCCAAAGAGTTCTCCCCAAAGAGAAACCCCATGCGACTTCTTCCTTTGGAGATATGTCAAAGGTCTTGTGTTCATACCACCTTTGCCAAAGAGTTCTCCCCAAAGAGAAACCCCATGCGACTTCTTCTTTTGGAGATATGTCAAAGATCTTGTGTTCATACCACCTTTGCCAAAGAGTTCTCCTCAAAGATAAACCCCATGCGACTTCTTCCTTTGGAGATATGTCAAAGGTCTTGTGTTCATACCACCTTTGCCAAAGAGTTCTCCCCAAAGAGAAACCCCATGCGACTTCTTCTTTTGGAGATATGTCAAAGATCTTGTGTTCATACCACCTTTGCCAAAGAGTTCTCCTCAAAGATAAACCCCATGCGACTTCTTCCTTTGGAGATATGTCAAAGGTCTTGTGTTCATACCACCTTTGCCAAAGAGTTCTCCCCAAAGAGAAACCCCATGCGACTTCTTCCTTTGAAGATATGTCAAAGATCTTGTGTTCATACCACCTTTGCCAAAGAGTTCTCCCCAAAGAGAAACCCCATGCCACTTCTTCCTTTGAAGATATGTCAAAGATCTTGTGTTCATACCACCTTCGCCAAAGAGTTCTCCCCAAAGAGAAACCCCATGCGACTTCTTCCTTTGGAGATATGTCAAAGGTCTTGTGTTCATACCACCTTTGCCAAAGAGTTCTCCCCAAAGAGAAACCCCATGCGACTTCTTCTTTTGGAGATATGTCAAAGATCTTGTGTTCATACCACCTTTGCCAAAGAGTTCTCCTCAAAGATAAACCCCATGCGACTTCTTCCTTTGGAGATATGTCAAAGGTCTTGTGTTCATACCACCTTTGCCAAAGAGTTCTCCCCAAAGAGAAACCCCATGCGACTTCTTCTTTTGGAGATATGTCAAAGATCTTGTGTTCATACCACCTTTGCCAAAGAGTTCTCCTCAAAGATAAACCCCATGCGACTTCTTCCTTTGGAGATATGTCAAAGGTCTTGTGTTCATACCACCTTTGCCAAAGAGTTCTCCCCAAAGAGAAACCCCATGCGACTTCTTCCTTTGGAGATATTTCAAAGATCTTGTGTTCATACCACCTTTGCCTACAAGTTTGCCCGAATTTAAACAACGCATTTGTGACGCTTTACAAACGGTTAATAGTGAATCATTACAACGTGTTTTGGTAAGAAATGGCATACCACAATGACAGGGTGGGTGTCCCAAATATCGCCCCTGTGCCTAATATCGCCTACTCGTGTTTCTAAAGTATGATTCGCGCTATGTATGAGAAAATGCAGCAACTTCTCAGTTCTGGGTTTGTACTAACAGCAGTGATAGCGACAACGCTCTTATCACTGACAAAAGAAACTGCATGGCGTCTGAAGTTGTTTTGGCTGTTGTCTCCGTAAACTTTGTCTCCAAAGAATCAGAATCCAGTGAATGACCCGGTAGGTGCATCCGAATTCTAATTTTGCTTATGCCATTTGAAAGTGCATTAAAGAGAGATATTGCTAGCAACGCCTTTTAACAGGTGCTCCTAATTTCGCCTGGTAGGCGGTAAGAGGAACATAGGTAGGCGATATTAGGAACCGCTCTGGAGTTCACTGGAAACTTCGATTTTTCCAATTTAGCTACACAACTTAAACTTGCACTGGTTTTGGAGCTGGTTGATCTCAGGATACCAAAGGAAATAGTTCTTAGGGATGTTCTTTGAGTTTCTAGCCTAATCAGAAACTAAACAGTGGATGAAATGTCGAAAAAAAGTTAGGGTAGGCGATATTTGGGACATCTACCCTATTATACGGGCGACTAAAAGAAGTCATATCGAACACCTGTGAAAAAATATTTAACATTTTTCCTTTACAATGACATATTAATTATAATTTTCTGTTTGTAATTAAGGAAAATATTAAATTTTGTAATCGGATAATTCTTTCCTGATAACCCTGTATTTCATCTCAAAAATCAGCAGAAAAAAGGGAATCACATAAAAATTTTATCCGGTTTTTTAATGCATCTGAGCTGGAACCACGTCGTTTAAAACACAATAAAGTGCCAAACCTTTTGATTTTCCCGTTCATTACTAATCAGTAAAACCAGCCCCGATCTGAGATCTTAATCAACGCCCTAATATCCTGAGATGTAAAATTCAACAAACTGTGATGATTGTAACTCGATATTTTCTACTGTATTATATACCCTCAGGTACTGAGTTACGGCCTCTTGAAGAGGGCCTAATTTCGAGCATAAACGTTGTAATTATTGGCTTTCGAAAGCAGATAACATCATTAGGTTCTGCTAGGATAGACGAGTATCTACGGAGCGTTAAATGAACGGGAACGCCGACAGAGATAGATAAAGGACTGCAATAGCACCTGAAAGTTCCTAATAGTTCTTTTCCATATTATTTAGCCTTTAATAATGAGACGGTAATGTTTTTGGATTTACGTAGAAATTCCTAATTTGTTAAAGTATCCAAAAGAGACGTAAACTTTGAATCATACTTAAGCAAGCATTATAAATAAAACAAGCATAAAATTATAGGTTATTCTTCCATCTATGGAACATAAAATATTTTTTGTTAATTTAATATATACATTTAAAAACTTGTGATAAATTTGTTACAAGAAATACTTGTTCTCTTTATTTATTTTTGTACCATACAAGCTATTGTTTAATGAAGAGAAAAGATAAATCTTTGTGCTCGAGGAATAAACAGGAAATCCAACGTAAATAAAGCGCAAATAGCAGTAAGATGCACTTTTGCATACGGCCGTTTCGAAGCTACAAAGGAGCTTCTTCATCAGTGCAAAGAACTTAGTGGCAGCTCAAAACAGACGAAAACTAAGGCTACGGCCACACGAGCGATTTTTCCCGGTACGGCTTTTCCCCGCGCTGGAAAATCTACACCAGCCGGCCACACGTGCATGTGACATTTTTTCCCCCGCTGGGACTTTTCCCGCATCTTGAAAATCTACGACGGCCACACGTGCGGTTTCTTCATGCGAGGTCAGTCGTTTGTGCTTTGCAGTACAACATGAATCCAGTTTCAATAAATGAAAATGCTGTTAACGCGTTATGTGCTTTATTAATTGTTCGCCGACAACGTCGTCGACGTCAAAGAAAGTACTGGGTACATCCTCTTATAAGTGAGAGATCAATAAAGGGAAAATTTACACTTCTACACAGTAAGCTGAAAGGATACCCAGACAAGTTTTTTGAGTATTATAGAATGTCGATATCTTCATTTGAAACTCTATTATCTAAGGTTGAAGTTGCAATTAGAAAAAGTGATACTGTAATGCGATGTTAGTATTGATATCGATCGTTGCAATCGATGTTAGTACAGTCGAACCCCGTTATAACGAACTTCAAGGGACCAAAGGTTTGGTTCGCTATATCCGGTGGTTCGCTATATCCGAACCGTTAAGAAAAATGTTCACAAAATGTAGAATTCATTAGTTGCTATGTGTATTCAATAATGATGTATTAAAAAACGATAAAATCTATTAAAAATGACCATTAATGAATTAAATTGACTAAAATCGATAACATTAAACTGATACAATACTAATTAAACTAATTAAAAATGAAAGACAAATGGATATAAATTCATTTTACCTTTAATTCTTGCTCACTGTTTTGTTACGAGTACACAGTACAAGCTACTAACTAATAACAGCAATAATTTTGTATCAAATTCTTTAAAATTGTATACTAGCAAGTTTTGTATAATGCCCTCTTGTTATAACAAGACAGCGGATTATATACACTTAAAAATGGCAAAATATCCATGCAAATATACACTTAAAAATATAAATATGCACATCATATAGAAATAGGTCTAAATATTACTTATTTATCTAAATATTGATCTAAATATTACTTACCTGAACAAAAGAACATATTTAAAATAAGGTTTCTGTTGTTGTTCAGATGTGTAAAGCGGGGATATAACTTTTACATAATATATTTTTTCTGAAGAGAATGCAATTTTTATTTATAATATACTTAAAGTGACTGCCTACGTTGAAAATGCCATTTTTTGACTACTTTGATCAATTTAATTTTTTGCAAGAATCTTGTAATTCAGTCTTTTTTCTTTCCAAAACAGTTTTGATTTTCATTCTACGTCAATTAGAAGTAGAGTTATAGCTATTTTAAAAAAACATCGTCTAATACAAAATTTAAGTGACAAACAGCTTTAAATGCGTCCATTTTTTTACCATTTTGGTCAATTTTATTTTTTGCAAGAATCTTGTAATTCAATCTTTTCTCTTTTCAAAACCGTTTAGATTTTCATTCTACATCAATTAGAAGCAGAGTTATAGCTATTTTAAAAAACATCGTCTAATACAAAACTGAAGTGGCAAACAACTTTAAAGGCGTTTTTCTCAGAATTATGTTTTTTAGCACAAATCTCTACCGTTATCATGATATTTCAGATAATAATGCATATAATTTGATAAAATTTTCAGGAAATGTTTTAGATGCTATTGTTAATGAAATGACGTACAATAATTGATGTATAATAAATAGTTTTTTTGTTTGGGGCTGTTTTTATAAGGAAAGGAATGACGAATTGGGGAAAACTTTCATATTGGAACATAAAATTGTCTGTATTATTTTTGCATTTTATAATTTCTCTTAGATTGTAGGTCATTTTAAAGATAACTGTTATATATATCATGTGTGAGAAGGAAATTAAAATAGTAGCATTAGAATTTTGTTCAGAGTGATAAGCGTTTTAGCTAAATTTCATTAAAAATTACTTCAAATTGACCAATTTATAAAAAAGTATGGTGTTTACAGGAAAGTTTTTTTTTATTTTTTATTTTTAAATGCTGTTTTACCATATGAGACCAAAAAATCCTTACAAAAGCAATTTTTTAAAAAAATTGGCTCCGAACGTAGGCAGTCACCTTTTCTGTTGTTGTTCAGATGTGTAAAGCGGGGATATAACTTTTATATAATATATTTTTTCTGAAGCGAATGCAATTTTTATTTATAATATACTTAATAGAAAGACACATGCAAATCAGAAAATATTGTATGCAATTGTATATAATCCACGATCTAGTTATAACTATCACCTACTTAGAACTTAGGTTATAACTTGTAACTTAAAAAATAAAATTTAATTTGTTTTACTAATTACCAATTTTATTTCTTCCATTTTCGTCCATCTGGTCCCATTTTTCCCCAATAACATTCTTTGTTACGGTCATCCATGTTTCTCTTTTTAGTTCCCGGTTTTTGAAATCCTTTGTCCGTGCATCATAAAGACATGGATATTTTTCTATTTCTAAGATCAAAAGTTCGCTATCCAAGTAATAATCCATGATATTTTAAATATAAAAAATTTAAGTATAAAAAATTACTAGAACACACGAATATAGCAGCAAGAGAAATGGGAATAATTAAAAAAATCGGATTAAAATTATTATAATCAGGCTCTGGACATTATACCCTATCTTTACGTAAACGTATTGAATACTACCAGCGACTGTTCTCATGCACGTGTGGCCACCGATTTAGCTTGAAATCCAGCTAGAAAAAATAGGTCTGGTTCTATCCTCCAGCGGCCGACCTTGAGAATGCGACAGACAACTCCCCCGCTAAAGGGAAAAACAGCTGTTTTTGGCCACCCCTATGTTACAGAAGCTTATCTATATTTTGGGGCTTGTTTTCCAGCTGTGTTTCTCAGGGAAAAATCGCTCGTGTGGCCGTAGACTAAGCGATTTCCTGTTTATTGTTTAATGGTACTGTGTACTCGGACGGTACCGGATCAGTACAATGGAGGGTTTCCAGGGGAGGAGCGGAGTGGCCAGTGCCACATACTGTGATAGTTGACCCCCACAGAGTAATTAACGTGAAACTTCTTAATTTGTTGAAATATCCAAAAGAGACAAACTCTGAATTATAACTTAAGACAGTACCATTAACCCTTCAGTGGGGGCGCCAATTTATGGAACATCAAAGGCGCGCGTGGTACAAAGTGCAACGTCTATTTTAACCTTGATTATTCCTTTTGAAATAAACTTTTTTTTAAAATTGAAAACAATAATTCTGCGTTTTATGATAATATATAAAATGGTTATAATATTGAGATATATTTATAATTAAAGGGAAAATAATGCAGATACAATCGCCTTATTTCAAAACTGCGCTGTTTATTGGATCTGAGGAGAACTTACAAATGGATTCCTATTATGTCCAAAAACTTAAAAAACAATGAGATTGTCCATCTTCGTGATATGTGGAATACCATGTAATAGCTGCACATTTGATGGAGTACATCAACTTCTGCTTTTGTCGTATTGTAATCCAGTATAATCGTTGGTTTACCACGGTTAAATCACGACTACCATTGAATGGAAAGGAATACAAGGTTCAGAAAATCAGACCTGCATTAGAAAGGGTGTATCTATAAATAGAAACTGCTTAGAATATTCAAACCTTGCATGTGAAAACAAACCATTCAAAATTACGAAAATGTTGCACTCTGTACACGGGCGCGCCCGCTGAAGGGTTAATAAAACAAACATAAAATTATGGAATATTTCTTCATCTATGGAACATTATTTTTTTTGTGATTTTAATAAATACATTTAAAGACTCGTGACGAATTTGTTTGTTAAAATTTTTCTTTTTGTTTGATTTTATACTGTGCAAACTACTGTTCGGACGCCGTGTGGCGTAGTGGTTAAAAGCTTCAAGCTGCCACACCACAGGTCCAAGTTTCGACCCTGCGACTGGGCGAGGTCGACTCAGTCTTCCATCCCTTGAGTGGGTCGATAAAATGAGAACCAAGCTTGCTTGGGAACTAACTCTGGGGGTTCCCGCGGCAGGCTGACCACTTGCCCGAGACATATGCTGTATGGCGCACCAAGCCCTTGGTCAAGAAAGCGGAGATGGGCACCACAAGCCTTGGTCCACAATGGACTGTTGCGCCAGTGGTTAAGTTAGTTAGTTGAACTACTGTTTAAGAGTACTGTGTACTCGAATGGTACTGGTTCAGTACAAGAGGGTTTCCAAAGGAGAAGCAGAGAGGCCAGTTCCGCATACTGTGATAGGCGTCCCCGTATAGTAACTGATCTTCCCCCTCCCCCAAACACGTTAAATAACGCGAAAACGTCTACGAAATTACGCGTTTAAGATCCTTTTTTTCCTTACTCTTAACAGCTATGGAAATTTGATAATCAAATAAAAATGGTACAGCTATGGAAATTTGATTATCAAATAAAAATGGTACAGCTATGGAAATTTGATAATCAAATAAAAATGGTACAGCTATGGAAATTTGATAATCAAATAAAAATGGTACAGCTATGGAAATTTGATAATCAAATAAAAATGGTACAGCTATGGAAATATGATAATCAAATAAAAATGGTACAGCTATGGAAATTTGATAATCAAATAAAAATGGTACAGCTATGAAAATTTGATAATCAAATAAAAATGGTACAGCTATGAAAATTTGATAATCAAATAAAAATGGTACAGCTTTGAAAATTTGATAATCAAATAAAAATGGTACAGCTATGGAAATTTGATAATCAAATAAAAATGGTGTTTTTAGATAGCCTGAACTTTACCGTATATTTGCTTTTTTTTCCTATTTTATTAAAGTCTCATCTATGAAAAGAAATTATTTGTGCTTAAAACTAAGAATATCACATTTTGTCCCGAAATACTTTAAATTAAAAAATTCTATTTGTGCCGCTTCTGAAAAATGCTTATGTGATACTAAAAGAACATTTATTTTATTATTTACAACGAACATAATATGCAACTTTTTTGTTTACAAAGGACAGATTATGAATCCTTTCTTTTACAAAGAACAGAAGATCACTCCTTTCAAAACGAACATAACATGCATATTTTTTTAAAACGAGTAGAAAATGCCTACTTTCTTTTATAACGAACTTAATATGAACCCTTTCATTCACAATGGATAGAACATACATCATTCCTTGTGCAACGAACAGATTTCGTCACACTGCATTTCCGACGAAGGGAATACGAATGTTTTCTTTTACAACGAACAGAATATGAACCTTTCCTTTACAATGGATAGTATACTCACCATTTCATATACAACGATCATAATTCGCAGCTCTCCTTTTACATCGAAGAGGATATGAATGCTTTCTTTAAAACGAAAATATGACCTCTTCCCTTTATAATGGATAGAGCATGCATAATTTCTCATACAACAAGCAGAATATGCCTGCTTTCTTTTACAAGGAACATAATATGAACCGTTTCCCTTACAATAGATAGAACATGCATAATTTCTCATACAACGAACAGAATTTTCCACACTGTATTTATGACAAAGATACTACGAATACTTTCTTTTACAACGAACAGAATATGCACCTTTCCTTTACAATGGGTAGTATAATCACTATTTCTTATACAAAGAACAGAATTCGCAACTCTCCTTTTACAACGAAGAGGATATGAATGCTTTCTTTAAAACGAACACATGACCCCTTCCCATTATGATGGATAAAGCATACATAATTTATCGTACAACAAGTAGAATATGCCTACTTTCTTTTACAAGGAACATTATATGAACCGTTTCCTTTACAATGGAGAGAACTCGATAATTTCTCATACAACGAACAGAATTTTCCCCACTGCATTTACGACGAAGGGAAAACGAATGCTTTCTTTTACAACGAACCGAATATGAACCTTTCCTTTACAATGGATAGTATACTCCCCATTTCTTATACAACGAACATAATTCGCAACTCTCCTTTTACAATGAAGAGGATAAGAATGATTTCTTTAAAACGAACATATGACCCCTTCCCTTTATGATGGATAGAGCAGGCATAATTTCTCATACAACAAGCAGAATATGCCTACTTTCTTTTACAAGGAACATTATATGAACCGTTTCCTTTACAATGGATAGAACATGCATAATTTCTCATACAACGAACAGAATTTTCCACAATGCATTTACGACGAAGAGAATACAAATGCGTTCTTTTACAACGAACAGAATTCGCAACTCTCCTTTTACAATGAAGAGGATATGAAGGATTTCTTTAAAATGAACATATGACCGCTTCCCTTTATGATGGACAGAGCATGCAAAATTTCTCATACAACAAACAGAATATGCCTACTTTCTTTTACAAGGAACATAATATGAACCGTTTCCTTTACAATGGATAGAACATGCATAATTTCTCATACAACGAACAGAATTTTCCCCACTGCATTTACGACGAAGGGAAAACGATTACTTTCTTTTACAACGAACAGAATATGTACCTTTCCTTTACAATAGACAGTATAATCACCATTTCTTATACAAAAAACAGAATTAGCAAATCTTCTTTTACAACGAAGAGGACATGAACGCTCTCTTTAAAACGAACATATGATCCCTTCCCTTTATAATGGATAGAAAATGCATAATTTCTCATACAACAAACAGAATAAGCCTACTTTCTTTTACAAGGAACATAATATGAATCGTTTCCTTTACAAAGGATAGAACATGCATAATTTCTCATACAACGTACAGAACTTTCCAAGCTTCATTTACGGCGAAGAGAATACGTATGCTTTGTTTTACAAAGAACAGAATATGAACCTTTCCTTTATAATGGATTGTATTGAAAACATTTCTTATATAATGAATAGAATTCGAAAGTCCCCTTGTTCAACGAAGAGGCTATGAAGGCTTTCTTTAAATCGAACATAATATGTACGCTTTACTTTATATGGATAGAACATGTATAATTTCTCATACAACGAACAGAACTCGCAGGACTACTTTTAAATAGAATCTATATATATAAAACGCGTAGGTATGCGGCACAAAAATCGACGATATTTCTACACTCCGAACGGCAACGGCTACAACTACCGGATGTAAACATTAGCGGCTGTCCGCACGCGTGTGTAGTGGCTCGACGATAGCACGTAATTTGGTACAATTTAATTGCTGTATTTTACTCGTGAATAATTTTAATTTATTCACGAAATAATTTTAATTTATTCATTTGATATGATTAAGTGGAGATATCTGAATTGCGAACAATAGTACATACAATAGTACATACAGAGAGTAATCTACACTATATTTTAGTACTTGCTGAAATTTTACTCCTTTTTATAAGTGAAGAAATTTTCCCAACAATTTATTATTTGATGTAATGATAAAGTGTATATATCTTCATTTTGAAAAATAGTACATACAGAGAGAGATATAATTTTTAAAATCATTGGTGTTGGGTTTCTCAGTCTTATCTTTAACTCTGTTCTGAAGTAATGGAAATTCACATTTTTTAAACACGATATTTTAGAATCAGCCTTATAGTGAATTTAGCAATGATTTAAAATTTTTTGGCTAAACTTCCACTAACCCTTAACAACGTAAATTCATGTTGACAGGTAATGGTAACATTCCTTACATATGTTACTTTCAGTTGAATTGTTTTGCAAAAGAAAATATATAACTAAAAGCGACCTTGCTGGTCGCGCAGCGGCTAGCAGAATAATAATACACGTACTTTCTTTTACAACGAACGGAATATGAGCCGTTTCCTTTTTAATAGATAGAATAAGCATAATTTTTTATACAACGAACAGAATATGCCTCTTTTGTTTTACAACGAACAGAATCTGAACACTTTCCTTTACAATGCATAGAACATGCATCTTTTTTGTTGTACAACAAACAGAGAGTTCTCAACACCCCTTTTACACAGAACTAAATATGAAACTTTTCTTTACCAATTCACAGAATATGCATCATTTCGTTACAAAGATCCCAACACATAACTTTTCTGTTACAGCGAACATAATATTAACATTTCACCCCGTTTGCAATATTTCTGTGCAACAAAGTAATTAACTGCGGGGAAGAAATTCGGGTAATAATTCCTGGCCACTTGAGTGACACGTAATGAATTTACCTTCGGAACTCAATTCTCCCGTCCGATATCAGCTGACCGAACGTGGGAACCTCCATCGCCTTTTCATTATTCTCCGTGTGTGACTATGTGCTTCTAAAATCAATCGGGCTTTATTAAAGCACAAATTGCTGACATGAGAAGAGAGGAGGGGTGGTCCAGTGATTAACTGGTCCACATTCCGTAGCCACTCCATTTACAGCACATTTTCCTTAGCAAAAGCTCCCCCATTATTGGCCCCGGAAAACTAATTTGTGGGACACAGTTATCCGGAAAGCAAACATGCTGAAAATGTGAAGTTAGTAGCCCCCGTCGGATATAGCTCGCGTTTTATCGTATGGTGTAAAATGCAGGAAATGTATTTCGTTAGACCACAAGTGTTCATAGGTTATGAAGAAATCAAGATCATTTTAGTATTTTGCCCGGTTTATTTTTAAATGATTAAATGTTTTGATATTAATCATTAGTATTCGATATTATTAATTTTCAATTTTCAGTATTATTGATTTTTAATAATCATTGTTATATAATTTTCAGTGTTCAGTATTATATAACTTTCAATATTAATATTTTATAATTTTCAATATTCAGTTTTAATATTATATAATTTTGAATATCAATACCATATAATTTACAATATTCAGTTTTAATATAACATTATTTTCAATTTTCAATGCTATATAATTTTCAATATTCAATTTTAATATTACATAATTTTCAGTTTTCAATATTTTATAATTTTCAATAATCAATTTTAATATTACATAATTTTAAATTTTCAATATTATATAATTTTCAATGTTCAATATTATATAGTTTTCACTATTCAAATTTTAATATTACATAATTTTAAATGTTCAATACTATATAATTTTCAACATTCAATTTTAATATTACATAATTTTAAATTTTCGATATTATGTAATTTTCAAATTTCAATATTATATAATTTTCAATATTAAATATTAAATAATTTTCAATGTTCAATAATATATAGTTTTCACAATTCAATTTTAATATTACATAATTTTAAATGTTCAATACTATACAATTTTCAATATTAAATTTTAATATTAGATAATTTTCAATTTTCAATATTATATAATTTTCATTTTTCAATATTATCATTTAAAAGTTATCATTTCGTATTATTCAATCTCAATATTAATTTACAGTGTTAATTATGAATCAAAAACCGACATTATTACGATCATTTATTATTATCTGATATATTAACTTGTCCGCGAAAGAGAAAGATCGCTTTTGTTGGCAACTTACTTTTTATTTACATGCTATTCTTTCTCAAATATTATAAAGCAGTTCAATACAATTTCAATAATTCACCTGTTCATTTCAAATAATTTAACTGAACGTTTCAAAGCATGCGTGTTAATCATATAATAAGACTGTAAAGCAAAAAATTGGATATATACTTTACTAGACCAAAAGTGTTGATGTGTTACGAAGAAATCAAGATAATTTCAATGTTTTACCACGGCGTTTCCAAGACTTTTTTTTATCATCAATAAACCCCTTCCTTCCTTAAATTCAATGTGATATTGAATGAAACAAATACTGTTTCAACGCTTAGATTTATTGAAATAAACAAAAAATTATTAAAAAATTCTTCATAAAAACAAATAATAATCATTATAAAACCAAAATGTGAGGGTAAGAAAAATTATGGCTTAGCCTGTGAGACTGTCTCACGAAACCCTTAAATTTTTTTGGCGGAACTCCAGGGTTCCGCGGAACACACTTTGGGAAACTCTGTTTTACCAGTTTATTTTTAAAGCAATTATATGCGTCAATATGTATGTGTTAATTATGAATAAAAAATTGGTATCAATTACAGTGAAACTTCTCTATCCGGTCACCCCTCTAAACGGCCATATTTTTATTGAGAACAGATTAAAGACTCCATAGATCCAATGTTACGGAAAACACTTCTGCTCGACAGCCACCCCTCATAACGGCCACTTTTCTTCGGAACCATAACTGTACGCCAAAGAGAAAATTTCACTGTATTTATTACTATCTAAAATATTAACCTGTCTGCGAAAAAGAAAGAACTTTCTTGTTGTTGGCAGCAGCTGTTATTTACTTGCTGTTCTTTTTCAAATATTGAAAACTGTTCAATACAATTTCAATATTTCACTAGTTTACTTGAGAAAATTTAATCAAAAGTTTCACACCACAGGTGTTGGTAATAAATCAAAAAAGTCCAAAGTTAAAAACTGGAAATATATTTTATTCATTATAATATCAATATTTTGTTCATTACAATCTCTATTGTTCTTTATATTCTTAATATTATACATGTCTATTTTATAAAATAATTAAACTTTTCAATATTTATGTGTTAATTACAAATCTATTTATTATTTAATATTATCTAAAACACTAACTTGCCTGCGGAAAAAGAAAGCACGGTTTCGTTGGCAACACATTTTATTAATTTTCTGTTCTTTATCAAATGTTATAAAGATTTGGGAATGCGAATATCAATATTTATCCAGTTTGTTTGAAATAATTTAATTAAACGTTTCGACGCATACGTGTTAGTCATAAATCAAAACAGTGAAAATAAAGCTAATGAAAAGAAGGGAGTTGAAAAGAGTTTTACAGTACAAAATAAGTGGGAAAATGAAGTAAAAAGCGAATTTAATTAAAGAAGAAAACTATTAAAAAAAAATTCAATTTGAGATTTTAAGTATGCCCCAGGGTACTGCTATGTTAGTTGTTTTTCTTTATTGGGAAATTTCTGAGAAGAAGCAGAAATGTAAATCTGTCAAAGAGATAACAGTCGCAGGTTAGTGCTAAACATATTTATAAAGTAAAACTTTAGGAGAAAGGTTAAAGATAAACAGTTAGCTGATTTCTTTACAAAGCCATCTTACACGTAATTATGGAAAACCGAATAATCTATATATATAAAACAGTTCCGTAACTGACTCATTCATTCACTGACTGACTGACATACAACGCACAAACCAAACCGCTGGACCTAAAGGGCTGAAATTTTGCATGGCGATTCTTCTAATAGTGTAGGGGTGCACTAAGAAACATTTTTCAAAAATTCTTCTTAGATTTTTTTAAATTAAATTTTTAAGCTGTTTTTTAAAATTTTTTTACGTTTGCATTTAAAATAATACATTGAGGGTTATAAAATTTATATCACGAGAAAGATCTTAAAAATTCCTTCAAAATGAAATTTTTTTTTCGAATTTTTACCTCCATTTCCTGATTTTTGGTGAATTTTTAAAGATTAATTTTTAGAATTTAATTTATTAAATGCTGATCACGCGATTTCTTTTTCTGGTACTTTAAATAAATTTATCGTCACGTGCATAACAACTAAATAGACAAAAAAAATTTTTTCTCTCTAATGCAGCAGACGATTAGATATTATCAAAAAAAAATAAATATCCCTTACGATTTTTTTATAAAATATATTTTTTACATCAATTGTATACATTGATCGTCGCATTTATTATAAATATATATAATTTTTTTTTGCATTAATTGCATACATTGACCGTTGTATTTAATTTGAATGTACTCCGTAGCGAAGCGCGGGTTTTCAGCTAGTAAAATATATTTTCCTAATCTCAAAATGTGAAATGTATTATATTACATGCCTGATTACACGTTCATTGGAAATAGCCTTAAGTTTAACCTTTAGCTTACGGGGTCCCTTTTTCCGATTCCCTCTTTAGAGCAAAAAATTTCATACCCCCTTTTTAAGGACGGCCAATTTCATTATTACACAGAATTGATGAGAGAGAGGAATCTCGATCTATAGTTTTTCAAGGGACCGATTGAACTGAACGATAAATGCGGGTATAGTTTGGTTTTGAGCGCTACGGTCAACTTTTTGCTACAGGAGGGCTAATTAGACAACAATTAACACAACTTTCTCGAACTACATGTTTATTAAATTCGCCGACCGCTCCGTCGGGATGAATGCGGCAAGAGGAAGTACAGGAATGCGTCCGAATTTTGGACGTCAGAACTTATATAAACTTCAATCCATCACGTGACAACAGGGCGTGTCTTAATAGTTGATTGGTTCAAAGTTGTTGTTGATGTGCAGAACTGATTTAAATTTGTAGGACGCCGCACCGCGTCTCTTTTCGTAAAAAAGACAGCCATCTTTAATGATATTGCCTGGGGTGACCAAAGATTGAAACAATGGGATTTTTACATAAGTTTTACTGGGACGACCATATTGGAATTTGGAATTATTTTTCGGAATTTAACACGAATGCCCAAAGGGAATTAAATAACTTAAGAGATTAAAAAGGGGTATGTAATTTTGAATACTAAATTGAAGAATTAATAGTTTTTAAATGTTAAAAGTGTTGAATTAAGAAATTACTAGTTTTTTAATATATATATATATATATATATATATAGTTTACAAATGTAATTTACTTAATATGAAACAAAAAAGAGTAAATAAATTTTAGGCGCTAAGCTGCTCACAAAAATATTTACGATATATAGATAGTTAAAATTAAGATAATTAAAAGGGCAGATGTGACCATATAATACTCCTTTAACCTGAAATAAGATTGACATATATAAATAGGCAAAAAACGGAATTGGAGGTGGTATAGTTGATGACTGGGGGGGGGGTTGTGACCCCCCAACCCCGGTTAAACATGTTTTAAGCCAGGCAACACTCCCGGAGGTCGGCTATAACACCAAGACAGTAATAAAAAATTATGAAGAGGAAAAATATTTTAGGTGAAATAGATAAGTTAAACCAGATAGTTTACTAATGTAGTCAACTAAAACATAATTACAAGATGAATAGAATGAAAAAAATCTTAATACTAAGTTACAGAAATAGAATAATACTAATTAACTAAATAATTATTCACTAACATATACACTATATATATACAAAATACTTAGCTTCCACCAAGCAAAGAGACACGAAACCCTTGCACACTCACATTTTATAGACATAGTAGGGATAAATATCGCCGTATTAGGGAAATTTTTTTAGTGTTGCCAACTTATTTTAAAACGATTCATACAATCTTTAGTGTCTAAATTAAAAAACTGGGTTAGAATAGATACGAGGAAATTGACTGGAAAACCCTGGTCAATAGCTATAGTTAAGAATTTAATTATACTGACGTCCATAGTTTTTTTGTTTGAATGTAAACGTTGACAACGTATTAACTGGTTAGTAACTATATTGCGTTTAATATTTAAATGTAGAGCATTATTCCAGTTCATAATCCTAACAGTTTTAAAGTTGTAAAACTCGCGTTTATCATATAGACAGTATGATATTAGATTTTGATTAACATTTAAACTCAAGTCTAAAAATACCAAATTTCCATAGTTATCTTTATCAGTCTCCACTAGTTTAAGATTTTTAGGGTAAAAATTAATATCTATTTCATTTAAGTTTTCATTAAAACATATGACTATATCATCTACATATCGGAAAAACATAAGTTCATTTAGAATCATTACTCCTCTTTCGTAAAAGTGAAGGTATATATCTGCTAAAGCAGATGAGCATCCTCCACCCATTGGTATTCCTTGTATTTGTTTAAAGAAGTTACTACCATTATATAAAACTGTTTCATAAAGTACAAGATCTAATAACGCACGATATTTATTTTCAGTTATATACGTCTTTAAATCATATTGATCGTATAATCCATGAATAATACTATAGAGATCTTTTAGGTCGATAGAGTTGAAAAGATCCGTAAAATCGTAGCTTTTAACGTTTGTTATATCACCTTTACCTTTTATCTGTTTAACTATTTCTAAGCTATTATTGATGAAATAGCCACCCTCTTTACTTATTTTTTTTATAAACTATTTTAAGTATGTTTAAAAGTTTATTATTAGCAAGCGTTAAGTATGTATTGCAGACCACAGTAACAGTTCTAAATTTAACAGGCGATTTATTTGGCAACACTAAAAAATTTAGTTGGCAACACTAAAAAAATTTCCCTAATACGGTGATATTTATCCCTACTATGTCTATAAAATGTGAGTGTGCAAGGGTTTCGTGTCTCTTTGCTTGGTGGGAGCTAAGTATTTTGTATATATATAGTGTATATGTTAGTGAATAATTATTTAGTTAATTAGTATTATTCTATTTCTGTAACTTAGTATTAAGATTTTTTTCATTCTATTCATCTTGTAATTATGTTTTAGTTGACTACATTAGTAAACTATCTGGTTTAACTTATCTATTTCACCTAAAATATTTTTCCTCTTCATAATTTTTTATTACTGTCTTGGTGTTATAGCCGACCTCCGGGAGTGTTGCCTGGCTTAAAACATGTTTAACCGGGGTTGGGGGGTCACAACCCCCCCCAGTCATCAACTATACCACCTCCAATTCCGTTTTTTGCCTATTTATATATGTCAATCTTATTTCAGGTTAAAGGAGTATTATATGGTCACATCTGCCCTTTAAATTATCTTAATTTTAACTATCTATATATATATATATATATATATATATATATATATATATATATATATATATAATGTATGTATGTGTATGTGTGTGTGTGTGTGTGTGTGTTTTGTGGGTGTGTATATATATATATATATATATATATATATATATATATATATACACACACAGGGGGGTTATAATTAAAGTTCCACTTTGAAATGGTCATAAAAGGAAAACTACTGGACCAAATGTTAACAAACTTGGTAATAGTTTAAAGGATTTCATGAAAATTTCTTTTCCGCCAAAAAAAAGTCCAAAACCCACCACCAGGGGGGAAATGGCGCTGTATGCAATATTGTTAAACGAAATAAGACATGAAGACATCGGTTTAGAATGTGTTTAATCGTTTCTGAAACGTGTTACAAGGCATGTTCGATGTGGTGTCCACCATCTTTCAACTCCGCCAAATTCTTTAGATTATCACCATAAACAGTGCTTTTGAGATAATCCTATAGCCAGAAGTCACAGGGGTTGAGGTCTGGTTACCGGGGTGATTAATTTGTGGGGAAATTTCGGCCTATAACCCATTCTTTCGTGAAATGTTGCTTAAGTAACTGTGTGACACATGTAACAATGTGCGGTGGGGCCCCGTCCTGCATAAAAATCGTGGTTTCTAAAATGCCACGTTGCTGGAGTTCAGGTATCAGGAAACATCTTAACATTAACCCTAAGCGAGCTGCAGTCAAAGTGCATGTAACAGGTCCAGCTGTCGACTGCTCTTCAAAAAAAATGGTCAAATTATGAAACTAGCTGTCATACCACACCAAACGGCGTCTTTAGGAGAATGCAATGTAACTGGGTAGATAAAATGAGGGATTTGTTTGGCTCAAATCCTGCAGTTATGGGTGTTGTCATCGCCATTTAGGTACAAATGGGCCTCATCTGTTCACAAAATGTTCTATGGCCAATGTTCGTCCATTTCCATCCGTGCAAGGAATTCCAAAGCGAAAAATTCTCTTGCAGCAGGATCGATACGTTTAAGTTCTTGAACATGTTTGATTTTGTATGGGTAGAACTGCAGCACTCTACGGACAATTTTGTACATCGTACTCCATAGTACGTCCATTCGACGGGCGACATCAGGTACGCTGCACGTACCGTGTGTGCTTTCCATTGTTGCTTCCTCCACTGCTAATGCAACAGCCTCCTTGGTTTCCACAGAAGCAGGTTTCCTTCCCATCCCAGGTGCAACAGATAACAAACCTGTGGCTCCAAACTTTGCCATCATTTTCCTCAAATCCTGCGGTATCATTGGCCCTCGGCGTATTCATCTTACTGAACTATACCTTTGCAAAGCACACCGTTCATTGCTATCGCATTCATAATAACATTTAACGAGAAAAACAGAGTCTTGCATGGTTAGAGACATTGTCGATTCGTAACAATGAGAACTCTGACAAACAGGCTCACTTTTATCTGGAAAATCAAATGACGTGTAAAACGCATCTGCATAATTCATTTGCTTCTTCCTGCCGTAAGCCAATTACAAGCTATTGCGGTTTTGCATAACCCCACAAACAGTTTCGTTTTAGAAAAGATTAAAAACGTTTTAAACCGATATCTTCATGTCCTAGGGCTGAATTCAGGCTTAAATATTCACAAATTAGCGATCTGTAAGAAAACGATTTCCGAAATGCGCACACTTTAAATGGTAATTTTGTTTAGGTCAACGTTTTTTAAGGGTATACAAAATGTTAAACACGTGTAACAAAACGTTAAGTTAGATTCCGACCCTTATTTCGTTCAACAATATTGCATACAGTGCCATTTCCCCCCTGGTGGTGAGTTTTCAAAATGAAACGAAATTTTACATACGTAATGACTACTTTGATATAAGTAAATGATAAGAAAATCAAAGAAAAAGGATAATTTATTTCAGAGAAAAAGGCAAAAGAACGGAGGAGTTAATACTCCGTTGGACCCCCTCTAGCGCGAATGCACGATGCGATACGATCGGGCATTGAGTCATGCAAGTTCTGTATGATGTCTTGAGACATTTCGTTCCATATTTGCTGTAACCTTGCCTCTAGTTCGTTCAAACTCGTAGATGCCCAACTCGTCGTCCCAAATGATCCCAGATATGCTCGATTGGAGACAAATCTGGGGATCGGACAGGCCAAGGAAGGGTAGTAACAGTGCGGAGACAGTCTTGTGACACCCTTGCCGTATGAGGCCGAGCATTGTCTTGTTGAAAAATGACTCCTGGGAGCCGTTGCATGAGTGGCAACACATGTGGTTGCAGGATTTCATGAACATACCGCTGGGCTGTCATGGTGCCACGGAACAATACTAGGGGTGACCGTGTATTGTAGGCAATGGCACACCATACCATCACACCAGCTGTGGGAGCGATGTGTCGCTGTACAGCAAAGGCAGGATTGAACCGTTCACCACGGGCTCTCCACACACGAACACGATTGTCATCACTGCCAAGATTGAATCTGGATTCGTCGCTAAAGACGACCTGGTTCCATTCCGCTGCAGTCCAGTTTCCTCGTGCGCGGCAAAACCCCAAACGGAGGCGTCGATGGGTGGGCGTCAAGGGCAGCACACGTAATGGGCGCCGCGATACCAACTGTCCTTCAGCCAGGCGCCTTCGTATGGTTCGAGAAGACACAGAGGCCCCTAGTGAAGGTGCTACCTGTGCCTGGATGGCGGCCGATGAAGCAGTTGGCTGTACGCGTGCATTTCTTACGATGTGGCGGTCTTTTCGACGACAGGTTTGTCGAGGGCGTCCTGAGCCTGGTCTTCGTGTACATGATATCTCTAGGGTCCACTTGTCCCAACACCTCCTCACAACACAATGAGAGCGGCCTAATTGACGAGCTACTCGCCTAGCTGACCACCCAGCTTCCATCATTCCGACGATTCTCCCCCTCTCAAACTGCGACAACTTCTTATATTGTCTTCGAACACGGCGTAATGGCATGTCTATCTCAGCTCTTCCTTTGTAAATGATTCAGCACACTCAAACAAGCTTTGGTCACCTGTTTTATACTCCACAGAGTACGATGTTCAACGCCCTCTACCGGCTATACGTATTGCGCAATCACGCTGCATTTCTAATCATTTGCATATCTCCCCGACATGTACCTTCATTGCAAGTTTCGTTACGATCCCGCAATTATTTCTTGGTGCGCTAATTTTTTTGTCCATGAGTGTATATATATATATATATATATATATATATATATATGGGAAACTCTTGTACCTAGGGCTACTATGTTTTATTTAAATAATTATTATTTTACAGCATTTTTACTCATTGGAGTGAGTGACAACACTGTTTCAAATCAGAACAGCCATTTTTAATGAAAGCAAGAAGAAGCTATAGTTAAATAGAAAAGAAAGTCTTGATTTGAGGATCAAAACTGAATTTTTTCACGTCAATTTGAAGTCTTATTTTGTGAAAGTAAGTGCAAACTTATGTTTTAATGTATAGCAGATAATTTTTGTAATCATTAAAGGAAAAAATGATATAAAAACAAAGTTTGGTTTCTGCAGGTCTTTGGCTATGGACCATTTTGCTAAAAACATCATCTTGTACCTAGAGCCGTAATATTGTCTTTGTACCTCGGGCCATGGCCTCTGGTAGAAAAGAGGTGGACGAAAACTTGGCAAGTGTAGAATTCTCACTGATACCCCCGAGAAAACTGAAATTCAAGCACAAATATTGAAAAAAGTAATTGTTAAAAAAAAGGCTACGAAATCTGTGTTCGAAACAGAAAATTTATGTGGGATCATCAAGAAGACGATGGAGAAAAAACATACATTAGAAAGTGATGAAATAATAAATATTTCTTCCTTTAAGACATTGCCTACAATTAACATTTCTTCCTTACGAAGATTTTAGAAGTTGCCCATGAAAGAGAAAATGCATACAATTTTTTTTTAATTGTAAACAACAATTTCAGTTTTTAAAATTTGGATATCTGAATGTCGGGGGGGGGGGGGGGGCAACTTCACAGACGTGTAGCGAAGTGCGGGTATTCATCTAGTCTACAATAAATCCAAATTGTCAATCGCTACTTTATTTCTTGGATTCTATATTTCTTCTCTGTGTTAGCATACTTGATAAAATTAATTCTCAATTTTTTTTTAGATAAATATCACGTAAGACTTGTGCACATGTCCATTTGTTTGCGACGAAAGACCCTGAACAGGAGTCAAACACTTCGAAAAAAAATATGCTTGATTAGTATTAGTTATTTGGTAGCAACGAAAAGTATAACGACGTTAAAACAAACTACAACTATAGACTTTGTTTAGGACAATAATGTCCTTTATATTGCACTTGTTGTCATCCGTAAGAAGTTATAATAATAAATTAATAATCATTAAACTAAAACATCAAATTAATTAAAAAATAGATATCCGAAGTACGAGTATTTCCGTTCCCGATTAATCCAGATAATCGAGTTTCGACCTTAAGAAAAGGAACAAATATAAATGTTTGCTAACAACATATCTACAGTTTAAGGAACATGGCACGTGTTTTAAGTCGGGCTAGAGGACCGAGATTTGTTTCCCGCTGTGTTACAAACTATTAAAAGCAAAGAATGCATCTCATTCAAACTTTGAATGATCACAACTATTAAGAGCTCGAGGCATCCTAGTTATTAATGCATGGGAATTTGGTATTAAAGGTAATTGGGAATTTGGTATTAGGCCGGGCATAGGCGCATTAAATCCTTTGGTCGAAAAGTCTCTCCGTGTGATGTGTGGGTGGGGGAGGGTACACGCCCAACAAATGTTGACCATTGGGGGGGGGGGAATTACCATTAGTGGAAGGGAATTTGGTATTAAAAGTAAAATATAATTTGGTATTAAGCCGGGCATGGACGCATTAAATCCTTTGGTCGGAAAGTTTCTCCGTGTGATGTGTGGGTGGGGGAGAGTACAAGCGCAACTAATGTCATCCATGGGGGAATGCATGATAAAAAATCTGGTAGCACTAGGAGCTACATTGGTTCACCTATACATTGCACTCATTATAGGAAAACATTAAATCTAGCGGTTATTGGGTGAAAGTTGAAAGAAAAAGTCCCGAATTACTACAACATGATCCCATCATCACCTGGCTAGGGTGAACGATATCGGAGTCATACAGAAAGGACGTTCCCACTCTAGAAATCAGAAAAAAATATAAATATGGAAATCAAAAAACTCGATGACACGAGAGACATCTACTAGAAAAAAAGCAGGAAAAAAAGTACAAAAGAAAAAAAATTAGAAATACAAAGAGACACGGGCAACAAATAAATACAAACGATAAATCAGACAACAAATAAAAAAATAGCAAATAAGGCTAGCAAATAGAAAGGGAAGATTTAAAGATATATTTAAAAAAATTCAACAACTAGCGAATTTTTTTAATATTTTTCTATCTGCTATCGTTTTCCCTATGTTTGGTATTTATATTTCTACCTAAGTCTTCCTGTAAGTTCCCCAAATAATGCCAAGTAAACATATAATATAAGACAAACACTTCTGTTTCTCTCGGCTTAGCGACTTCCGTGTTACTTGTCTGTTTATTCAGCCATTTAAAATAACACTACGCGGGGCAAGTGACTGCGGGTCGTTTTAAATAGAACAAACTACGCATCATTTATTTAAAGAAAAACATATATTTATTTCTCGCCAAAGTATCGAACACTCAAACTAAAACTAAAACTAAAACTTTATTTTCTATATATGTTATTTTGGGATCGCCCTTGTTTGAATGAAAAAAGCTTAGTGAAACTGCTGCAGCGGTATTTTAACACAGACTGTTGTGCCATTACTACTTCTAACGTTCAAGCCTTAAGCACGTAGACGAGAAGTTGGAGATTATTAAAGGTGTTATTAAAGAATACATTTCCTGTAAGAGGAATAGTTCTGTGCTTAACTATTCGATATTCCCTTAACTGCGCGATTCGCGTGGTGTTCAATTTGGTAACGTTCTGCATTATTATCTCGGTTAAAATAATTTGCAAAGCGGTTATGGGTTAAGCAGACGGTACGAAGATTGAGAAGGGATTTGTTAATATGTTTAATTAAATGCATGCATGCACAGATGTAAACTATGATGTAAGGTTAAAATTAGGCACAGATGTAAGGTTAAAATTAGGCACATCAACGTTAAACGGTAATTTGCAATTAGAGATTTTAGTGTTTATATAATTCAGGAAGTAGCGTTGTGTTTAATGCAGCGGAGAATTCACAAGACTATGAGGTCACCAACGATTAATTGCCTAGCACGCGCTCGGACTCACGCAATCATCGAATGTTCGAAAGTGCTTGATGGCTGACTCACGCATGTCACAAGATGCTTCGCACGCGTATTTGCAGAGCAAGAAAAAGAACAAAGTATAGATTAGAGTTGTACGCTGTTGGACGAAGTCGCGTGTCGTGACCTGAGATGAAGGGAACTTGGCGTGGATTGAATTAACTTTTAACTAGTGTTAATAAATTAAGTCTTTACATGTTATTTATTTATTAGTTCTTTGCCACAGGCCGACTTTGATGACTGCTTTTAGATAAATTAATTAGATAAAGGTTACCATGTCATATATATATTTATATATATGTATACAGTTGGTTCTCTGTTTAACGACTTTCAAGGGACCGTGAAAAATCGTCCTTAAGTAGAGATCGTCCTTAAACAGAATTTGTGAAAAAATAACATTTCCCTTCACATTTTACAGGCTTATGACTGTCAATATATTTCTTAATATATTGGAATGTTTAAAAATGTTATTTTTATTATCATCATTATTTTATTCACAAAAAGTTATTTTAAATTACATTGAAAAAAAGAGTACAAACAATACAATAAATTATGTTTTAAAAAATTCAAAAAGTGTTGATTGCTTCATTCGTCTTGTTTTCGTTATTCTCTTTTCCAGATTTTCTAAAATGTTAAATGAGTCACCTTCCATTTTCGATGTAATATAGCGTCGGAGAACATCTAGAGCAGAAATTGCATCTGTGTAAGACGGTGGCAGTGTCTCGTTTCCGTGTCTTCAACTTCACCTTCTTCGTCTGACACTCTGTTTTCGTTTACAATATCTTCGTAAATTTGTTCTACATTTCTGAAATCCGTTGTTAAAACATATTTATCACAATTGTAGAAATCTTGAATTGAAACATCCTCATCTTCAACAAGACTTCTCCATTCTTCAGGGGTAATGTGATCTTCGTTGATTTCTACATCCGTACTTTGCAGTTCCAATACAAGTTATTTGTAAATTCCAGCAACGCGAAAGCAGTTTTTTATTGTGGATGAAGAAACTTCTTTTCATGCTGATGTTATCATGTGCATTGCTTCCAAGATTGTAAATTTTCTAATTTTTATACTGTCAGCCGAATTGTTTATTAATTTCCTAATTAAAGACTTTCTGTAGTATGCTTTCACACTGCGAATCATACACAGGTCTAATCAGGGCCCGATTATGAACGCTGGGGCCCCTGGGCAGATGCTATTTGGGCCCCCTCCCTCACGAGCATTTATAAAAATAAGGACTATCCATGGACTATATATACTATTAGAAGTGCTAGGTGCATACACCAAAGTGGTTTGGGGGTCCCCTAGCATCAGGGGGCCCTGGGCAAAGTCCTGATTTGCTCATGCGATAAAAAGGCCCTGGGTCTAATGGCTGCAACTTGCCAGTGCAATTAGCTGGTAAGAAATGGATTTTCAAATTTGTAAGTCCAGGGATATTTGGAGTATGTGCAGTGCATCGGTCGATTAAAAGTAAAACTTTTATCTTTTCTCGATGCATTTTTGCATCAAATTTTCTAATCCAGTCAATAAAAATTTGTGATGTCATCCACGCTTTATTGTTACTACGGTACTCACAAGGTTTCCTGGTGATATTCTTAAAACACCTTGGTTGCTTTGATTTGCCTATAACTAGTGGTGAAAATTTCTCAGATCCATCCGAATTAGTGCACAGTAAAACAGTCAATCGTTCCTTACTGTGTTTTCCACCAAAACACTTTTCGCCCATATACATTAAGGTTTTATTAGGCACCATATTGTAGAATAGGCACGTCTCATCTGCATTGAATATGTTCTTCTCATCATATCCATCTAATATCCCCTTCAGCACTATTTTCCATTCATCCACTATTTTTTCATCTACGGAGCCACTTTCGCCAGATATGCTTTTAAACACAAGCCCGTATCTTTCTTTGAACTTTGTTAGCCAACCAGCCGAAGCCTGAAAATTTTGCAGTCCAAATTTTCTGCCAGAATAATAGCATTTTCTTTAAATATCACTCCGGAAATTGGAATGTTAAATGCTCTTGCTTGATGAAACCATTGCAGGAATGCCTTCTCCAACTCTTCTGATCGGCCACATTGAATTTTCTGACGTTTGGATTTGGATCCCAAACCAAATTTTTGTGCTGCTTCAAGAATTTTCTCTTTGCTTGCTAAAATGCCTTTGAGAGTAGACTCCGGTAGCTGAAATTGTCTTGCGAATTGGACTTTTGTTATTCCAACACTTTCTTTCCAGTTTTCAATAATTTTCACTATTTCGTGTAGCGTAAGATGCTTTCGCTTTGATGCCATTTTGCTCTGCTCACCTCGTATTCGTACTGGAATGAGCTCCTACACACAACCATGAATTTTCTAAACATGAACACGTGCTTCCTAGAAGGAGTGAGAGAGGGGTGCTTTTGGACAGTTCGTAAATCACATGACAACATGGTAGGTACAATAGAGTGATTCCACACCCGCACTAAGAAATTCGATCCACCAGGGAAGAATGTTCGATCTTCCGAGAAACAGCAATCCCCCCCCTCCACTGCAACAAGTCTATGATTGCAACAAACATAAAGGAAATTCCGGGTCTGTTACTGAAACCAAACTCCCCCACAGAAAGTAACCCTCCTCTCGATAAAATGTTGGAGAAAAAGTTTATCATGTAAGAAAAAATCGTCGTTAAACAGAAACAAAATCGTCTTAAAATAGAATTTTTTTACGTCGGAGGGACCGGGACCGGGAAATATCGTCTTTAAATAGAGATCGTCGTTAAGTAGAACGTCGTTAAACAGAGAACCAACTGTATATATATATATATATATATATATATATATATATATATATATATATATATATATATATATATATATATATATATACCGGGTGCGTCATAAATTCGTGCAAAGTTCAAAAATTCATAATAAAAGAAGCAATGCTCGTAAAAATTTTCTGTTTGCGCCAATAAGATCAGAGGGACATTGGATTTTTTTTCCATGTAAAAAAAAAGTTCCCAAAAGTAACTGAAAGAGGGCGCTCACACGTCATACTAAAAAGTTTTATGCAAATCAGGCAAACTCAAACAGAAAATCAAACAGATCACAATAACTTGAGACTGTGCATTTATTTTAAAGTTACACATGTTCAACATTACTACCAGCACATGGTAATATGCAAGTGAGGTGCGTCACTAACCGCATTTCAGCGGATAGTAGTATCGATGGCAGCGGCTGTCTGTGGAATGACATTTTTCAGTTCCACCAATGTGGTTGGGGAGCTTGGTACACATGAGAATTTAAATATCCCCCCAACTAAAAATTTGCCGGACTCAAGCCCCGTGATCGTGAGGGCCACTGAACCTTACAACCGCGAATTATAGAACTTGGTCTTCAGTGAAAAATTCCAACAAGAACGTCTTGATATCACGTGACATGTGGGGCGCGGCACCATCCTGCATGAAGGTGACAACGGGTAACGCATGCCTTTCCTGCAATGCAGACTTAACGTGGTCACTCAAAAGCGCCCTCTTTCGGTTACTTTTGGAAACTTTTTATTTTTACATGGGAAAAAAAATCCAATGCCCTTCTGATCCTATTCGCGAAAACAGAAAATTTTTCCGAGCATTCTTTCTTTTATTACGAATTTTTAAACTTTGCCCGAATTTATGATGCACCCGGTATATATATATATATATATATATATATATATATAATATGTAATTCGAAATCAGTATTTTTGGATTTTGCAGACACAGTTTCCTAAGAATTTTTCGATCATTCTCCGAGCTGTTGTTGCATCTCTGCTACATATTTTATTTTGGTCCATGCCATATTATTTGGCTTATGATTCGATATCTGCGCTAATTTATTTCATGCAATCTTAGTATGGTTCAGCAAGAAATTATTAATGGTTTTATAAATAGAGCTCCCTTGAAGAATTTCTCGATGACTCACCGATCTGTAGTTGGTTCTTACTCAGGGGACGGAATTATAGTTTATAAGAGGATCTACTTGGTCTTGGCGACTTTATCTCCTATAGCAAGGTATAATTTTAAAGTTACAAGTGCTCAGTAATTAAAAAAATTAAAGTTAAGAAAAAAGTAAAAATTTAAAATGGAATTTTTTTAGCATTATTTCTTTTATTACGAATTCTTGAACTTTGCAAGAATTTATGACTCACCCGGTATATATATATATATATATATATATATATATATATATATAAACATAAATTTAATATTTTGAAAATTAATCTTTGATGACTAACGAAATGATTTAACTAAGTAGGAATCTTTCATTACTAATTTAATTAAAATTGCGATAAATGTTATCGTTGTATGATACATGCCAACGTTTTATAGCGATTATCGTCAAACTTATCGCCTTGTAAGCTATGTGCTTGAAGACCTACCAAATCATGCGTGTTTCTGTGGCATCCCTTCATAAGTCCAGATAGTTCAACGTGGATAATAACCTATTTACGGAAATCCGTGGTAGAATAAAGTAACATAAAGTAGCTTTAAACAGCAAAAATCTTTTGTCAATGGACTCTTCGCTATTTCAAGTCACTTCTACATCAACGAATTGAAATGTATCACTTATTATGAACTCTTTCTGGTAGTTTTTGTCAAGCTATGTTAACCTTTAGCTTACGGGGTCCATTTTTCCGATTTCCTCTTTAGAACGGAAATTTCATACCCCTTTGTAAGAACGGCATTTAAGGGGGTTATATATATATATATATATATATATATATATATATATATATATATATATATATATATATAAATACATACACTGAAGTGCCACTGAATTAGGGATAGTAAATCCTATGCAAATTGTGTAGCGCTGCGCATCATGTATGCGCAAGTGAGGGTGCTGTGGTAACTGCATATATAGCGCGTACTGTGGTTTTTCTGAATTAGTTGTTGGAATTGTCAGTATGGATAAACTGCCTGATTTAGACGCCTTCGATCGCGGACAAATCATAGGTGCGCGACGCATGGGCCATTCAATTTCCAAAAAGGTCAGACAACTAGGATTTTCAAGGTCGACAGTGTCAAGAGTATACCAAGAATACATGGATGGTGGAAAAAAACTAGCGATCGGGCAAACTGCAAAGGACAATTAGCCTTGACAGTGCGTGGTGAGAGACGACTGAGGCGTATTGTACGTAGCCAGCGAAGCCAAACATTAGCTCAAATTACCACCCAGTTTAATGACGGTGCCAGTCGTACAGTCAGTAAACGGACTGTGCAACGCTCGCTTCACCGTATGGGTTTCGGGAGCCGTCGACCTACGAGAGTACCATTGCTCTATACTCGTCATCGGGCTACACGTCTTGCCTGGGCAAGAGAGCACAGAGACTGGAGTCTAGAGGACTGGAAACGAGTAGCATGGAGTGAAGAGTCTCGATTCCTACTACTTAACGCCGACGGGAGGCTGAGAATATGGCGTCAGGCTCATGAAGCCATGGATACTGCATGCCTGCCTGGAACTGTACAAGGGCATGGTGGCTCAATCAACGGTCTGGGGTGTTTTTTCGTGGCACAGTTTGGGATCTTTGGTGCGTGTTCCAATCTCCCTCAATGCAATTCGGTACGTAGAGTTCTTCGGTGATCACCTCCATTCGTTTATGCTGTTCTGTTATCCGCACGGTAATGGAGTTTTCCAGCAAGACAACTGTACCACTCACAAGTCCCGGTTGGCTACAGGCTGGTTGGATGAGCATTCCTCTGACTTCTCTGTCATGAATTGGCCACCTAGAAGCCCAGACTTAAATCCTATTGAGCATGTTTGGGATGTTTTGGAACAAGGCGTGAAAGGCCATCACACAGCACCAAAGAACCTTACTGAATTATGGACAGCTTTAGCCAATATTTGGCAAGCCATTCCCGTGGAACGTTTCCAGAAACTCGTTGAATCTATATGCCTCGTCGTGTGGCAGCCGTTATCAAGGCCAGAGGAGTCCCAACTCGTTACAAGGTAGGTATCCCTAATTCAGTGGCACTTCAGTGTATATACATATATGCATGTATTTAAATATATATATATATATATATATATATATATATATATATATATATATATATATATATATATATATATATATATATATAAATTAATTTATATATATATATATATATAAATTTTTGGGCCCGTATTCTTGGGATACATGCTATCCCACCCCGTAAGGAAAAGATTAATTACCGATAACGTATACAAATTAAACGTAAAGTTTCACCTTTAAGAGTAAATGAGCAATTTTATTAAAAACTACAGGGGGTCCTGGGCCCTCAAGTGGTCAGCGCGTCCTATTTCGGCACTGAAGGGGCTCGTATACATTACCGACAAGCGCTTCTTAAAGCAATCGTACCTAAGCTGAGTATGGAAACATTTTAAAAAATTTCCAATGGCAAAGATTAAAGGGCAACTACAGCCAGACAAAAAGCACAATACAAGATACATAAAAAAAAACGGCAAAAGCTGCAGAAAATAGTCTATCGATCCAGAATTCCCCTGGCCTCCCAGTAACTGTCCACAAGAGAACATTTAGTCAGTGCAGGGCAATGAAACAAATGTTCACAGTTCATGACCCTCCCAAGTCACAAAGTCTGCAGAAAGGACTAGAAACAATGTTGAAGCTGTGTAAATGTTCCAAGAGACAGTCATGGCCAGTGGCTAGTCTAAACTCGGCAATCATTTTATGTCTGGGCCATTTAATTTGGTTTGGTTTGGAGCGCTACGGTCAAGTTTTTGCTACACAAGGGCTAAGTAGACCGGGACCTAGTGCTTAAAGCCGATTCCGAACGGCTACAGACGACCATGCCAAGTGCGGGACTGGAACCCACACACTCTGGTACCGAAAGCAAGCGCCCTAGCCATTCGGCCATCTTCAGGCCTGGGCCATTTTAATGTTTTCATACCCCTGGGCCATTTACAGATAACAAGGGTATGGAAACATTAAATGTTTCCTTAATGTTTGGGTATGGAAACATTAAATATTTCCTTAATGTGTGGGTATGGAAACATTGAATGTCTCCTTAATGTGTGGGTATGGAAACATTAAATCTATATAGTGGAAAGTCCCACCGTGTGGTTAGTAAGGGTGGGATGAGAGTACGAACTCCCCGGAGTCACCCTGGTGGTGATTGGTCAAAATTATGGTTTCACGAGGCTAAAGGGCCTACCACCCTTGTGGAGCCCCAATAGCCGTGAGTTAAAACGGGAGCTCCACCTTTCAAACCTCAGGGGACTTGGTTACGACTATCCTGATAGGGGGCGTTAGCAAGAACAACAACATAATTACAAGATAAAAAGAACTTTTTATATGCCATGTTTTTAAATTTTCTGTGGAATCATATAAACTTGACAATTCTATGTATTAATAAATACTTTTTTAAAATTTTTTTGATGAATTATCCCATCAACTTAAAAGAAAATAATCAATCGTTTAGCTCGGGAATTGGAAGTTAACTTGCGCTTAACTTTTCGTTCCCGTCCCGGTCGATAGATGGCTGCACCATTCTACAAAACAAAATTAACTGAAAATGAATTCAATCCTGCTTAAAGATAGCTAAAAGTATCAAAAGAATGCATTGTCATCGTGTTCTGAGCTATTCTAAAAGTTTCAAATGTCTAGCTAGTCGGGAAGTTAGTTAAAAATCGATTGCAAGATTTGTACTGGACAAACACACACACAAACAAACAAACAAGAAAGCAAGTTAATAAAAACATGGTAAAAAGTACCGGTGTTAAAGAGTTAGGAAAGACCGTTTATGAGCGAAATATCATTAACTTCTTCAAAATGTCCTAATAAAAGCTCACGCGCATAAAATTACCTCTCGTGGAGCAATTTCCAATGCTATGGAATTTGCTTCAAACACCGTAGACTCATCGCAAGTCATAGAAACATATCACTTTCATCGATATTTGATCCTTTCATCGATGTTTCACAGGAAAGGACAAATGAAAAAAAATAACATGAAAATACAGTCCAAAAACATATTTACTTTGCATATTTTGTTTCTTTAAGTCAGGAATTTTCGTTCAGAATCGAAAAAAGAAGATGAGTTTATATATTATCTTTGAAGCTGTGGCCGAAAATATTCCGACTCAATCTTCGGCGACTTTTAGCATCTGAGGCACGTCTAAGGATGGTATGACATTTCATACGTGAGAAGGAAATGGGAAACAAGCTTCCCAGACGTAAGGAGTGATTTGATTTTCTTTTAAAAAAACGTGTCTCAATTTGAAGGCCGTAGGAAACTTTTAAAAACTGCTTGTGTGCGAGATGTCTGGTTGCATCCAAATTTGAGGTGTGGTACGTTCGGATGTTTTCATTTTTAACTCATTATACTACAATAACGTTACGAAAAGATTTTCCTTATATATATATATATATATATATATATATATATATATATATATATAATAACAGCTGAAGGTAAACAAATGTTAGTTTGTTAGCAGAAAACGGGGACGGGCTAATCTCGCGAACCGAGCATAGCAGGATATCGCGACAGGTACCGATGGACGCGGTCGGACGAGACGCGTGCACTGGTACCATCCTCAACTTTCAAAACTTTAAACTTTTTAAATTATTCAATTAAAACCGCCGAACTCAAAAGAAGTGGGTAATAGAAACATGTCATTCCGGGTGGGCCAGCTCCTTTCCGTTTTCGCAAATTTCCACTATTTTCATGCATGCAAAATTAAACTTTTCCGCCCACCAGTCGACAAATTTTTTATTTCCATGTGTTCTACAACTCTTCATCTTTAAGCATATGCACATTTTCAAAAAGTTAAAAATGTTTTTCACTGCAAACGAAGCTTTTTCCCCAAAGCAGTTTTCCGAATTTCACGAAATCGACAATTTTGATGGACAAATATTTCGGTTTTCTGCACCTATTAATGTCTATTTTACGATTTATCGGTATTTTCTAGATGTTCAGCTTCCAAAATATACCAAATACATTTAATAGAAAAATGTTATTCTAAAAAAAGCGTACTTACAAAACTCACTTTTGAAATTTCCCGCAATCTTAATGTAACTTGAATGCCGAGTTCGTAATTTTTCGACTTATTATTTTACTCACTAATAATTCCAGCAAATTCGTGAAATTTGATTATAATTAATGAGGAAGTGATGAGGATTCTTCCGCCACCAATTTTGAATTCATCAGAAGTGTCTTTCTATTTTTTTAAAGCAATTTTTGCCCTATAAGATGTAATGTTTACATTCCGCCATGTTGCCAAAAGGAAAATAACCAAATGCCAAAATAGTTGAGAACGAGTCATTTATTTAATAATTGAAATCCAGAAATAATTTTAAAGTACCAGAAATACTTTTAGTTTCAGGAAAGGAGAAGTTAAAACCTATAGAATTGTTTTCTAATAAGGCGAAACGTCGCAACGTCACTGCCTATGTCAGTTTTCTTCTGCTATAGATGACGTCATTATCGGGTGGCAGAAAACAGAAGCAGTTCCTATGCGTTTGCATGTATTTTTGTACAATGCCTTCATTTTGAGTTAAAAAATTTAAGTTTATTTATAAAATTCCTCATATTAGTTGTATGTAACAGGTATTTTAACACTTTTTTTTAATATTTCGCAAGGTTTAAGAGAATATAATGAGAATGATTATTATTATGTTGAGATGTATAGATATCAGGATAAGTTACTTCAGGCCAGCGTCATGTATCGTAACTCCAGTCTTCCTCTGTCAATAAATACGGGTCACATACTGAATAAACCTTTCAGGGATGTACCTGAATGTTTAATTTAGTGATATACCTTTGTTTAGATACCGTATCTAAAGACTTTGCGTAATCTGAGAGCATTTTATTCAACAAGCTGTAAGAATGCTCATTGAACGCCATGTTAAATTATGCAATTTTTTGACACTCCTCGCCAAACAAGAAGTAAAAATCTGCAAGAGTTGAAATGTGACATGCTGCGAGACATTGCCCTATTGAATGAGCTTCTTTTTTTGTTTAAAAAGCAAAATTTGAAACGGAAATTTGAAAGAATTATTTCAAAAGCCAAAAACAAAAATTTGAAAAAGGGAAATTTAAATCATCATTTCGTTTTTTAAAAATTCTAATGTATTTTTAAAGTTATTAAACAGTTATCAATCTTTAATAAATAAAACCATTTCATTTTAAATCGAAAATGCAACACATCGGGTTGTCACTTAGCTAGTATATATATATATATATATATATATATATATATATATATTGTACCAAAATCGTGGTACGGAAAGTTCTTTTTTTTTTTTTTACAAGTGCATTCAACGAAATGAAATAAATATGCCAGTTATCACAAATGAGAAACAGAGATTTTTATAGATATCAAAACTAACATAAATCTTCTTTTTACAATCTTCGCTGGACTTCAACACTTTCCAGCTCCTAGGTAGTTTTCTTGACAAATTGTGATTTAAAAGAGCTTTAATTAATAACACATAAAAATATAAGCAAGTGAAATTATACAACCTTTCACAACTATATCGAGGCCTCCGAAATCTATGCCAAGGTCTCACGTTACATCCGTCACGACAAACTACCTAAATTAATCAATCACCTATCTCGTCAAGGATATCGCTTCAACTCAATTGCAGTTCTAAAAACCTATTTTATCTCGCAAAACAAAACCTGCGTTGCCACACTACACAACCAAACGATTTTCCAACAATCAACCTAAAATCCAGATTTATCACTTACTCCTTGGTTTTAATTCCACAACTCCCGAAACATCGCACTTTGGCGATAAAACGCCAAATTGGCTCCCAAACATGTAACAATATAAAACAGTTCTGTAACTGACTCATTCATTCACTGACTGACTGACATACAACGCACAGACCAAACCGCTGGACCTAAAGGGCTGAAATTTTGCATGGCGATTCTTCTAATAGTGTAGGGGTGCACTAAGAAAGATTTTTCAAAAACTCTTCTTAGATTTTTTAAAATTAAATTTTTAAGCTGTTTTTTAAACTTTTTTTACGTTTGCATTTAAAATAATACATTGAGGGTTATAAAATTTATATCACGAGAAAGATCATAAAGATTCCTTCAAGATGAAATTTTTTTCGAATTTTTACCTTCATTTCCTGATTTTGGTGAATTTTTAAAGATTAATTTTTAGAATTTAACTTATTAAATGCTGATCACGTGATTTCTTTTTCTGGTACTTTCAATAAATTTATCGTCACGTGCATAACAACTAAATAGACAAAAAAAACATTTTTTCTTTCTAATGCAGCAGACGATTGGATATTATAAAAAAAAAATAAATATTCCTTATGATTTTTTTATAAATATATATATATATATATATATATATATATATATATATAAATATTTTTTTGCATCAATTGTATATATTGATCGTCTCATTTATTATAAATACATATATTTATTTTTTTTGGCATTAATTGCATACATTTACCGTTGTATTTAATTTGAATGTACTCCGTAGCGAAGAGCGTGTTTTCAGCTAGTATATATATATATATATATATATATATATATATATATATATATATATATATATATATATATATATATAGGAGAGGAGGGTATTATGGAATAGTCGGGAAATATGGAATACGGAGGTTTCGGCTCTGTTTGGTGCTGCTATCATGTGCGAATACCATGAACTACCCAAGAAAGACTCCCATGAGGCAGTGCACTAAGAGTCGACCGCTTGTTGTTGCTGTACCACTCGCTAGAGAACAAAATGTGCTTTGTGATTTTCAATAGTTTTTGCAAGTAAGTTTTCAAACATTTTAACCTACAAGTACACATGTGACTTGAACATTGATGTTAAGCATAATGTACACTAAAAGAGTTGTAGTTTGTTATACTGTGGTCGTTTTTTAGCTGACAATGTTTTGTCCATCAGTTTAAAGGTTTATGTTCCATGATCGCGTGTCGGGTATTATGGAATACTAGGAATTGCATAATCCCCTTAGAAGCAGGAAAGCTGGATCTTCTGCAATAACCTACTCCCCACATAAAAAAAAATAGTTAGAGGATGAACTGAAAGAAAAGGACATAAAGAAGAAACCAGAAGCTTCAAAACAACAAAAGAAACCGAACATTCAAAGACCCCCTGTTAAGAAATTAAACTTAGACTGACCTTCTAGACCTAAACCTACTAGAGGTCTAGAGGCATGTCTCCTGTGTTAGCTGCGATGAATCGTTCCATTCTGGTGTATTATCTGTAATAGACTTCATACCATCAACTAAAGAAGTGGAAAACAAAGACGCTGAATATATCACGTGTAACGGAAAATTCTCCGAAAATCAACAAGGGGAAATTTTGATTCAATGCTTCAGCTGTTCTCTGCGGGCTCACCTTGACTGTACCGGAGCAGAGAAAGAAGATTATATCTGTGACTTTTGTAAATAGACTAGAAGCAGAAATGACATGCACATAATCTTAAAAATATATTTTTATACTTAAAAATAACTGTTTTATGAAGTCTAATTAGTTTTTCAATGGTTTAAACCACCTATTCCATATTACCCGACTATTTCATATTAACCTCCAATTGTAACTTTTTTTTTTAAATAATTTTTTTTATAACAACAAAATAAATAGTATTATTTTACAAGTGACAGTTCATTACAGTTAGTTATAATATGTACTCATGATGATTTGGGGATTTTTAATCAAAAACCAGTAAAGTTATTTTTTGAAATGTAAATGGTATTCCATAATACCCTCCTCTCATATACACACACACACACATACACACACACACACATATATATATATATACACATACATATATACACTGGTGAAAAAAAATTAAGAGAATTTGCATATTTTATCGAATTTCATGAAAAGAACTGAACTGAATGTAAAACCAATGTTTTTAGACAAAAATGCAAATCTTGCACGTCAAATGCGTAAGCGTACACGTGTGTGTAGGCGGAGCCAGTAGAGAAAAAGGCTTTATAAGCGCGCGTAAGTTAAGACGCATTTCGTTCGCTAGCACACCTCGGCGAATTTCTTGGTGTGATTTTGCAGCAATCGGCTAATTTCAAATTGTAACAGTAAAAACGAGTAACCACCAACGTTTAGATGATGGAATGAGGTGGAGAATTGTGGGGAGGCTAGAAGCAGGCCAATCTCAAGTCCAAATTTGTAGAGAGTTCAATTTAACGCCCAGCGTCGTATTCACCTTATGGAAACAGTTCCAGGATACCGGATCCATCGAGAGAAAGCCTGGGCAAGGTCGTTAAAGAGCCACAACAGCCAGAGAAGATCGCCATTTGTCGATTATAGCGAGGCGTAACAGGAGTGCTACAGCTTCTCAGCTCTCTCGTGACTTGTATGCAGCCACAGGAACCCGTGTATCAAGGGTGGCTGTTTCCAAAAGACTTCATGAGAGAGGGTTGTTTGCAAGAAGACCTGCTGTTTGTGTCCCGCTCACTTCTACGAACAGGAGAATCCGTTTATCATGGTGCAAAGAGCATAGAGATTGGAATATGGATCAATGGGTGACCGTTCTCTTCACTGATGAGTCCCGGTTCAGCCTAAACACCGATTCTCGCCGTACGTTCGTATGAAAAGAACCAGGGATCCGCTACCTACCCTCCAATGTCCGCGAAATCGACCATTATGGCGAAGGAGGTTTAATGGTCTGGGCAGGCATCATGTTGGATGGCCGCACACCTCTTCATCTGTTTGAAAGAGGCACTGTGACTGGTGTGAGGTATAGAGATGAGGTTTTGGAGCCCTATGTTCACCTTTTCAGGGGTGCAGTTGGCCCTGAGTTCATTTTAATGGACGATAATGCGAGGCCACATAGAGCTCTTCTGGTCAACGAATTTCTAGAGAGTGAGGATATTCGCCGGATGGATTGGCCAGCCAGATCTCCAGACCTTAACCCTATAGAGTATGTCTGGGATGCTCTGGGGAGGGCAATTTCAACTCGCAAACCATCTCCGAGAGCCATCCAGGGAATGGAAACAGCGTTGCTGAACGAGTGGGACCAATTGCCACAGGAAATGATAAACTGCCTTATTTCAAGTATGAAATCACGCTGCGAGACCTGTATATCTGTAAGAGGGGACCATACCCCCTATTAACACATCTATTAACCCATTTTTTTGTTTATTCTGCAACCGCTGTTTCATACCTTCCGACTTCAACGAGTGTTACGCACGATCATGCGTGTGTATTACAATTATTGAATGGTTATTTGTTTTGTACTGTATCAATGTATGTACATATCAAATTTCATTAAAATGAGATAATCGACCAAGTCTGCAAATTCTCTTAATTTCTTACACCAGTGTACATATATATACACACACACATATACACAAACACACATACACACATATATATACACACATACATATATATATATATATATATATATATATATATATATATATATATATATATATATATATATATATATTGTAAATGCGCCTACCCCTTATATGCATTTGCTATTCATTGTCTGTGTATTCTAAAAATATCATAGTCTAGTCCCTGTGTTCAAGTAATTCAATGTATATTTTGAAATCACCGGATCTAGGAATTGTTCTTATTTAATTCAAAAAATGCAAATTAAGTAATTTTTTTAAGTATGTATACATAGCTCGCTTATTGTAAGAGCGAATGCTTTTAATATTACAGTTTAAGCAGAAACACATTTTGACCTGAATCTTTATGTGTTAAATACCTGGTAGAGATATAAAACGTATAAAATTCACTCAGTCTAAATATAAATAGTTTTAATATTACAGTTTGTGTAAAAACACTTTTTGACTTCGCTCTTTATACATTTCCTTATGGATAAAAAAAAACAGGAATAAATATTTGCTCATTTTAGAATAAATGGTTCTAATATTTCAGTTTGTGCATAACATTTTTACCTCAATCTTTATATATTATATATCGGATAGAAAGACTCGCCCATTCTAAAAATAAATGGTTTTAATATTACAGTTTGTGCAGAAACATAATTTAAGCTCAGTTTTAATATATTGTATATCTGGTAGAAATAAAAAATGTATTAAGATACGCTCAATTGAAGAATAAATGGTTTAATATTGCAGTTTGTGCAGAAACACATTTTGACCTCAATCATAATATATTATACATCTGGTAGATATATAAAATTTAGAAAGGTTCACTCATTATAATAATAAACGGTTTTAATATTACAGTTTGTTCAGAAACAGAATACAAACTCAGTCTTAATATAATGTATATCTGGTAGAAATAAAAAATGTATTAAGATACGCTCATTTGAAGAATAAATGGTTTTAATATTGCAGTTTGTGCAGAAACACATTTTCTCCTCAATCATAATATATTATACATCCGGTAGATATATAAAATTTATAAAGGTTCACTCATTATAATAATAAACGGTTTTAATATTGCAGTTTGTGTTGACACGCATTTTTACCTCAATTTCAATACATTAATTATCCGATAAAAATTTAAAATGAATGAAGATTCGCTCATTCTAATAACAAATATTCTTAATATTACAATTTGTGTAGAAGAACATTCGGCTCATTCTAAAAATACATGGTTTTTGCATTACAAGTTCGTGAGAAAAAAAGAAGATTTTGACCTCAGTCTTAATGTATTATATATCTGGTAGAAAAAATAAAAGTATCTATAAGGATTCGATCATTCTAATAGTAAACGGTTTTAATATTACTTTTCGTGTAGTAACTCATTTTTACCTGCATTGTAATTCATTGTACATCTGTTAGAATTATACCTATATATTCATGTCAGATTAATTGGAAAAAATTTGAAACCTATATTTCATATCTTTATTTTTTATTACATTCGTTTTGACAGATCCTACTATTTCTTTGTTTAATATAAGACATATCTGTTACTTTTTAGAATTTTTTTTCCTCAGTGAACATCCTAAAGTCTTTTTAAAAGAGTTTTTCGGAGGAAGATCTCTTTAATTAGCAATTTCAATGTATTACACCGCTAGAACTGGATTCAAATAAAATGTACGTTAGTATCCTCCTAAGTCCAATACGAGAAGAACATTTGGCAAGGGGGAGAGCTATACTTTCTTCTCTTCGAGCTGATAAGAGAAAGTGCTCTGCCCGATTACACCAATATTTAAATATGGGAAGCACGTTTGAGAATAGTTTGGGAGCTGGATACGTGAGAAGGCAGTGCAAATTAAGTTCTCTCTGCCTTGAAAATGTGACTAAGAAAACTTTAAAATCATAAATGTTTTAAATCCATACTGAAATGTTCGTCAGATAAAGTAACATTTCACCATGGTATTTAGGAGCATGAAAAAGTAGTCTGTATAAGTACTAAAGCCCTGAACCATGCTTCCTCTGATATATATATATATATATATATATATATATATATATATATATATATATATATATATATATATATATGTATATGTATGTATATATATATATGTATATGTATGTATGTATATATATGTATATATATATATATATATATATATATATATATATATATATATATATTTTATATATATATATATATATATATATGTGTGTGTGTGTGTGTAATATACAGAACGTAAACTATATTTAACTATATTAATTAGCGTAAAACGGTAATTTTCTTTTAGAGATCCTAGTGTGTTTTCCAATTCAGGAAGTAGGTTTATTTTTCGCAGCGGAGAGTTCATGGTCATCGATAACTAATTGCTCCCACGCGCTCGGACTGATGCAATCTCGAACAGTCAAAGGCTCGTGATGGTTGAGTCACCAGTGACTCACCCACGCTTTAGCATAACGCATGAAGAGAACAAAGTATTAGATTAGGGAGGATTGCTATGGACGCGCGCGTGTTGGAGCTTAGGACATGATGGGGAAATGTCGTTTTAGCTGGGTTGAATCGGTATTTAATTCATGTTAATTAATAAAAGTTCTTAATTGTTATCTAAGTATTAGTCATTTCACCGGCCTTTGGTTAATGACTTTTATTATGTGTTAATTAGTAGGTAAAGGGTTATGCCGTATAAGCACCGTGACATATATATATATATATATATATATATATATATATATATATATATATATATATATATATATATATATATATATATATAAATGTGGGCGGTCAAAATGGGCAATGGTGAGCGGTAGAGAAGAATGATGGAATTTACATATAATCACATTTAATGACGAAACACGAACAATTAACACAATTACACATACTCAGAAATAAAAGCTAACGTCTTTAGCGTCCTTGAGTCATATCCATAATCGTCGTTCAAGAAATCGTGTCTGCTCCCAGTGAAGGACTGCTATATCTCTTCCGTCGTAATTGGTAGAGGTCGCTTCTGTTAACGTCTGGAGGAAATCATTGGTTGGAGGGCCAGTTCCACTCTACAATTCGAGGGAAGGTGTGATGGTCAGTTCCATTCCACACACACAAAAACACACACATATATATATATATATATATATATATATATATATATATATATATATATATATATATATATATATATATATATACTAGCATTATTGCCCGGCGTTGCCCGGGTAGATATGTAGATACAAAATTTTTCATGCATTCCATCAAAAAAATACTGGGCTGCACCACCCGCAAAATAAACACTTCGCCCTCCCCCCCGTCACCCCCAGACCAACTCTCAAACCTCCCCTCAGATCAAACTTCTTTTCCCCCGCGTATCGAATTAAACTGGTTGTGTTGAAGGGGCTGTATCCATATTTCAGAGGAGCGCTTAGGGGCACAAAAATCATTAAAAAATTAATTAAAAAAAACTAATTGATCCCCAAATTTCGTTTTTCCTCATTTAAGTTTCTGGGGTCCTAAACATTAACTGTGCCGAATTTGTTCCCGGCGGGTGAAACAGTCTATGATTCTATAGCGGACAAACAAACAGACAAGCTCTTTTATATATATATATATGTGTGTGTGTGTGTGTGTGTGTGCGTGTGTTCAATTTGTAGTGAGTTGCAAAATTTTTATTTGCAATATTATAATGATTATTATGAATTATAATTTGTACAATTTATAGTGGAATTTTTTGTAGTTTTTGCAGTAAAACTATCTGGTCTTACAGGACTTGACTTACTGACTTAATCACTTTGCCTTTCACAGCCTCATATATATATTATAACCTTTACCTCTATAAAACCTCGAGTCAACAACTGTTTATTTATTTCTACTCAAGACAAATCCACCTAGACTACCAAAGAACAAATTATACGGTGTAGCCAGGAAATGTCTCCCTGACCGACAACAGGTTGCTATTAAATGATAATTAATTTCAATATTTAATCGTTGCTCATTAATAAGAGCTGGAGATTTTATTAACCGGAAAGAATTAGCAAGCAAGCAAAATCATAAATTAACAGGACCGTCATTCTCTCCTTCGCTGAATGGATGATCGAGATTTTTCAAATTCTTAGCATTTAGAAAATTGTTTCGGCAACTAATATATATCAGCTGTATTCTGAGAACTACATTTATAAACATGCGCGGTCTTTGTCGATTTGTTCGTTCGTGTCTTTAAGCTTAATTTTTCAACGTAAATAAGTACACATATTTGAAGTTTTCATTAGTACCTTAAGTTGCTATTGTTATCAGTTTGGCAGATTTACTTTCCCGATTGTTTCAAGTTCACCAAAATCTACACTTATAAAACAGTTCCGTAACTGGCTGACTGACAGATAACGCACTGACCAAACCTCTGGACCTAAAGGGCTGAAATTTTGCATGGTGATTCTTCTTATAGTGTAGGGGTGCACTAAGAAAAATTTTTGAAAAATTCTTCTTAGATTTTTTAAAATTAAAATTTTATGCTGTTTTTGTAATTTTTTTAAAGTTTGCTTTTAAAATAATAATTTGAGGGTTATAAAATTTATATCACGAGAAAGAACATAAAAATTCCTTTAAAATGAAATCTTTTTCGAATCTTTACCTCCATTTTCTGATTTTTCGTGCATTTTTAAAGATTAATTTTTAGAATTCCTTTTATTAAATGCTGATCACGTGATTTCTTTTTCTGGTACTTTAAATAAATTTAACGTCACATGCATAACAACTAAATAGACAAAAAAAAATTTTGTTCTTGCTAATGCGGCAGACGATTGGACATTATCCAAAAAAATATTAAAATACAATAAAAGATATTATGTTTCTCAAACTATACTATATTAACTGTACTATATTCTTAGTTTTTCCTATTACATTTAATTTGAATATTTTCATCTACATTATTTTGTCTATAAAAATATCCTTTACGATTTTTTTATAAATATATATATATATATATTTTTTTACATCAATTGTATACATTGATCGTCGTATTTATTATAAATATATATATATATATATATATTATTTTTTTGGCATTAATTGCATACATTGACCGTTGTATTTAATTTGAATGTACTCCGTAGCGAAGTGCGGGTTTTACAGCTAGTGTTTTACATGTATTACTAACTATGTTTTGACCTAATATCTAAGCTATATGGTTTAATTGAATTATTCTACAGGTACCTGCACTTATATAAAGGTAATTTATTTTTTTTTAAAATTAGTGACTTTTCACAGTATTTTGGTATATTTCAGTGATTTTAGAAATATTGTAAATCTTTTAGTTCAGAACACAGGTAAGTGTCACAGTAGTATATAGTACAAAGGAAATTAAAATCTATTGAACTGAAATGGAGTGTAGGGTCCCTGGCGTAAGCACTCATTTGTACTAAAAATTATAAAAAATTCCCTCCATTTTAAAATGCTATAAAAATTTTTACCAAAATAAATCTTATTTCGTGATTTTATATCCCATTTGAACTAAAAATATATGTATTTAATCAGTACTGTATGTCTCTCTATTAAAAAAAAGTAACTCCCGCTGCCGCTGTCAAAAGCTTGTCACGCTATCTCCTCCGAAACCGCTGGGGGTATGGGGTCGAGAGCGATACCCATGGATGCAGAAAAAGGGGGGAAAAAAGTAAGACATGTCTCATCTTCGTCGGACTTTGAGTTAATATTTTTTTTTATGTTTTGTGGGAAAATATTGTCTTTTTCATCTTCAGATTACGATAACTCGCCAAAAAAGGATCGTAGAATTTTGATCTTTTTACAGTCTAAGACTACAGACATTTCTCTTTCAAACTAGTCCTCATTTGTTTAAAACTATTTCAAAACAGACTAATATTTTCATCAAAAAATGAAACACAGTTTTTCAAGAAATCTTGACTTTTTAGTCCTTAGATTACGATAACTCACCAAAAAATGTTAGTAGAATTTTGATCTCTTTACAATCTAAGACTACATACATTTCTCTTTCAAACTAGACCTCATTTGTTTAAAAAAATTTTAAAACAGACTCATATTTTCATCAAAAAATGAAACACAGTTTTTCAAGAAATATCGTCACATATGTGGATGTAATATCGATGCTCCTCGATTTTTTATCTTACAAAGAAAATATTTACATCATCTGGAAGCTGAAAGCTTTCTTATTCATATAAACCTCATTTCAAGTCTATATCTTAAATTTTCGAATTTTAATTGTATTTTAAAGCTGATAATTCAACAGTGATGATACGCCCTTCGCATTAAGGGTGACAACAGTAAATGGATGGAAGCTGTTACATTGCGCGAGAATCACCCCTATGTATCTCGCTATTAGCCATAACAAAGGAGCGAGCGTAGCGAGCCTAGGGGCGAAGCCCCTAGTTTTTGAAAATAAAAGTGCTCTGTACGTACGCTGATACCTTAAAGTCTATAAAAAGACATATATGCATATTAAATTACGATTATAGAATTTCTTTTGTTTTGCATTGCCATAAGAGGAGCACGCATAGACTTACATTCGGGATTCCTGAAATACCCTGAACCAAACAAAGACACAAAAGCAAAGTAGACCCATTCTTGCTCGAAATAAATACAGGGGAATGACCAAGAATATATTCATATAATATCTACATGATTTCGCGATGAATCGAGGCGAAACATTTCACTTTCGGACAGGACCGTCGTTCTTCTAGATTCCCGTCTCTGTTTTTTCATGCACTCTAAATGGAATTTTCGAGTCGCATGAATCAAAGATTTGAAAATTCCCGAACGGTTCGGAATCCTATAATTCTTTTTCCCATCGAATTCTTTCCTTTTCGCTGAGGGGAATGGATCAAAGAGATCTTGTATATGACGTTTCTAGAAGTGCCGGGAAAAGAAAGAGACTTAAGCTTGGAATTACTTAGCAGATTTAAGCACTCTTGAGGCAATTATATCTGGATTCCTTTCTGATATAATTAAATATATGCCGGGGAAAATTTTTGGTATAAATTCTTTATACCAATGCTTTCCGTTCCTGTAGTATAAGAATAGAAAAGTGTAATATGTACTAGTAAATTAATAGAAGTAACATATATAATTAACATATAACGTAAAATCTTGAATATAATATGCTCTTTTTTCAATTCCTACTATTAGTTCACACTCTCCCTATACACTCAAGAGCCAAAACATTATGACCATCCCTACATTTTGCAATGAATTCGCCTGGATGACATGGAAGGCACGTGATCAGGTGGAAGTGGTATTTAACTGCTGCTGGAGAGTCTGAAGAATCATTCTTTCACTTACTTCTGTGTGCGATTGGAAAGGCTGCGGATCTAAGCGACTTTGATATAGGGCAGATTGTAATGGCTCGAAGGCTCGGAACAAGTATTTTCGAAACTGCACGACTCGTGGGTTGTTCTCGACCTACAGTTGTTAGTACTTATGCAAAGTGGATGAATGACGGTGAAACCAGCAGTAGACGACATGGTGTTGGACGTCCACACGCTATCAAAGAAAAAGGTCGTCGGAGACTGTCACGCATGGTGAAGCAAAACCGGATCCAGACAGTGGCTCAGCTGACAGCCCAATACAATGCAGGGCCAAGTAGAATAGTATCGCAGCACACTGTTCAGCGGACACTGTTGGACATACACTGTTGGACACAGCGGACACTGTTGGACGTTTGCTGCTACGCAGCAAACGTCCCACTCGTGTGCCTTTGCTGACCAAGCGTCATCGCCAACTGCGCCTGCGCTGATCCCGGGAACATCGCGACTGGTCCATGAATCAGTGGGAGAGAGTTGCCTGGTCAGATGAATCACGGTTTGTCATACATCACGCCGATGGCCGTGTCAGGATACGCCGTATTCCAGGCGAACTGTTGCTCCCTCAATGTACAGTAGATCATACACATGCCGGTGGTGGCGGTATTATGCTTTGGGGGACGTTCTCTTGGGCGTCTCTGGGACCCGTGGTTGTGGTAGAGCAGACCATGAATGCTACAGGGTATCTGAACATCATTGCGGACCAGTTGCACCCTTACATGGCCTCTGTTTTTCCAGCTGGAAATGGAATGTTCCAACAGCACAACGCCCCGTGTCACAAGGCTAAAATTGTGTTAGAGTGGTTCCAGGAACATGATGCTAAATTCCAGTTAATGTCCTGGCCGACTAACTCACCGGATCTCAATCCGATAGAACACATTTGGAATGTCATGGGACGGCAGCTCAGAGTTCAGAGACCACCAATTCGCAATATCTCGAATTTGCGTGTCCGTTGCTTAAACATCTGGTACAATCTGTCTCCGGCCATCTACCAAGGACTTGTGGCATCCATGCCAAGCCAGGGTTGAAGCTGTGTTGCGCGCCAAAGGTCTACCAACTCGTTATTGACAGGTGGTCATAATGTTTTGGCTCTTGAGTGTATATATCTTGTTCAAATTTTCAATCGTTAATAAAATACTTTTTATTCATCCACTCAAGTTCAAATACATGTTTTTAAACTTGTAGTGGATGACACTTGATGTTAATACAGTTCTTTCAAATATTAATTTATTAATTAAATTTAATTAATCGATTTTAGTTTTAAACCTAGAGCGTCTCTTGCTCTTGACAGGTAATTTCCCTCTTCTTACTCTGTAAACGGTAGCACTGCGGTAGCGCGGGCTCCTCCCGTCCTGTAGGTTGCGGGATCGAATCCCCAACAAACTCTTTATCTCTCTTTCCTCCTCCTAATCTCGCACAGTAGTCAAGGTTCTGGCAGTCAATCATTTTTTTCAATTCCTACTATTAGTTCACACTCAAATTTTTCTTTGTTGACCTAAGTAGGAATTGACCTTAAAAAATTTGTTTTTATATTACTTGTTTAACATGATCTCTCTTTCTTGTTTGTCCAGTGCAAATCTTGCAATCGATTTTTAACTAACTTCCCGACTATCTAGACATTTGAAACTTTTAGAACAGCTCAGAACACGATGACAATGCATTCTTTTAATACTTTTAGCCATCTTTAAGCAGATTTGAATTCATTTTCAGTTAATTTTGCTGTTTGAAAATTTCTTATAATTGCTCTCTTTATTACGCATGTGATCATTTTCTTTCAAGTTGATGGAATAACTCATCAAAAAATTTTTTAAAAAAGTATTTATTAATACATAGAATTGTCAAGTTTATTATGATTCAACAGAAAATTTAAAAACGTGGTATACGTGAACCTTTATTGTCGTGATCCGACAAATCATTATCTTGTAGAAGTAATCATAACTGTAGAACTAACTCTTATTTACATGTGGTTTATTGACACATTAAAATCTTGGTTAAATAAATCATTTACAAAGGTTCAACCCGACGAACGTTAATACACTCATGAGAGCAGGGCTCATTATTCAAAGTCCGTACGAGACCCCCCCCCTCTCTCTCTCTCCGAACGCGTGGCGACCTTTCGACAGTCCAAGTCTATTCTCTTCTTCTTTCGCAACCGCGTCGTTATTTATGCATTCTTCTCAGCCCTTTCTCGAACAATCTCGAATACCGGACCTTTTCCGGTTCCGCCCTCTGCAGACCACCTATGGTGAATTTTTCTCCTGACGGCTCTTCCCTTAGAAAAGCGCGCCGCTAATGGGTTTCACAAATCATTCTAAATGACTTGCGTACCTTTACCTATTGTCGCACATCTCCAAAGGTGTATATCGTTCGACACCTGTTTGCGTTTATTTGGGGCTTATTGAAGACGCTATTACTAACCTTCACCAATTCCACTTAAGAATGGGAGACGAGAGTCTGACAGTATATAAAAAGTTCTTCTTATCTTGTAATTATTTCACATTTTAGTCCGCAAAAAATGAGGATGGGTATTATACTCGTGTACAAAAGAAAAACACAGTTTTAAACATTGAATAAATGAACGTACAGCAGCTGTAAGACATTGTCGCAACACGGGTGCGCGGGCATCTCCACTGCGATTCATCCACCCGTTTACTAAGCAGGTGTTCCTTTTAAACAAACGAAAGTGACAGTTCGTATCGCAAACACGTTCGTTTAATAACAGGTCCCTTGCAATAGAGATAGTTCTCGGTTGTTGCAAGTGTAAAAATTTATTATTTTATTTTATTAATTTCCCCTCAAAATGCCTTCAAGACGGTCTTATGCGGCAGCAGAAAACTTAACAACAATTGTTAAACGCTAAACGGAAGTGATAATGATATATTATGGGAAGATGGGCAGGTCTAATCAAATGAGGATGATAACAGCGATCTATATTACGACGGCACTAACAATTATGACATGGACGTAACAATATTAGATGAGCTGTATTCGAGTGAAAGTGATTAAGACTGATAATTTGACACTATTGTTTGTTTTTAAAAAAAGTTTTTTTTTCTACTGAATTAAACGTTTTAGTTTCTTTTTATTACAAATTTTATTTCTGTTAGAAAATATCTGTGCAATTTTTAAATGAAATATTGTAAATTATGGGTGTGTAGTATAGTCAAGATTTTATGGTGTATATATATATATATATATATATATATATATATATATATATATATATATATACTGGCTGAATACCCGTACTTCGCTACGGAGTACATTCAAATTAAATACGACGATCAATGTATGCAATTGATGTAAAAAAAATATATTTATAAAAAAAAGGTAACGGATATTTTTATAGACAAAACATTGTAGAAGAAAATATTTAAATTAATGTAATAGAGCATATTAAAGAATATAGTACATTTAATATAGTACAGTTTGAGGAACATATCTTTTATTGTATTGTAATATTTTTTTTAGATAATGTCCAATCGGCCGCCGCATTAGCAAGAAAAAAAATTTTTTTTTGTCTATTTCGTTGTTATGCACATGACGTAAAATTAGTTTAAAGTTATCACAAAGGAAAAGAAACTACTTGATCAACATTTAATGAATTAAATTCTAAAAATTAATCTTTAAATATTCACCAAAAATCAGAAAATGGAGGTAAATATTCGAAAAAAAATTTCGTTTCGAAGGAATTTTATGATTTTTTTCGTGATATAAATTTTATAACCCTCAGATTATTATTTTAAATGCAAACTTAAAAAAAGTTACAAAAACAGCTTATTTTAATTTAAAAATTTAAGAATTTTTCAAAAATCTTTCTTTGTGCACCCCTACGCTGTAAGAATAATCGCCATGCAAAATGTCAGCCCTTTAGGTCAAGTGGTTTGGTCTGTGCGTTATATGTCAGTCAGTCAGTTAAGGAACTGTTTTATATATATAGATTAGTGCCATTTATTTGTAATAATTTACTAGAGTAATATGTATTTTAATATGTCGAATATACGTTGTTTTATCACATTCTATATAATCTAAGTTCAGCAGTTTCGGAATTTATATCCTCAAACTGTTGTACTTCTATTATTTGAAATTATTTCTAAAAAACAAACAGGATAAGACGGAATCAATTACGGGATTCCGAATTAGTGTAGTTTCCATTTTAGTGTAGCTTATAGTGTTATATTTTAATATTGACGTAATCGTCAATGTGTAAAAGTCTATAAAACAACCATTTAGGTTCATTAAATTGCGTTTATAGAAATTTGTTTCGCCTTGCCATAAGCGGACCATTGACACTTACATTCGGGATTCCTGAAATACCTTAACCAAGCTAAGCAGACCCATTCTTGCACGAACACATGGGGTATGACCAAGAATCTATATATATAAAACAGTTCCGTAACTGACTCATTCATTCACTGACTGACTGAGTGACTGACATACAACGCACAGACCAAACCGCTGGACCTAAAGGGCTGAAATTTTGCATGGCGATTCTTCTAATAGTGTAGGGGTGCACTAAGAAAGATTTTTCAAAATTTCTTCTTAGATTTTTTAAAATTAAATTTTTAAGCTGTTTTTTAAACTTTTTTTACGTTTGCATTTAAAATAATACATTGAGGGTTATAAAATTTGTATCACGAGAAAGATCCTAAAAATTCCTTCAAGATGAAATTTTTTTCGAATTTTTACCTCCATTTCCTGATATTTGGTGAATTTTTAAAGATTAATTTTTAGAATTTAATTTATTAAATGCCGATCACGTGACTTCTTTTTCTGGTACTTTAAATAAATTCTTCGTCACGTGCAAAAAAAAATAGACAAATATTTTTTTCTTGCTAATGCGGCAGACGATTGGACTTTATTCTGTCTATAAAAATATCCTTTACGATTTTGTTATAAATATGATTTTTTTACATCAATTGTATACATTGATCGTCGTATTTATTATAAATATATATATGTATTTTTTTTGGCATTAACTGCATACATTGACCGTTGTATTTAATTTGAACGTACTCTGTAGCGAAGTGCGGGTTTTCAGCTAGTATATTCATATAATATAAAATTTCGGGAGGAATCTAAGCATAACATTTCACTATCGGACAGGACCGTCATTCTTGTAGATTCCCATCTCTGTTTTTACATGACCTCCAAAACGAAATTTTCGAGTATCACGAATCAAAGATTTGAAAATTCTCGAACGGTTCGGAATCCTAGAATTCTTTTTCCCCTCGAATTCTTTCCCCTTCGTGGAGGGGAAAGGATCAAAAAGCTCTCGCATATGACGTGTCTAGGAGTGCCGGGAAAAGAAAGAGACTTACTTAGCAGATTTATGCATTCGGGAGGCAATTATATCTGGTTTCCTCTCTGATATAATTAAATCTACGCTAGGGAAAATTTTTGGTGTGAATTCTTTACACCAATGCTTTCCGTTCTTTTATTATAAGAACAGCAAATTGTATTATGTACTAGTAAATTAATGGAAGTATCTAACACACACACACACACACACACACATACACTTGTATATATATATATATATATATATATATATAACATACTAGTGTGTGTATATATAAAATATACAAAACCAAAACCTTTTCCAAATTCTAGATTCGTTTTAATTCCCTTCAAAATTACTTGGGCGCAAGCAAGCTATTTTCGTTTTAAGAACAAAGGAATGGAGAGTATCGAAAATTCAAAAGTAGGCAATTAATCTATCATTCCTTTACCCCCAGTCTCGTGGGTGCTAAAACTTATATAACAAGCTACGGGACTATGAGCCCAAAAAACTGGCCTAGGGGCTTCTGGCCAACGGGTGCAGAGTGCAAGGGTCATGTGACCTCATGAATTATTTAAGCCACAGCAAGGGTTGCGCTGGGCTTTTTTCTCTCTGCTTCGTTACTTCTTTGCTTGTCCTACAGTACTGATTAAAGTGCGAAATATGTATTTTCTTACTAAATCGATGATGCTGAACAACTTTGTAATTCACTATTTTCCCGTATCTCGTACCGTTTTTGAGATAAAAACGCTAATTCAAAAATTGGCCGATAGATGGCGTTGTAAGTTGTCGCATCGAGTAGCGCAAAGCCTTTTACTATACCTACATACCAACTTTATGGCTTAAGCTGTCACCGTTTAGAAGTTGAGGGGGGTGTAATGGATATAGGTGCGAACCCTGTATACATAACACATACATATATACATACAAAAGAGGTACGCAACGATAATAATTAATACTACGATAATCACCCGCGGTAGTTTCATTAGAGAAAAGACTACCAGAATTTTTTTTCATACCCTCCGATTTGGAGCCCAAAGTCCAATCCATTTATTTCTTGATCTGCTACATCTTTATATATATATTTCTTCTGTCCATGTGTATGTCACTGAACTCCCCCTAAACGGCTGGACTGATTTTAATGAAATTTTGTGTGTGCGATTAAGTTCATTCGAGAATGGTTTAGATTTACAATTTGATCCGATAGAATTTTTTTTAAATTAATTTATTTATTTATGTGTTGTTATTGATCTTTGGTTAGTTTAGGTATACAATTGGATCCGGTAGACAGCGCTGCAATCGCGTTTCAGAATTTTTATTTTTTATTTTCATGAATTTTAATGCTGTATACGCGTGCATTGAATAACAATTAACTTAACCTACAAATTTAAATTGTCAATTCTCATTTGATTCTCTGCAACTTATGAAGTATTGAACTTCTCATTGATTAGTCATACTAATAGCCATATTAATGAAATTTTATCAACATTCTTGCTAATTTTAAGATAGGTCGAGTAGTGATAAATGTACGCGTGGTGGCGTAAGGTTTTTTAAAAATAATTTCTCTTTACATATTTTTTCATCAAAACGGTCCAAATCATTTATAGTTTATTAAAATAATTT